>CM041014.1:34717467-35317467 GCA_022984855.1 Dimocarpus longan | reverse complement strand
CAAAAAGTGGCTAGATACTACAACAAAAAGGTTCGAGTTCGGAACTACAAACCTGGCGACCTCGTACTCCGCCTCATCTTACTTGGGGTCGTAAGGAGAGCGATCGAATACTTGGTCCAAACTGGGAAGGACCTTATATCATCAAAGAGACTCTGAACAACGGGGCTTACCATCTGACGAATATGGAAGGAGCTATGCTATTACGGGCATGGAACGCTGAGCATCTGAGGCCTTATTACCCATAATTTATTAACTTGTTTCCCTTGTAAATTTTACATTTTTACAAGTTAATAAAAGTGTTTATATATACTATGTTGACTCATTTCGTTTATGATTGTATTTGCCAGCCATTAAATTCATAGCAAAGCCTGAGTCAAATATGGAAGATAGCAAGTCTATGACGTCAAATCATAAGGATAAGGGGCTTAATATCAACAGATTAATTGACCTCACACTTGCCTTATGATTATAATGTTGGCACGTCATATGTGCTCACTTCATCAACCTTCATTGGCAGACCATATGTGCTCACTTCGCCAACCTTCATTGGCAGGCCATATGTGCTCACTTCGTCAACCTTTGTTGGCAAGCCGTGTGTGCTCATATTGCCAACCTTCGTTGACAGGCTATATGGATATTCCCGTTCTTCGCTGGACAGATATATGAGCAAATATTTCATGATAATATTGATGATCCCCGTTAAGGTTTCAAGTAAGCTCATACTTATCCATGTTATTTAGCTCTTATTGACCATTAGTCTACCTACGACATTTGCCTTGTTATCATAATCTTATTCTATGTATCATTACTGATAGCTATTATTTATGCCTTACAAATGTCTTGAGGTATTAAATAAAGATCAAATTGAAATATTATCAAGAATGATAGGAACAAGATCTGCAAATTTCCTCTCAAACGAGGTAAATAAAATTAAATGTTGTACCAAGTACAGAAAATGAAATACTAAAGTAACAAGAAAAAGCTAAGTACAACTGGGAGATTATAAAATCATGCAGCAGGGTCTTGAGGAGCTGAAGAGGAAGGCACTTGATTCACTGTACCCTTAATAGGAGGGTCTTGAATATTTCCCCCAAGCAATATTTCTAGGACCTGACCTTGTGCTTCAGCCTGCTCCTCTGCTGCATCTTCAGCAAATTGTTGAACCTCCTTGACTCCGCCTTCACCAAAAATGGAATAATCAAGATCAGGATAGGTGTTCCACAGAGTATACAATATTCTTGTTTCTGTCTCCATCCTGATCTCCTCTATGCAGGCCTCTGCTGCAGCAAGCTGCTCTTTCAGCTTGACTATCTCCTGAGACGCAGTTTATACATCTTTCTCCCCGTTCCTTCAAAGTATTCTGGGTATTTGTAAGTTG
This sequence comes from Dimocarpus longan, assembly GCA_022984855.1. Lineage (NCBI taxonomy): Eukaryota > Viridiplantae > Streptophyta > Magnoliopsida > Sapindales > Sapindaceae > Dimocarpus > Dimocarpus longan. The sequence goes on along the minus strand of CM041014.1, from coordinate 35,316,089 downwards.
GGAGTATAGCTTGAAGGAAACCGTCTCCTGACGCTCTTTCTCCTTCTCAAGGGCGTGCTTAGCAGCATCAGCTACATTCAGCTTAGACTGTAGCGCTGTGGCTTTTTCCTTGGCCATATCAGCCATGTCTTGAGTTTTTTTCGTTGCCTGCTCAGCTTTACTTACTGCCTTCTGAGATGTCTTCGCTGCCTGCTCGGCCTTGTGTGTAGCCTCCTGAGATTTCCTAAGCTCCTCCTTCAACGAAAGAAGCTCCTCATCCTTTTTCTTGGACGCCTCTTTCAGTTTCTTATTGGTGGCCTTGAGTCCGTTATGTTTATCCTCCGCATAAGACTCCTCATCCAAGGCCTTCATAAGTGCCATAGAAGTCTGTGGAAAATACATATGATCAGAAATTGACATATAAAGAAAGTATATTTATCTTGTGTCTTACCCTGAGTGACCGGCGAAGTCCCCAAGAAAGCAGCCTTTCACCAGTAAATTCCTCCTCCTCAAGCCTTTGAGTTGATATGCCTACAAGAGAAGGAGCTTGTTCACAGGCGATGTCCAGATAGGCCCCTCCTGGGAAATCGTCAAGAGTTAGTCCAACAGGAACTTTTGGCCTTGATGTGGGGGGTTGACCAACAACCTACTTGCCCTTTTCTTTTTGGGTTTTCTTTGCAGGAGGAGGTTTGCTAGCACCCCCAAGTTCTTTCCTCTTAGTCCCAGCATTTTTGCCTTTGGCAGCAACAGTGGTCTTTAGATCTTGGGAGATTGGAGGTCGAACACCAACATTGGTCTCCTGCACCATAGGAGTAGATATTGGAGGTCTTTCTGGAGCAAGTAAGGCAGGGGACTTCGCAGTGCTAAGATATGGCATTTCCTTTGCCATTGCTGAAGAAGAGCCAGGGACGGCAGAAGTAGCAGCTGTAGAGTCCCCAGGTTTGGTTTTTCTCTTTGGGAGCGGTAGTAAATTCAGTTTACCCCTCGGCTCCGTCATCTCTGCTGTATCCTCAGAAATAACCTGCACTTCCACTTCGCTTGGGGAAGTTAATCCTTATGGAGTGCTGGAACTTCCACTAATGTCCTCAGCAGAAAAAACCGATTCTATGTTGTCAATCCCCTGAGTATTCGCGAGCTTACTTCTGATAATTTGACTCTTGGAAGACGGTGTGAGTTCGTAAGATTGAAGCAGCTCGGTTGTTAGTTTAACATCGTCCTCCTCTGATTTTCGTGCTAAGAGGACGTCCAACTGGGACTCTTCTTCCTACATCAGATCGACCTTCTTGGCCTTTAAATCTGTAAATCATTAGAAAACGAAATGTTAGCCATAATGTCCAAGCTAAATATCATATCATCAGTAGCATTATGCAAAGCAGTATTATGCAAAGCATTGTACCTAGTTTAGCTCGGAAGGTGAAATATTGTAGCTTAACTAAAGAAGGACACGAAATATAGAACCAATATGTTTTATAATCTCTCACGTTAGATTTTCCCTTTGCTTGTTCTTTAGGCAATATGTTTTTATGACAGGACAAGCGAGGTGAAGAATAATAGTATCCGTCTCGTGGCTGACCCGCACTAGTCCCTTTAAAGGTAAGCAGGTGTTTGATTATATTAAGACTAGGAAAAGGAAAGCCATTCTTCCTAAAAAGGATAGCTATTGAGGTTATCTGATTATATGTATTTGAGGTAAGTTGAAAGGGGGCTAAGCCCAGTTCATTGAGGAGATCGATGAGATAGGGCGGAACTGGAAACCTAAGCCCCGCTTCTAAATGATACGTACTCACAGCTATAAAACCCTTTGGAGGATAAGCTACATGACCCTCTGGCGAGGCCACCATGATGTGACAACCTTTAGGAAGATGAAATTCAAGCACTATTCCCATAAGATCGATTGTAGCAACCTTTGAAGGATGGCGCTTGAACATTTTCCGAGCTGCTCTCTCTTCGGTAGCTCATTTAGCCAAAGTTGATGCTTGGGCCAAAGGAGTGGGAGCCCAAGGAGGAGAGAAACCTGGAGCACCCTCCTCGAATTGAGAAATTGCTTCCTGAGGAGCCTGTCTCTGATCTATTTGCTCTTCTGAGCTCAAGGATTCTCCCTCTCCTATTATATGTTGACGTCTACGACCTGAAGCCATTTACAAAATAAGACAAGGAATAATTAGTCCGCAGTACGCAGACCTAGCCTAAACTTTTCTAAGGCTCCTAATTCTCAATAACTACTCCTATAGTCAACAGGTCGCGGACACTACAAGAGGTTACATTCGAAGTCAAGTCCTGGCCACTATCTCGCGGCCTCCGGACTGTCTATTTATGTTTCTATAACGGATTTCCTCACTCTATGAGAAACAACTAGCAGCCTATAAAATGCTACTTGCATAGATCAAAGGATAACTATTTTCCTATCTTATGTTTAGATAATCCTATAATGCAGCAAGAATATGAAGAACAATCTTCATCCAAAGCGCAATCCAGAAAACTATCTATACAATGTCATCTACATTAATATAAAACCAGAAAGAGATTCGTAATAACTTACTTAGAGAATGCAAAGCTTTGGCGTTCTGAGAGGATGGAGGATGATCGTCGGTGGAGGATGAAGGTGGTTGTCACGATTGCGAAAGGAAAACCAAAAATCTCTCTCTCGCAATGGTTGTTGAAAAATGGTGAAAAAGTAGAGTATCCGAACAGTCTCTACTTTTGTTTGTTTCCCTAATGCACCCCAACCGTTAGATGTCAAAGTTTAGCAACCGCCTTAGATCTGACGGTCTCACGTGATGTCAGGAACAGTTATCATTGCGCCGTCAGTTGAAAGACGTGCATTAAATGCACACTCTGCACAAAGAAACGTCTCTTCACCTCCTCTGAGTAATTGCCACGTAGCAGATAAGATGAATTTGAAAAGCAAAGAACAACGGTTCCCGCCTGTTCAGCTTTTATCAGTTCAGCTCGGAGCTCTTAGTCCGCAATACGGCCTAAGAATTGGGGGGCTTATGTTGTGGGTATTTTTCGACATGCCTACTTCGGCATGCCTAAGAATTGGCCCAATTGGGCTTGGCTCGATTTCAGTTTGTCCATCAGAAGAAATTGTCAAGTCCCGTATAACGCTTGTGACGTGGAGTATGCTCAAGAATCAAGAGCGAAGTGAAACGTACAAGCATGCAGTCTTATATGTCACCAGGCGCAGTGCGAAGTCCGTGCTGCCCACTTCGCGAAGCTAAAACCGTTCAATGTCAAGCCAGGCCTATCTATGGGAAGCTAAGGCCGCCGATCAGTACTTCCCATCTTTCTACACTCCAGTTCGCTCGGAGCTTCCATTTCGCTCACTACCATGCCAGGTCATCACATAACTTACCTTGCACGTCAAACTTGTCAGAGATTACTGTTCAAATCACAGATAACCACACCTAATCCACGTGGGTTAGTCATCCAAATCTTCCACCTATCCCTTGCATTTAATGTAATCCGGCTGCATTAAACGGAGGTCAGGTCCATTAACTGCTATAATCATTCTATTTTAACTTATTGCACATCGCTGTAGCTCTTCTCCTTCTATAAATAGGGGAAGCTTTTCTTTGTAAATTAAGAGTGAAACACTTAGAAAAACTGGCTGTTACTCTGTCCAGATATTGAGAGAACAAACAGTGAACGTAGGCAAAGTTAGCTGAACCACTTAAATACTGCACTGTCTTACACTCTGCCTTTGCCATCTTTACTCATGTTATTCACTACTATATGTTATACGTGTTGTTCATGCAGTGTTGAGCTTGGAAGAATTTAGTTAACTGATTTTATACGTCAACATAATGTTTTTCACAATCCATGAAAGTATTAAAGATAGATGTGAGCATTTTCGGATTCGGGTTGGATTGGGTTAAAAATATTCCAACCCAATGTGGGTTAAGTTGAAAATTTTTCAACTCAATCCAACCTAATTAATTCTTTAATCCAACTTAACCCAACCCAATAATAGTTATGTTATGTCAAGTAGTTTTAGGTTTGCTAACTTCCGTACAACATGCTTTTTATGTGTAATTTTATTCCGAGAGCTACCTATTGAAGAAACATGAGTTATAAGATCTCTTGGTAAGTCTCTCTAAACATCACAAAGGCTTTAGGATCGCACACACTCACGAATTTGAATATTCATACTGTGTGCACCTGTTAGGGGTGTAAGTGAAAAGTTTTTAAATATGTCAGGAGTGTAAATGAAAACATTTTCAGACTATTAGGGTCAAATTATAGTTTTACAATTTATCAGGGGCCAAACTGTAATTTACCACCTCACATATTAAAAACCTGTTTTCTGCCATTTGTTTCCAACATCCACGACCTTCCCTAGTAGCCCTAAAAATAAACTCTCTCAACTTCAAAACACCCAAATCACTTCCAATCTCTCATTTATGCTTTTGGAATCCTATAATCAAGGTATTGGTTTATCATCTTGATTTTTGTTTTAATATGTTTTGGTTGTTTTAGTGTAATGTATTTGTTGTAGATTGGTTGTGTTCTTCAGTTGGGTCTTTAGTTAATCACTTTGTATGTAGTGATTTTGTGGTTTATTATTCATGAGGTTTGTTAATTGATCATTAGATTGAACTTTAATATGATTTAGAAGTGTATTTACATGCTATAAGCATTCAATTTCTAGGTCACCCATGTATTATAAAATCAATTTTTAGGGTTTCAAAAAGGGGATTTGTGTTTTTGGTTCATGGTTCTTATTCTTGTGTACATTACACATATACTTTGACACGTTCATTTGATCAAAATAGGTTGTATATGTGTAAAGTGAGTTTATTACATGACTTTGTGTATTGTGGTTGAGATGAATATATATTTAGTTATGATTGTTTATGTGCCAAGTGATTATAGGTGTTGATTGAGCTAATTGTGCACTTAGATCATAGTTTGTAGTGGTCATGCATCCTATTTGAATGTTCATGCATCATTGAACACTTAGACCATAGTTGAGTGTTGGAAAGCTTGTTATGACTTGTGTGAAGTCTAGGTAGCAAGGTCAAGTCTTGCATCTTTAGTGAAATGTGCATTTAGTTTAGAAAATTCCTAGTTGGTTCTTGTGAGACGGTAAGTGTAGGCTCATGCTAAAAGAAGTATTATCTCAAGAGCGACTTGAGGATATATACCTAGTCACCTAATGAATCATGCGTGATTATTAGTGAAAAGGCCTGCAGGTAGACTAGTTGGGATAGTCCAAGAGGAGAATGTACCTTTTATATCAATTTGAGGATGTGCAACAATTATCACTAGTGAATTATTCATTTAAGTGGCCAAAAGTAATCCCATGGTTTTTACTCATGTTGAAGGGGTTTTCAACGTAAAAATTCTTGTGTCATTGTTTTTATTGCTTACACATTTGTTTATGTTTGTTGTTATAAAATTGGTTTGGTAAATTAGCATACTTTCAAGTTGGGTTGGATTGGGTTAAGTTGATTGGATTGGCCATTCATTGAAACATAAAACGTTCCCATTAATCAACTCGTTAAAATACATTATATTCCTATTTATTACAATTAACATGTCTAATAGAAATAAAAGTTTAAGTCATTACATATTAAAAACAAAAGTTCAATTCACCATGAAAGGCAAAAAATAAAAAACTAACACAATAATATGATAGAATCTATCAACATAACTTGTTTGGCATCATTATATATACTCTTCACTCTTCACAAGCATTAATAGCCTTTACAAAAATGTTGAACAGACCACTCACACACACAACACACCTCTAGTCTACAGCATCAACAGTGTTTACATTAAAAACAGAAAATTAAAAAAACCTTTATAGTCCGCAGCATCAACAGTCTTTACAAGCATCAACAACATTTAAATTAAAACAAAATAATAATAAAAAAAAACCCTCTATAGCTTGAAGCATAACAACCACAATATGATTTACTTTACAATATAGTTAGGTTTTGTAAATGTTTACAATATGATTTACTTTACAATATGGTCGGGTTTTTTAGATGCTGTAGAAAGTGTTTACATTACAAAAATGTTGAACAGTGCATTCACACATATCCATCCATATAATCTATCCTCACACTCACACACACTGACACACATACACCTTCCATCTTCCCTTCCCACTCTCACTAGTATACCTCCACACCTCTCCTCCCCCTGCCACTAGATCATACCCTCTTTTCACTCCCTCCATCTCTTCATATATTCTAATAGGAAGATGAAAAAAATTATATTTTTTGATTAATTGATTTTGGATTTTTTTGGAATGACATTTTGTTTTTTGACTAAAAAAAAACGTTGTATTCTACATTGTGTAGTGTGTAATTGTTGTTTGATTAAATTATTTTCATTCACTTGTTATTCAACAATGAAGAAAATCAAAAGAAGAGATACTTGTGGAGGCCGAAGACTAGAGTGAAGGACCATCGTGAAGGAGAACTATTGCCAAGGAGGCTGTGGAGCGTGGAGAGAAATGGAGAGCGGAAAGATATGAGAGAAAATAGAGTGGTCGATGGCTAGGGCAAAGAGCGTGTGAGTTTATATATACTGTCTCAGGTTCGGGTTAGGTCCTCGAGTTACCCGCTGGACCTGATTAAACCCGAGTTAAAATCGGGTTGTTTAAACCCAACCCGAACCAGATGTTTTCACTATTATAACCCGACCCAACCCAAACAAAAGTGATCGGGTTGGGTTGGGTTTAAAATGCCCACCCCTAATTGAAGATGCCGTTAGTAGGATTCGTTAAACATTTATCTTGATCCTAAGTCCTATTCTTGTCTTAAAACATAATATGTGAAAAATTAGAATTAAATAATTATTGACCTACTGAAATGACTGTCTAATAGACTATATGAAAATAGTTAACAATGCTTGTTTTTTTTTTTTTTATTACCACCTCAACTTAATATTGATGAGTGATAATTATATTAGAAAAATTTATTTTAAACTTAATGTTTATTTATCTTATGTGACGTATAAATTTTTTCACAATCCATGAGAGCAATGAAGATGCTCTTAGTAAAAGTCGTTGAATATTTCTCTTGATCCTAAGTCCTAGTCATGTCTTAAAACGTAATGTGTAAAAAATTAGAATTAAATAATTATTGACTTGTTGAGATAACTGTCTAATAGACTATCCAAAAATAGTTGACAATGTGTATTTTTTTTTTTTTTAACTACCTCAACTTGACATTGATGAGTAATAATTATATTAAAGAAGATTTATTTAAACGTAATATCTATTTATTTTATATGACATATAATTTTTTTCACAATCTATGAGAGTAACGAAGATGCTCTTAATAGGAGTCGTTGAATACTTTTTTTGATCCTAAGTCCTATTCTTATCTTAAAACATAATTATGAAAAATTATAATTTAATAGTTATTGACTTGCTGAGATGACTATCTAACGGACCATTTGAAAATAGTTGACAATGTCTTTTTTTTTTTTTTTTTACTACCTTAGCTTAATATTAATGAGTAATAATTATATTAGAGAAGTTTATTTTAAATGCAATATCTATTTATCCTATATGGCATATAATTTTTTTTTTTTTAATCTATGAGAGCATTGAAGATGCTCTTAGTAAGAGTTATTGAATACTTCTCTTGATCTTAAGTCTTACTCGTCTTAAAACATAATATGTGGATAGTTTTCTTTGAATTTAATCTTTTTTTTTTTTTACCATAAAAAAATTAAAAAAATATATTTGATTAAATTTAATTATATTCTCATTTATATTTCTATAAATGTTAAAACTATATTGATACTTGGTCAAATTAACTACCTAATATATTTATTTTATTATATATGGTGAATAATCATTCCATATTTGATTAAATTATTTTTATGTTTATTTATATTTCTACAAACAGTTAAATTTACTTTTATAGTTACCTGTACTTTCTATACTTGTTTGCACCCCCATAGAAATATTCAAAATTTCTCTGAACCATTGAATGAAAAATATTCATAATACTTCTTCGAGATATAACTGTAAAGCCAATCAAATTAACTTTGAACTAACAAAAGCAGAAATCAAAGCTTCATTAATGGAGAAGAATCTTAAACCATATGATATGGAATTCACAAGGATGACCACGTTAAAGCATGAAGAAACGTTCAAAGAGCAGATATTTTTAGTTTTTGTATTTTTAAACTAGATTTTAATCCTCTGGCGGGGTGGTTTGAATATAATCTAAGATTGGAAGTGTTGTAAACTTTCAGGTACATGAACTCCGTCGCCTATATCGAATCCAGAAAATATTAATGAGAAACGTCGAAAACAGCTGGCCTAATGGAAGAAGTCAAGAACTATGGAACTCAAGTAGTGGAATTACTTCAAAGCAGACGAATCAACATGCTTTTGTATTTGTGGACTGGCCCCACCACTCTCCATCTCATTTTGTTTTGCTTTTTGCCTTTTATTTCATTTCAATTGATTTTGATTTGCTTTTGGTTTCACACATGACACCATTCTCGACTAACAAGAAATTTGACATTTTTCCAATTTCAACTTTCGCTTGTTTAACTCCAATTGACTTTTCTTGGCTCTACACCCTATTTTATCTCATTCCATTTGGTTTTACTTGAAAGGACCCAACCCGGATATCCCTTGAAGAGATCCGAGCGGAGTCCTCCCGGCACCCCACAGAATCCTTACAGTCTTTAAGCAGGTGACTTAAAAGGACTCCGTGAAGCTAAGCCATAAAACAGTTTCATTTCTTAATCATTAAAAATTGAGGGTGAAAAATTTTCGGCAGCACAACGGCTGTTTTTCCGACATTTTCAACTTTTTCAAAACACCTGTAAAACAATTAATAATATTTCAAAATGCATACATTCATTTCCACTTCCAAATAGGACCTCAGGTCCATCGCAAAATCCACATTTCAATGCAATTCGAGTCTTTAAAAACTAAAACCATTTCAACTTAAAAGAAAACATTCCACATGCATGGTAACGTAATTAAAGTTATAAAACTTAAATATTTACATCACATTAAAATCCGTTATACATCAAAAATTTACTTTGATTTCACAGTTTCGGTCGTCTGATAAACTTGCCTACTCTTAAGCTGGAGATCTGCCGCCTGGAGGACTCGAACCTGCGCCTGGGGGGTTTTTAAAACAAAATAAATAAGAAAATAATGAGCTAAAAAGGCTCAGTGAGTGTTATGCAGTTCTAAATAGGTTTTCTTTAATACCCTTTCAAAAATCTTTTGAAAGAATTCAAGTTCCGAAACAATTTATGTAAACATGAATTTCATGATGTTACAAAATCATTTTATACACAATTGCTTGAAAACAATATACAAGATTATAAGCATCATAAAATTTATTCATAACATAATCATAAGTTCATAAATAAACTCATAAAATCATAAATCAATCCTCAGTCATAAAACATATATCCAATGGGACCCGGGAAAATCATGATCACCGCCCGATCTTGGGTCACCGGTGGTGGGGACGTGCAATCTCAGTCATAACCACTATGCCGCGGTATGTTACCTCGCTGCACATAGGGCATTATTCATGATAGTACCTTATATACGCGTAGAGGGCAACATGACAGACTCGATCCCCCCCCCCATAGTTAGTGGACTTTCCCTGACAGACATGCCATACGCGCAATAAGGCACTTCGGCCGCATAACAATCATATAATGGGGATGGGTAGCCATCGGTTTTGAAATACATTAACATGCTGAAATAACAATTATAAAACATGTTCCTTTGCTTATAAAACGAAACATAAAAGCACATTTCAATAACGAGTTATACGATCAATATTGCTTTGAATACAGATATAAAAACATTTCGAAACGTATAACATTCCTGTAAAGCGTATATCATTCATATAAATTCATTTAAATATTAAAACGTTTAAATCTTTCATGAAAGCATAAAAATCATATAGAAATCATAGTGCATTTATTATCTTATAAAACAATTTACACTCATCGATTCCTAACTCACGGAAAAGACCGGATTTTCTACCTCGCGCAACTTCTTCAATTTCGCTTCCCTTCGCCTTATCGATGCCTAAACAATTTAACATTCGAATGTAAACATGTCGCGACTATGCTATTCGAATCCAAAGCAACAATCATCGAAGCCATAATCTAATGGATTCAACAAAAAGAATAAGCGAAGCTAAACGAACAACATAAAACTTACGCGATTTAACTAACTATCGCGACTTATCGATTTTAACGTTTCTCGCGTAACTAAAAATATCCGATTAACTTAAACGTATCTCAAACTATCCTAATATCAACTTAACACTATAATGAGCTTAAACACATCGCAAGGCAACGAGTTGACATCATAAACACTTCAACAATCGACAACGAAAATCATAAACTAAAACCATTCGCTTTCGCAGAAAACTTATTCGAATCGCTGGAAAACGAATTCTCAATATCCGAACGATTAACCGATACTTTAAACATACCAAAACTATCCATTTCTTATAACAACGAACTCAAATTAAAATCACAATCATATCAGCCCCTAATATCTCCTATAACAGCCCGCATTCGAATCGCAACAAAAAACAATGATAACCATTACATTCCAAAACACAACCAAACAATTATCGAACGAACCTCCACACTAACGAGATTCGAAGTCCTAAACCCAAACATAACATTATCAATTATAATCCATAACTCAACATCATCATAATCCATCCAAAAGGAATTCATAAAAATCAATATACCTCTCGGAACTCGACTTGAAACTTCAAACAATCGCGCGAGAGTACTACCTATATTAGCAGTTTTATCCATGAGTTCTCTTCAATCCAAATAACGCACAACCAATAACAATTATCGAAACGTCAATACAAAGCCAAACGGAACAACATTTACCTTTATGCGAGCTATCCTTTGTTTCGAAACAATCTTCAAGCGATCGCGACAGCCAAACGGAGCCAAGATTACTTACGACAGCAAGCTGTCCCCTTCCATATCAATTGTCTTCACTTCAGGTCAGCTGTCGTACACGGCTTGACTTGGCAGCAGCTCGCACAGCGTCAACTTGCGACGACAGCAGCTCACCAAGGCAGCAAGACACGGCGACAGCACTTGGCAGCAGCAAAGATAGCGTCTGGCAGCAGCTCTCGCGGTCATGACAGCACCAGCAACTTCGTGCCAACAGCCTCACGCCACCAGCAGCTTCAGCTCAAGACAGCGCCCACCTGGCAGCAGCAACGCCCACATGCCAGCAACAAAACAGATCCAACTCGGCAACAACAGCGCCACGCACAGCAGCGACAGCCTCCACTCCACACCAACAGCAGCGGCTTCAACTCTTCTCGGCTAGACCGCAGTCCACCATCCCACCTTGCTTGCATGCACTTTCACTCTCCTCAGATCTGCTCTTGCATGCAACCAGATGCTTCAGATCTGTTCACTTTCGGCGGCTTGGACAGCACTTTCTTCACCAGCTCACGGCTGAGTCTTCTTTGCTCTTCACGGCTCACAATCAGCCCACAAACATAAAAATTGAAAGCTTAAACTGGACACGGGCAAGGCTACTCATTCTCGGACAAGAGGAAAGAAGGATGAAGAAGAAGAAGATCACATGCAAAGGCTCTCTCTCCTCTCACGGTTTGGATGCTGCTCTCACTTCTCTCTATCTACCTTGGCTTTCTTTTCCTATACGAGCAGAACACTCACTTCTCAAACTCTCAGCCTTTAACTCTCTCGGCTTTGACTCTTTTAATCTAATGCTTGGGCTTTTGGAGCTGAGGGAGAACGGATGACTGAAAGAGTTGAGCTACTTTCTCAAGATTCTCTCTAATCGAATATTACTCTCTCGGTTAAGATAATGGGCTGACTGAATGACTTAAAAAAAAAAATGTCATTTGCTGATTTCTATTTGATTAAATACAATAAAGCTGCCACATGTCACTTAATTTCCTTTTTAGCTAACACTTGTCTCAACATAAAATGCATGCCTTACACGTGGCACACATGCAAGAGTCTTGCTTATCGATTCCAATACATTCTCTTATTCCGTTTCCATGCTCGAATCCAATTTCGTCCGCCCGCCCGGCAATCCACTTACAACTTACTTTCGTTTTCGGGATCATTTATTATTATTATTATTATTATTTACTAACCTCGCATCCGCCTTGCACTCTAAAATTAAATTTTATTACTCTAAAATACTTATTCCGAATACTTTCGGTCTTGAAAATGATATTCATCCGATCGAAACGCAATCCAATCAAAAAAATAATTCGCTCCTCGACGATGAAGATTTTGGATTTTACATTACTCTTATCTCATGCCTTTTGTTTTCTTTCATAAATTATTCACCCACTTCTTATTCTCATCAATTAATTTTTGTTTTGATTGTTCTTGCCTAGCACTCCACATTTTCTTTGTTTGCACAATCACTAAGGGTGGGCATTTTGGTGTTCGGTTTGATTCCAATAGGAACCGAACATGAACCATCAAATCATCAGTTTTCAAAATGGAAACTGAACATGCTTCTTTGTAAGGTTGGAACCGACCAAAACCGAACAGGATAGTTCGGTTCAGTTCGGGTCGGTTCCATGTTTAACACCTTAATCAAACTAATCAAAAGTCCAAAACTAAACTCAATCAAAACTTATATCCAAACACTAATGTTCAATAAATCATAACTTAAAAACTCAATAAAAAAACTCAATCAACATTGATATTCAACAAAACGAACCACAATCCACAAATTTAACCATAATCAACGTATAAAAAATAAATGAAAACACCTTATGACAGTGAGGTGTTATTTTATGACGACCAGTAACCACTGTCGAAGACGAATCAATGACCAACAACAATCGTCGAGAAGAAGCGACAAGCAGCGATGACCGGCTAGCAGAAGCAATGAGTAGCAACCACCAGACTTTTAAGCGAGTCGATGAAGATGAAGCAGAGGAGAGAGTCAAAGGGAGACAGTGAAGGCTTGCGAGGTGTCATTTTACGATGAGCAGCAGCCACCGTCGAAGAAGAATCGACGACCAACAACAACCACTTAGAAGTAGCGACAAACAGCAATAACCAACCAACTGAAGCGATGAGCAGTAACCACCGGACTTTTAAGCAAGTCGATGAAAATGAAACAGAGGAGAGAGTTAGGGGAAGACAGTGAAGGCCAAAGGGGGAGTAGACGAGATCGACGACGACACAAGCAAGAAGAATGTCCAGGAGAGAACAACAAACATAACGGCCTAACCATAAGAAGAAGGAAGAAAATGGACGTGGAAGGAAGAAGAATAAAAAGGAACAAGAGAGAGAATGGAAAAGTGAGAAATGGCAGTGAAGTGTAAAGAATAGTCTAGAGAATTTTTGGATGGGTTTATATAGGGCACATGTGAAATTACGCATGTGCCCCTACTCCACGGGTCGGGTCGGTTTTGGACCTGTAGAACTGACCCGATCCATGAAATACAGTGTTTTTTAAATGGAGGGTCCAAACACCTTAGAATTGAACATGGAAACAGACTCGAACACCCACGGATTAGGTCGGTTCCATGTTTTAGTGCCCACCCCTAACAGTCATCAATTGTCTCAACATTTGTCTTGTAAATTTTCATTTTACACCCTACCTTTTGGTATGACATTTTTCCTTTTACGTTGAACTTTCTTAATTTCTTTTAAAAGTGTCCAACTAATGAATATTTATCTATTTATTTCTAAACTTTGGGTCATACTAAATTTAAAACAATATCATGAGTTTCAATTAATCTTTTAGGTCCACTTGGGTTAGGGCCTTACACAATTCCTAAACCAAGTAAAGACAGTGATGGTGGCGATATTTTAATTTATAAAGAAGACAAGTGTCAAACAAGAGATGAGTATTAGAATAAAAGAAAAATAGGCTAGATGGGCATGAATTAAGGATGAGTGATGAGAGGCGGTTGTGTTTGTGTGTGTGTGTGTCTATATATATATATAAAACTAAAGACAAAGCAAACAAATAGCAAAAAGAAGGATAGAACCGGGTAGCATAAGAAAAATATAAGAAAATAAGGTCAAGTCGAGAAAAGAAAAGAAAGAAGAAGAAGAGAGAGAGAGAGAGAGAGAGAAGAAAAATAGAAGAAAATTTCATATGAGTGATTTGAATACTTGAGTCTTTGATTTATCCAGATAAGTGATTTTTATTTCAATAAGATTTGAAATCCATGAAAGTAATAAATTTTATAATAAGTTTTAAATTGAGTTTATATGATTTTAGAGTGGATACAAAATTGTAAGAAATCATATAAGAACCCGTTTTAGATCAAGGAATAAGCAAAGGTATTATGTGAATGAATTGTTTTTATTTTAATTAATTTATTAAATTTTGATTATTTATATTCAGTGTTTATTATTTATCCTTCGTTTTGCGTGTGTGTTAAGTATCTTTATTATATATAACAGATTTCCCTAAATACTAGTTGATGTAGATTTTTATATTATAGATATTGGATACTGAGTTTGATTAGTACAAATGGAGATTTACAATTCACCAGATTTATATAAAGAGATTTTAGAAAAGTTTTACAAATTACAGATTTTTATGTTTTATATTATTAAAGTTATAAAGAAAAATTACATAGAAGTTTACAGTTTTACGACGATATGAAATTTATATTCAATTTTATTTCCTGATATGATTGCATATGCATAATTGAGAATTTTTTGTTTTTATCAATGATATTTGATGTTTATTTAGAAATATATTTTTTAGAAAAATTATATTCACTCACTGGGTATTAGCATTCACTCTTTTATAAAACTCATTTTTTTTTCTAGGTATCCAGTAGGTTCGTGCAGATTTTATAAAGTGAGAAAAGTCATATGATGATAAATAGTTGCATTTGTATATATTATTTCTTTTATTTACCATATTTCATAAATGTGTTTGAAAAATACTTTTACAAATAAAATATCTTTTCCAAATATTCAACGATTATTTTATACATTTAGTCTATGGGTCCAACATGAGAAATATAAAATTTTTTTATTTGTTCAATTTATATTTCGATTAAAGTAATTATCAGAATTATGATGCTTATTTTTAAAGATTTTCAGTAAATCAATTATAAAAACCCTAGTTCTTATAAGATTCTCTCGGAATCGAGAGAGGAGTTGAGATGGGTTTTATCATAAGCGTTCTTTAAGTTATAACTTTTGTTTCTTTTGTTACTTTCATTCATGTGGGAGATTGTTAGAAAAATAAGAAAAAGACCCATTTTAAGGTCCCATATTTTGTTGGGCTAGGCATCTTGATTGAGATTGATCAAGATGGATTTGTATATTCATGTGTAAAAAAATAAAATAAATTAAAATAAATTTTTTTATTTATTTTTTTAATTTCAAAAACCTCCCTAAGTGCAGATGTAGATGATCCAGGTACCAAGGAGCCACGATCAGACTAGGTGGGTCCTAACTAGCAACACAACGCAACATAAAATTTTGTGTAAAGTTTGCGATTTAGACTTACTCATGTAAATTACCTATTTTTCAGATTTATGAACAACCATTGTAGCACGTTTTATAAATGCATGCATGTTTAGATATTCACACTTTTCATTTTAATATTATGTTTAATTATTTGATGCAAAAAAGATGAAATTTTAATAAAGTATGATTTAGAAATAGTTAAATAATTTCGGGTTCGCTCTATGATGTTCTTTTGGACCTTATTAACTGGGTTTCAAAAGGGTCTCATTGGGTGCCTGGTAGGATCGTTGGACTCATTAGTAAGAATCCAGGTCGGATCCTATCACTTTTGGTTTTTCCTTTCGGCAGTTCACAACCTTTCTTTATCCATGATTGTGACCTTCCCTTCCTCTCCTGTGGCTTGCATGTGCTTGAAATCACTCCAAATTGCTCTAAAAAACCTCAAAAAAAAAAAAAAAAAACATAACAAGAAGTTGTTTTTCTCTAGATTTTCCTCTTAACCAACTCACTCTTTCTCTTGTTTCTCCTTCCGGTTTTGAGTTTCTTGGCCGAATGAATATGTTGAGTTCTTGCTTCATTTTTTTCTTCTTTTGATTTGATTATGAATATGATTTCTACTTTGATGACCTTTGTCACTCATGTATAAAGTCTTCGTGTCGCTTGTCTTCATTCCTTTATGTATGCACAAAATGTGGCATACATGCACACATTCACTCCACTTATCACTTTTCATGCATTCTCCCATTCCAATTCCGTATTTGAATTCGTTTTTGATTCATCCAGAAATCTTATTATAACTTAATTCCACATCCAGAACTTGTACTTGAGTTCACGTCCGGACACTTAAGATTATTTTATTTTTTCATATGGTCCTAAGATCGAAAAGAATATTTTCGTCCAATAATTTTCGAATCACTTCAAATCTATCCGAATGAATTCGTTTTTTATCCATTTCAATTTCCTTTAACTCCAATACTAATTTCGAAACTTTTCCTTTGCGAATTCCGCTTTTTGAAAATTACTCTTCATACAGATATTTTTCATCCGAAAATACTATTCACCGAAAAAATAAGTTATTTTTCACGAAACGAAATATTGGGTTTCATAGAAAATACACTAAAAAATAAAATGGATTCTCAGTTGTTTCTAAACAGCTAGAAAGATGTCAATTTATAGGTTCCATAGAGGGGTGGTTACAACTGATTTAATATCAGTCATTAAACTGAATCAGTGGTTACTTTGAAAATTCAAACTTACAATTAATTCCAACGGTTACCATTTAAATATTCAAATTTGCAATTTATGACAATTAAATATGCAATTTATTTTTCAGTTATAACTTCAATTCAAAATCAAAGCCTTTAAAGCAATGACTTTAATTTTCCAATCAAAAACTCTTTCAAGTCACTGGCCTTTAAAGTTAGTATTCGCAATTTAAAAATTTTAATAAAATTGTAGATTATTTCAATAAGGGATGAAAGCTCCCAATATGTGCACTTTAAATCTCAATTTTTCATTTATTTAAGCACCAATTTTTAACATAATGAGCTATGAAGCCCAATGAGTGTGCATATGTTTATTAAGAGTTACCTCAAAAAATGCTCATTAGAAACATTTTTCTTTAAAATAATTTATTTCTAAAAAATCTGGGCTTTTTATAGAAATTTATATAAGTTTGAAAAGTTAAATATTTCCAAAATATTTTCTTTCTGAAATTTGTTTCTATGGTATGCTAGCTTTCTAAAAGCTCTAATGGCAACCTAAAGGAAACTTAAACCACAAAGGCGGTCGGACCAGCTCCGCTCAGTGTGGGGGGGGTAGGTCACGTGGCATAAAGGCTAGTATTGCTCACCATGACAAAGCTACAAAGACGTCTCGTATACACATGTGACGGAACTATCATTGCTCACTGTATGTTGAGAAACACCCCACAAATGTAGAGGGCGACAGACTGGATCCCCCGATGTTAGTTGAACTAACCCTCCCAACATATACCATACACTGTGAGGTATACTGGTCGGGTCTATAGCTAGAAGGTCACGCTATAAATACTCGGATTGTCCACTAGGTTTGAAAAACCTTTTTGATTTCTCTATGATTGAAAATTATTTCTTTATCATGCTATAAAAATAAACGATATATGATATATACCGTACATATAAATAAACTATTTATTCTTAAGCTAAAATATAAAGCAATTAAATTAAAATAAATTAAAAGTATCTGAAATAATTTCGCACTCACTACTTGCTTCCTAGATTACTTCAATTCTGCCTTCAGCGACCTTCTTTAGCTTGCTATGCAACCTACATTCAATTACAATAGAAACCTCAATTTAGCTCGCAGGTCACCTATCTCTACTATTTAGCTCGGGCTGTGAGCTCTAGTTCGTTCCCAGCTCACCTCACGAGCTCATACATCATTCAGCTCAGCCCATATTGAGGGCATTGCCTAACTCAACGAGCACGCTTAGCTTGCACTTTTAGTGAGCTGTTACTTTCGATCTCAGATCAATCTCCCAAACATTGTCCAGCTCACACCTACTTCTACCATCCTTGACTAGTTCGCCCTTACGAACTACTGCCTTAGTCTAGTTTGGACAAGCAGCATAATGGGCTAGAACCTCATTCAGCTTGCTTCCCACGGGCTCGCGTTTCACGTCTATTGGACCAGCACTGAAGAGAGCTACGGGTATGCACCCACTCCCACCTCACGAATTCTGCACGATCTCATGCGAGCTCGCTATTAAAACCTCATTCTCTCCAAATCACACACACACACACACACACATCAATATTACCATGTTCTAGCCTCAATAACTCCGCACACATAAATTTAACAACATAACACCAGCTTAACTTATTTCTTTTACGATTTCACTTGCCAAGCTCATTGCCTCAGTCTTTAGCCTTGCTCTCTAGCTTGCGAGCTATCTCAAATCTCCAGATCTACTACACAGAAACCTTATCAGTTTCAATTGAAACCCGAGACTAATCTCAATCAACTTTTGCACCATGTAAATGCCATAAACCACTATCTTACCACTTGATTCTCACCATATCTATTCCTAAATCTGTTCTCCACCTTCCATTGGCTTGATCTAATGACGACGAATTTGACGGCAACAGCTCGTCCCTCCCTTACTGACAGCGCACTCTCACTCACACACACACTCTCTCTCTCTATCATTCTCTCGGATTTCACTGCCTCACACCACACGCCTATTTGTAGGCGTGGTCAAGCTTGCTTTTGCGCCTTTAAACTTTCTGAAATTTACAATTCTGCCACCTTCTAAAGAATTCTTCCAAAAATATCTGATATTTTTCTTTTACGTCCCCCAACTTTTATAATTTGTACTATTTCCAAATTTTTCAAAAAATTTACAAATAATAAATTTTCTCTATCCACCACTTGATTTTTTTTTTTTTTTTATTTCTTCAATGGGGTAAATTAGTACATTAAATCCTTTTGTACACATGTAAAATAATATCCTCGGGAGAGGGTATTACAAAGAGTACAACAGTTATTCTTGAGATTTCAAGGTGATTTTTGGAGAGATTTCCAAGCCATTGTAGTTGCATGCAAGATTAGGAGGAAGAATTAAGGTAAGCTTGCTACCTTGTTGATTTTTAAGTGATTTTTGAGTGTTTTCTAACATATGCATCCATTGGAAATGAAGAAGAACCATTTGGCCACAAGGTGAAAAGGAAAGGGATATGTTCGACCAAATGAAAAACGAGAGAGGGCAGTGGCTTTGCATGGTGATTATGAAGTGATTTTGAGTTGATGTCTAAGAGGTAAGTTTGAGTTTCCATGGTCCTTCCTTATGAAAATACTTGGGTTATAATATTTGATGGATTATTGTGATATTATGTTTGAGTTTTAGGATTTGAAACCTTATTAGTATGGAGGTTGAATTGCATGTTAGTATGATGTGGAAATTGATGAAATATTGATGTTTAATTTTATGTAGTGTTCAGCCATAAAGAGGAATTATGTGGTTCAAATTTTGTTTGATTATATTGCCATGATATTGGTGTGATTTTGGTGTGAATATAAATGTGAAAATTGAAGGGAATATTAGTGATATGCATGTAGGATTCGACCAAGGTAGTGTGGAAATGGCCCAAATTGAGTTTGAGTTATTTAAGTATTTTTCATATATGTATGTGTGTAGAAATATTGAAATTTGATAATGAAATTAGAAGTAAAAATGTTGATATGCAAGCTGTCATGATTTTGTTATAAGTGTGTTGAAGTGTTAGACCATAAATTTTGAATGATTTGAATGGTTTTATAGGTTATCTTGATGTTAGAATTGTCATGAAAATTGAAGGAAACCTATTAAAATGTTAAAAAGTTATTTCGCGACTAAACTTTAAGTATTTGCGAAAATGTGACATTTTATGGATTTGATTAGAATTTACACCATATTGAGCATATTTAAGTATATTTGCGATGAGAAAAATCAAATAGGATTGATGGTGTAAAGTTTGATGTGAATTCGGCCAATAAAGGGTAAAATGGTCTCAAAATGTGTTTAGCGCATTGATGTGAAATTTGGACCTTAATTGAAGTGTTTTTCATGTTTGAATGTTGAGAAATTAGAGTGGAATGCATATGCAAGTAATTAAAGCCATTACGACTTGGAAAAAGGATATTTCGATATCCTTCATAGTTAAAGGTTTATGTGTTAATGCGAGTGTTAGTTC
Organism: Dimocarpus longan; assembly: GCA_022984855.1. NCBI lineage: Eukaryota > Viridiplantae > Streptophyta > Magnoliopsida > Sapindales > Sapindaceae > Dimocarpus > Dimocarpus longan. Next base: position 35,295,957 of record CM041014.1, on the reverse strand, counting down.
TAAATAGAAATTTGCTCGTATTAAAATATAGGTAAATCGGCGAGCGGAAGGAAAGTGTAAAAGGAGTGGTGTGGTTTATATTGTATTTGGAAAGCAAATTGTGAGTATGGATTTTATTTATTGAATATTTGTAAATGCGATAATATGCTAGTATCTGATTTATTATGTTTTATCGAGTAAGCTTTAGCATGTTATTCTTTTTATCGTAAATGCATGTATAGTTTCTTAAATGTATGATATAATGTATTCATTTTTAAAGTAAAGTAAAGTTAAAAGTTCTAAAGTAATATATGCATAGAAAAGACTTGCTAGCATATTTTGAATGTTTTAGACTTTTACCTTATAAAGGAAGTATTTCGGTTTTAAACAGTAAGCTAAAGAACAAAACATTTAAGAGATTGATCAATATGCTTTCATGCTAAGTAAATATAAGTTTTAAGCATATTGAAAGATTTTATATGTCTTTAGTTTATCCTAATCCTTAGTTACACCCGATCGAAGTACCCTATACGTGTATAGTAAGATAGGGGAAGTCACTAACTTGAGGGGTATAAGTCAGTGTGTCACCTTTTGTACGTATGACATAATGTAGATTTGCCTAGTGTTGGGGGGAATCGTGATCCCAGAGTCTCCCACATCTGCGACTACATATGGTGATAATTCCTCAATTCTAGTAGCGTGTTTTCGTACAATCACAAATGATATGTTTCCCTAGGTTACCTCGTAAGGCTAGCTAGAGAAGTAAAAATACGTTAACAGACATGAGCTTTAGAAAATAAGAAAATTAGTTTATGAAAGTTACGAGCAATAATATTTATTTGCTTTACACTAGTTTTACAATTTGAACGGAAATAAATAAACGATTAATTTTTCAAATTATTTTGAGAGGAATTATATTTTAAAAGTAAATATCATAGTTTAATAAAAATTACTCACTCACTGAGTTATAAGATTCACCACTCTTTTTCTTGTTTTTGATAAAATCCTCCCTAGATGCAAGTATGAGCAAGCAAGTGGAAGAAACTACGTCGAATGTGCAGACGGGCTAAAGACGTGACGTTACTGTACTAGGTTATTTTGAAAGAACATGTACATGCATAATTTTTAAGCTTTGATATAAGTTTTGTAAATATTGTTTTGAATGTTACAAACAATTATGTTTTTGTTTTATGATTTAAATCAGATGTGCACGATGTTTTAGTTTAAATCAATGGTTTTCCAATTATCCTTGAGTTGAAATCTTATTGTGGTTGTTTGTGAAAGAGAAAAGAGAGACTGAGGCCCAGAAATTGAGATGATGTGATTTTTAGAAGTGCATAGGTTTTTATATGTTTTTACAGGGTGAAAATCTTTGAAAAACAGTCGTTGTATTGCCGGATTTGATAAACCCTATTTCATAAACGTTAATTTAAAAAGAAAAAAAAAATTCCATCCATTTCCAAAATTGAAAGAAATTGTAAATAGTTTTTAAAAGTTTTCAATAAAGTAAAAAGTTTAGCTTCACGGGAATCTTTCAATCGGAGTAGATCTCGATTGGAAGGCTACCGTAGGATTGTCAGACGAGTTTTCTAGCTGTATAAGGAAGAGAGGCTCGTCATTTTCTATCAAACACTATTCCTAGTCATAGGTTTCTAGAGTGATAGAGATTTAGATATAGTTTAGTTTACTAGAAAAGTCTGGTTGGTGTTGTTATATCCTGAAAAACAAACGTTGAACAACTTAGAGAATAATTAACGAATTTGTTTTAAGGGCATCGTAGTTATTACGAGCCTCAACACAAATGCTTTTGGTTTATTATAAATTTTTTTCCTACGGCAAATTCTTTGTTTTGGTTGTACTTGTGCTTATATTATACCAATTTGCTAACAATAGTTACAATACACACACACACAAAATTTTGTGCACATTCATTCATTAACCAAGTGGTCAATTTGTTATTTCTGCGTATTTGTGATAAAGTTTCGAGTCTCACCATGTGTATTTACTAGCATATATTGTGTAGGGAGCTTTTTTTTTTTTTAAACATTTTTGTGGGAGCAAATACTTCGTAGTATTATGGGATTATATTATTGGGTTGCAGTTATAATAATTAATTTTGGTATGTGCCAGTAGACCCTTAACCATCAGTGTTAGTTTAAGTTATCTTTTTATAATAAGGCTTTATTTCTTCTTGTAGATCAAAAATGCTTTTCTAAACTAATTAAGTTAATTTTGAATTGTATTTATGTCATAAATAAGAAAAATATGTTAAGTTTCAGTTTCAAATATTAGTGTGAAATGGATTTTCATGTTTTGCTTTTCATAAGTGAAATTTTTAATCAAATGTATTTTTAAAGTCTTAAAAAGCACACGACACACTTCCTTATTTCCATCTACTATTAAGAGATTGACGAAAAAAATGTATTTAATTGTATAATTTTAGAACCAAAGTTAGAACCCAAATAATGAGATTTACTTGTGCTATATTCTCTTAAGTTCTATCTATATTATATCTTAATTTCAAGTCATAGAAACTAAAGGTAATTATAATTTGAACTAAAGAGAATTATAATTTGATACATAATGGATATTACGTCCATATCAAATAGACTTTTATTTATTAAAATAGTTGATACTATTACAAATCAATGCTAAAATAGACAAATCATTGGAAGGGTAAATAGCAATATGCAGCTTCATATTTCAACGATGGAATCGTCGATGTAAATTGTCTACAACAAAATAGTAGCTAGAGGTCATCCATATCTCAACAAGATAGAACCATGTGCGCCGCCAATTAGGATTTATATAAAAAATTGCAACAATTACTAAGAGCACAATTACATATGATCCCGTAAAGCTCATATAAAAGATGTCCATGTCAATTAAATCACTATCTTTCCCATTGTTAGTTGGGGCTCTTGGCATTTGTGATGGTGGCCCATTTGTATCACAACTTTTGTTCAATGGCAATCCACAAAGAAGAGGATTTCCTTCATAACTATTTTCGCCAAAGGTACTGAACTGTAAAACTCTATCCGGGGTTTTGCCGGATAAGTTATTATGTGCCACCGTAAAAAAACTCAAGGTTGTCAAGGAAACCAATTGAGGAGGGATTTGCCCATTCAAATTGTTAAAGGAAAGATCCAAACTTTCAATTTGTTTGAGCATTGAAAATGTTTGAGGGATTAATCCAATCAAGTTATTGTGGGACAAATTTAGTGCATGGATTCGGGTAAGATTTCCAACTTGTAGAGGAATTGAACCTATTAGTTTATTACAAGAGAGATCAATTCCACACATGTAGGTGAGAACTCTTCCACGGTAAGAGTAAGATCTAGCCTTTGTTGTAAACTCTACAATTTCTTCTTGCCTCATTTGAATATCAGCATACTGCAATCTTTGACCCGCCCCATTGTAGAAATCAGATAGAACATCAATGATATTACTTCCATTATCATGGAGTGAAGTGACATCTAGACAATGAGGAATGTGTCCCGAAAGACTGTTATGAGAGAGATCCACCAATTGTAGTCGTTTCAACTGGCACAGCTGTGTGGGCAATTCACCTACTAAATTGTTATTATTCAATATAAGGTAGAGCAAGTTAGAAATCCTACCAATCCAAGTTGGAATGATACCATGAAATTGGTTATGACCAAGGTCTAGTGTTAGTAAATTATTTTCAAGAGAGCTTATATTGAAAGCATCTCTTAGTTGCCCCTGTAACCTATTTTTAGACAAGTGAACCAATCTCATATATGGAGGGCCAAAGCAAGATGGTATGTTCCCGTAGATATTATTTGCTTCAAGGTTCAAACTATCAAGTCTTCTAAGTTGACAAAACTCTGATGGAATTGGACCTTCAAGATAATTATTGGGCATTATTATAGCTCTCAATTCACTCATATTCCCCAACCAATTTGGAATCCTACCATAGAGATTGTTATTTCTGAGATATAATCCTGACAAAAAGTTGGCATTAGACAAGCCATCTGGGATTTTTCCAGTAAAGTTATTGTTATCCAACTGTAAAATATTTAAAATTGTCAAGTTGAAATTGGAAGAGAATATCTGACCTTGAAGACTATTGTTTGTTAACATAAGGATTTCTAAAGTGGTACAACCCTCAACCAAGTAGTCAGGTATTTTGCCAGACAAATGATTGTAGGATAAGTCCAAAATTTCCAATAACTTCATATCTCCAATTGAAGAGGGAATGCTACCATTGAAATGATTTCTGGATAGGTTTAAAACTTGCAGCCTTGGACCATGTTCTCCTATTTCTTTTGGAATATGCCCATATAAGAAATTGTTAGAGATATCTAACCAAGAAAGATTCAAGTGAAAATAACTTGGTAACTGAAAATGTCCTCCAAGCGAACAATTGGCTAGCCAAAGACTCTCTAATTTTGGATTACTCTCGAACAACCAATTTGGAAACTCGCCCGTGAAGTTATTATGAGAGAGATCAAGCCCTCGCAAGTTATGCTGATGTAAAAGAAGTTCAATAAGTATGCCACCATCTGTGCAACGTGACAATATAATTGTTATCAGCTGGAATTCAGTAAGAATGTCATTACTCAAGCTATAAGATATTAAAAGTTTGGAGAGATTCAAAAAGGTTGAAGTGAAAGTAATGTTTTAAAATGAATCTTGTATAAATATGGAGAAAAACGGAAATGTTAGTGGTAAATTTGCTTGCATTAGATTTCTAATACCCGAAGGCAAGCGAAATTTGCGCAACACAAATTATATATATATATATATATTATTTAAGGGATCTAGAAAGATTTTTACCTTGACGAGATAGAGTGCCGTGCAATCCACAATTAGATACTGATAAATCTTCAAGAGAATTCAGCAGTGACCTAATGATTTGAAGGAAGGTGATGCTGAGATTATTATTATTTTGCAAATACAGAAACTTCAAATTCTTGAAATTATGTAGATCTGCAAACATCAAAAAGAATAAAAAAAAAATCGACAGTTAAGTGTGTATATATATGTATGTATGTATGTATGTATGAAATAATGAAACTCTTCATACTACTTTTCTTTCAGTTGACTCTTCATAGTATTCAAGAGCTACTATAAATTAATTTAAGGTGCCATTAAAGTTTGGAAGGAAGTGAAAGCCATAATCATAAGAAGAAAGCTTAGGTGTAGAGAAGCACCATCCAAAACACTTATAGTATTTTTAGTTTCACTAAAATTATTAAATCTAAGATCTAGTGCATTTCTAATATTGCACCCTCCATGTTATTGGAGCATGTAGACAATCTTTTCTTTACCATTAGAACTTTCATAATTATTGAGCAAGTGATGATAAATATTTCTGTTTTTTATTTTTATAGTTTGTTATCAAAATTAGATAAAGTGATCGCACAAACTTAAAAAAAAAAATAATAATAATCAATTTGCATTTTCGTTGGTACCTTTGGAGAACACAACATTTTCAATCTCATTGTCACTCAAGTCCAGATACTGCAAATTATCACAGGAGCCTAAACCTGGGAAGAATCCAAACAAAGTTAATAAGAAAACTCATAATGATACAAATTATTATTATTATTATTATTTTGTTTTTTCAAACCTAGATTTTAAAAGGAGTACATTGAGTTGCTCAAAGAATATTTATTATAATTCAAAGCTTTTAATTTATTATTTATTTTCTTTCAAAAGAACAAATCTATAATTTCTTTTCTTAAAAAAAAAAAAAGTCATTATGTGTTTAGTTATATAGTTAAAACTTATGAAGATAGAAATTAGAATATAAACTAATACCATATATATATATATTTGATTTTAAGAAAATAATATTGTCCGTAAAAGTATATTTATGTTTAACTCAGTAATCTAAAAGGTGCAGGCCGCTAATCGGATGGTAGTAGAGCGCCTAGCCACCAACATAAAATTATTTTTTAAAAAATAATATTACAAACGGTCTGTTAAAGAGAAGAAAAGGAAGGAAGTTGGGAGATGGATGACTAAAAATTAAGTATTTATATTTTATTAAATATAAATAAAATATTTTATTTACAAAAGTCAAGACCCACTGCATTTCAATGCACCTGAGTACCGTACCTTGCCAGCTAGCAACTTTGTTTCCTCTCCTTAGTCTTCTCATTATTTATATTTCATAATTATCTGTAAATTGCTTCATATTCTGACCCTAATTCTTTCCTTTGAAATCGCTTTATATTCTATCAACTCTGTTTACTTTGAAATTTCTCACAACACTCTCACCTCTCACTTCATCTAGTTTCAAGTTTCAACATCAACCTCTTCTTCAGTTCTTCATCTACTTTGTTTCCTCTTATTATATATATATATATATTTATATATATTGATCACAGGGCACTCTTGTATGTTCTGTTTTGTTTTGCATATAATTCTCCCTTCTCAATTCTTGGATTTACTATAATATTTCTAAAAACCAAATTTCATATCATTCAAAACTGTTGTGGGAGTCTAAACCAAAAAAAAAAAAAATGTAATTCCAAGCTTTATGTTAAATTTTTATAGTCATTACTTTTTATGTATATTTTGAGAATAAGTAGGATAATATTATAACCCAAAAGACTAGTAAACTGTATTTTGACATTCAATGGTTTATAATATTATTTCATAGTTTTTTATATTTTCAATATCGGATTCATCCAATTTTTGTTGCTAAACATGTGGCACTCTCTAACATTTTGAGTTTCAATGAAGTCAAGATCCAATTCCTTCAAGATAATGAAAATAAACAATCATTATCAATAAATCGATCATATATACGACGAAGGAATGTTTCAATGAAAAAGAAAGCTTACCTCGAAGATCAATAATCCCATTTAATTTATTGTTGTTTAGCTGTAATTCTTCTAATGATGATGGAGCGCCTGGACCTACTATGTATAAGAGCTAGAGTAAATGATTTTCTAATTAAATGTTGTTTAAAGCAACGTTGAAATAAATGAAATGAGCCTTGAAGTAAATTGTAATAAGGTTAAAAGATTCTCTCTCTCCATATATATATATATATATATATATTTGTTGTGTGAAGTTTTGTTTTATTGTAAAATATACAGAAAGTTGTTTTAGGATGCAAGTGCAACAGCAAAGTAGAAGAGCCAGATCACCTTGTTAAGCATGATATATAGCTTTGGAATTAATATACAAAAGTTTGTTTGTATAAATGGTTCACTTAGTAAAGCAAACATATATGAAAAACTTGTCAGTTAGAGTTTGAAATTTAATTGAAAGAGCGAAATTGCACAAAAAAAGTCAACTTTTACAAAAGACTTTTAGCGACTAGGGAAAGAGTAACAATTTGAATTTTTTTATTTTTTTATTTTTTTCAGTTACTATTTAAACAATTCAGTTATCTATTTTGGAGTATGTTCTGTTTGTACATTTTAAAATCTAAAATCTTTTTTAATTAAGATACTACCCTATAGCCTCAATTTAAGTAAATAATAAACATGTATTATGTGATAGTGACTTCATAAGATATAATAAAGCTTTTTATTGTTATTTTCTTAAAAAAAGTTGAATAAAAATTAATAAATAATTAATTTTAATCTAAAATTAAAAAAAAAACCTTAAAATAATAAATTGATAAAAATTAATACGAAATAAAACCCATTATATCAAAATAATGAACTGATATAAAAGTAATCTAAAATAAAAACATCTGCTAAATTAATGACTTGATAAAAGTTTAACCTAAAATTAAAGATATTGTACCAAAATAATGAATTATAAAAATTATATTAAACTAATAATTAAAGGGATAGAAACTAATCTAAAATAAAAATTATGCTAAAAGAAATAAAAATTAATCTGAAATAAAAAAAAAAATTATTGCATTCCCTACCACCCAACCACGTTAGAATTGGTATCTCAAAAAATAATAAATAAAACAATTCTATTGATAATAAAATTATTATAATTAATCTTGAATAGAATATCATCAAAATTAAAAAAAAAAAAAAAAGATTAATAAAAATTAAACCAAATTAAAAGTTCGATTGAATTAATAAAAGTTACTTTTAAGCTAAAAAATCTTATTAAAATAATAAATTAATAGTATATTTTTTTCTAGAAAATGAAAATTTAAAAAAGAAGAAGAACAACAAGAAAGGTGTAGAAAGGGAGATAAAAGGAAATCGTGATTTGCTATTCATTAGTGTAAGTGTAAAATTGAAATTGCGAACGATTTATTAAAGTGGAAATTAAAAGACTAATGGAAAATCTGGATGTAAAATTTATTTTATATTATATGACAAAATCGAAACGGAAGATACATCACAAATCATATGTATCTAACTCTTCTATTATACATATATTTTAATTTATAAATTAATTAAAATAAAAGAATGCATACAATCATAATGTAATGCTCAAGTTAAAAATAAGTTTACTTAAATAATAAAAGAAGGTCATCAAATTGTATTTTTATCGTACCTTTGGGGAATACAACCTTCTCAATCTCATTGTATGCCAAGAACAACTGTTGTAAATTATTTTGAGAGTTTAAACCTGAAACGAGATCATATAAACTTGTATTACAAAACTAATAAAGTGTGTATATATAAACAAGTAAATAATTAATAACTTGTCATTAAATTTTTCCTTTCAATGTATCCAAAACATATATGTTGATATAATCCATAATCACCGGCGTTCATCTGAAAAATAGTGGATAATAACATCCAGGGATGTTAATAATTAATTTAAAAATTTAGATATTAAACTGCTATATGTGTAATATAAAACGCTTAATTGGAGAGACCGGAACCAAAGATCACTAGTTAATGGTCTAAAAACAAGAAGTCACAAACTCAATGAAATATAACAAATTCGATTATAAATGATGTTAAACGGCTACAAGGAGCGTCAGTGGGATTTAGAAGATTACTAGTATAATTTGGATATATATATTTCTAAAAATCCTTCCTAGTTTAATTTCTTGGGTTTGTAAACATAATTGAAGCTCCAGTCAACATTATACAAAACTATAGTGGGACTCTAAACAAAACAAAAATTGTTATTCAAAACTTTTGGCTTCATGGAAGTCAAAATCCAATTCCTTTAAGCTAATTAAAATGTACAATCATATTCAATTAATTTACCATATATGTGATAAAGAGAATATTTCAATGAGAGAGGAAGCTTAACTTGAAGATAAACAGTCCCATTCAGTTTATTTCTCCTTAGATCTAATACTTCTAATGATGGTAGAGCGCCTGGACCTACACAACATAAGAGCTAGAGTAAATTATTTCATAATTGAATATTGAATTGAAAGAAAACAGTTGTATCTGCTATTATAGTGCAACCGCAAGGCAGAAGAGTCAGATCACTGTCCTAAGCATGATAGCATTGGAATTTTAATATTAAAAGTTTCTTTGTGTAAGTGGTTCACGTAGTGATGGGGATGTATATATGTTAAAAATGGGCAGATTAAAGTTCAAAATTGAATGGAATGTGTCCTTTTTTCCCTCCTCTGGAGGTGTTTTGTCTGCTGTTTAATACTAATTGGCTTTCAAAAAAAAGAAAAGAAAAATTGAATGGAATGAAAACAATAGCTTTTGCAGTAAATTTTACAATAATCATGGTTAGTTCTACATTAGTCAAATATGGGCTTCATCAAATATGGATTGACCTTGGCTTTTTTTACACCTTTTTTTGTTTTTGGGTTGACCAGCTGCCTGTGCCTAGCGATTTCTGCAGTGCTAATAAGGTGAGTTTGTTTGGTGGAAAAAGTTTGGATTTATGATTTGATGAGACATTTTTTGTTAATATTTTGTTTTATGTATTATGACTTGACGAGACTTTTTTTGGATATATTTATGAAAGTGATTGAGTTTCTTTACAGTTTTTTTTTTTTTTCTTCAGATTATATGAGATATATTTTATAATGTTTTGTAAATATATAATTGTATTTTAACCTTATGAAAGTTTTAATTTTTTTTTTCATAAATTTGATTAAATTTGACCGTCGGTCAATGGATTAACCATTGATCGATAGTCAAACCGACTTATCGCCGATTAGCCGATTAGCCGCTAGTCACTAGATGGCTAACAGCCTAGCAACTATAACTTTCTTAAACATTGATCTAGCTGCTGTTTAATCATTAATAGAGTTTATTGACATCATAATAAAGAATTAATGAGTTTGTTTATATGTTTGTAATCTAGTAGGTGTATAAATAAATTATATTAGTTCATCTTTATTCATCTAGTTCTATTATTTCATTGGTTGTTTATAATAAGATTTTCTTCTTAAATTCTATAGATGTGTTTTCTAATAATTTGGGTGTGCTAATTATATAGGCAAATATGCATACTGATTTATGTAATAAGTGACTTTGGTTTATTTCACAAAATCTGAAATTTTATATTGATATGTAAAATATAAAAACAAGCAAGTTTTATTAGCTTACCGTGTATTGGAGCTAAGTTGACGGGTAGAATGTATTTCAATTTATTTAAATAAATTTTTATAGTCTTATATGTGTAATCTTATTAAATGATATTTTTGTAATAAAACTTATAGGAAAGAATGAGTGTTTAATTGAATGCATTAATCTCAACTACTTACCTTTAATACATAATTTAAAATAAAATATCTCAAAGACTCAAATTAATTAACAAATTCAAAATATCTTGTAAATAAAAAATGATAAAACAAATTCTTCTTTTCTATTATGTTTGAAGGATGTAAGACTACCTCATTCTCAGTGTCGAAGGGCGCAGGTGCTTTCCTCCTCGTGTAGGAGGAGCTCTTACAAAATTTACACTAGGCCACTTTCTTGTTCACTAGTGAAACTGTTGTTATTGATTTTTATAGTTTACTTTAAAAATTATATTGTTAAACCAATTAAATGAAATTAAAAAAAATCAATTTTTATATTCATAACACTTTTGAGGAACAAAACTTTAACAATCTCATATTCGTTCAAGCACAAATACTGTTCATATAAAATTTACAAGAAAACTCATAAAACTATATATAATAGAACTTTGCTGTAACTAATAAGAGCTAAAAAGAATTTGTTTCCAAACTTTTAGTTTGATTAAATTTAAGATCCAACTTTGCCATATTCATCACATTATTCAATTTTGTTAAATATCTACATCAAGAGATAAGATAAGGTTGGTTAAATAATATATCCCTTACACTTATATTTTAGAGGTTGTGAATTTGAATTGCATTATTTTCCCAAACCTTAAATTATTGTAATTGTTAAAAAAAGGAAAAAAAAAATCTACTTAAAGAGAAGATAAGAAAGCAGCATACCTGAAAAGCGTACTATTGCTTTCAAATTGTTGAAGCTCAAATCTAGATATTTCAAGTTGTTCAACTTTGAGATCTTATCTAAACCTATAAAGAAGATGATAATTAATTATTCAAAAACATTCTTCGAAGCTATTACTGTAACAAAGAAAATTTTGATTGAAGTTAAAAGATGAATACCCATATGCATATAATTTATTGAAAAGCAAACAAATGAAAAATAAAATTTGAGGTAAAATTTCATCCCAAGATGTTGTAGTAACTACAAGGATGGAAAACAAGAGATTACCTCCATTCTCAACAAAACCAGCTATAGCATTTAAGGCTAAACGAAGAAATTCTAATTCTTCAAAGACCGAAAATAAAGACATATTTAGATATCCATCTCCCAAAGCCTCATCTCTTGTTTGAGCCAACTGGAGTTCTATCACTCTGCCAGTAATATTGTCGCATTGAATTGATTGCCAATCCCATTGACAACAATCGGAATTTTTCTCTCCCTCTACCCAACCTGAAAGATCTCTATACTGACTACCATTGAAAAATGTTTTAAGTTGCAAAAGAGCAACTCTTTCTTCTTCCAAACATGCCTGACTCAAATACCATTCTAACGAAACAAACATCAAAATCCACACCCACTTCGACCCCATCTCTGTGAACTCAGTTCAACAACTTCTAATTGCAATAGATTTGCGTAGACTTGTAATTGCAATAGATTTGCTTAGACTTGTTATATATTAACTTTGTTTTGTCATTATCTTGGACGTCATCACTATAAAACCGACCCCACTTTCTCGGTTGAGGTCAATAGAAAATAGTGATATATAATTATGGAAACACTACCTAATCCAAAAAATTATGAAAAATAAATCCTAATAATGTGATAATTAACCATTTATCTTTAACTAAAATTTATTAGAGGATTTGATAAATGATATGGAAAAAATAACTTATTATATCACAATTAGAATTAATATTTTTGGTAGTATAATATATGGCGTAGAATCAAAATAATCTATTTGAGAATATTCAGGGGAGCAAAGGAATAAATATATAAAATTTAAATCGTCACAAAATATACTTTATCTAAAATTGAAGTTTATATAGATAATTATTCAAACATATTTTATAAAACATGCAAAATTTGGGGTGTCGTGTGTGTATATATACATATATACACATACATACATACATACATAAAATTCTCCAATAAGGATGTCATTAATTTTTATTTAAGGGCCACAAATTACAATCACTTATTTTTAGTAGACCCTATCATAGTGATAAGATTCATTGAAAATATGTGGTTCTAAATAGTGGTCATAGAATAAAATTTTTATAACATCTTTATTATATATAGAGTCGGCCAGAATTTTGGCTTTAGAGGGCAAAACAAAAATAAATATCTAAATTTATGCATAACAATAACTTACTTTAAAATATTAAGTTATTGAAAATAGTGATATATAATTTTAGTAACACGACATAACCCAAAAAATTAGGAAAAAGTTAAGCCAAATAATGTGTTAATTAATAATTTATCTTTAAATAAAATTTATTGCAGCATATAATGAATGAAATGAAAAAAAATAAAAATAAACTCACTTATCTAACAATTAGAATTAATAGTTTGGATTGTATGATATTACTTGTAGGGGGGAATTAGAAAAAAAATCTATTTAAGAATATTTAGGAGAATCAATGAATAAATCTATAATATTTAAATAGAAACAAACTATATTTGATTTAAAATTAAAGTTTATAGGGATAATTATTTAAATATATGTTATAAAAAAATTAAATAAAATAAAATTTGGCCAGTGCCGTGGCCGACGGGCGCCCCGTAGCCCCCCCACATGTAAACAAATCAAACACCACATGTCAAAGTCAACATCACGAATTAAAAAAATAATAATAATAAATGAATTAACGTGTGAAGGTCTGGATGCAGACAAGTAAACAAATCAAACTAAAAGGCAAATTTTATGAAAGCAAATAACCTGACTTTGTATTTCAAAAATAAATAAATAAATAACCTGACTTTGACTTTGACTTAACAGCAGGCTTGTCGGAATGAGACTTGATTTTAAAATTTTTCCTAACCTAATAAAACTTAACAATAAATGATAGACGAAATGAAACCACAACTCTAATTCAATTCTCACGATCCTGCTTGAAGACTTGACTTTACAATAATAATAAAAGAGGAGGTGGGTTGCCCCAGTGGAGAGGTAACCCCGCCTTGATATACTGTATGTGTGTAGATTCAATTCTCACCTTTCATCTAATATGATAGTAATTTTTATACTATTTAGTAGGTTGTTTGCTCTTATTATGAGAATAGATTTTCGAACTACATTCTTACTTCCAATACTTATAGGTCTTGGTAACCATCTAATCTAGATGTTAGAAGTTATTGTAAATGAAAAATGATAATAATAATGATAATGATAAAGTTTGTGTATCAACTACAAACTTTATCTGACAATTTAACGTGTTTTGAAATTCATTGCACCCTTCCATACACTAGTTGGAAGCAGACTTGACATTTTACAATCCATCCGCATCTGCTTCTTGAAATTGTCATCCAGCTTAAGATTAACTTAACAATAACGGCACACGAATGAAATGACTTACTCTATTTCCACCAGTCGCGGTTGGTTATCAGCACAACTTGTCCCTTGGGTTCAAAATTTGTAGAAAAGTTCCTTAGAATGGATACAACTCACATTATATATTATTATTATTATTATTATTCCGTGGGCTAATTGCACAAATGGAGTTTGGTGTAATTGCACTTGCATGTAAGTTTGGGTGTTTATTGCACAAACATCTCATTACTGTCAGTTGTCAACAGTGTAATTTAATCAGCTGACTACACTATTCGAATGAAAATTCAAAAGTACTCTTGACATTTACTAAATTTTTTTAGGTTTTTTAATTAGTAAAGTAAAAATTCAAATAAAAATTTGGTTGTATTAGCCCAAATCTTCTTCATCATGATGAACATCATAAACAAAATCATATTTTGGCGAAAACCAAATATTCAGCAAATCTATACATCTTCTTCAATCACCATAGATGATCAATAAAATCCACACAACCCTAAAACCATGATCTCCTTCAGTGACAACTCTTCTTCAATTCAATATTTATGAAATTTTCATATATAAAACAACCATCAAAAACCCAAAAAAAAAAAAAAAAGAAGAAACAAAACAATATATATATATATATATATATATGTATGTATGTATAAAAAGGAAAGTCAATATTGAACAATCTCCATCAGATGGATCTTGATGGCTTCATCATAGCTAGATGAAGCAATTGGCTCCATCTTTATCTAAAACAGAGCCATACGGTTCCATCCAAAATAAAGATTAAAAATTACTAAATCTAAATTAAAAGGTAAATAATAGATCATAAAAACTGGAAAAAAACAAAGATGAATCTCCACCGTGGACATTGGAGATAAAAAAGTAATTAACCAAAAAAAAATTGATTTGGTTCCAATTTGGTTGATCTGGTTTCCATGGAAACTAGATTGATAAGACTTGAGCTAAATATTCATATTAAAACTAGGTCATGCCAATTTGGGTTTTCAAATGGTATGAAAACCTAGATCAACATTTAGGTCAGGAACTTAGACCAGAAGTCGATCTAGGTTTCAATAGAAACTGAAATTGACGCCGATTTAGGTTTCCAAATCAACATCAATCTAGGCTTTCAAATCCATGGCTGGCGATAGAGGTTGTTAGCCATAAAGATCTAGGGATTTCATATGGTGATGATCCAGATTGGATTTTCACCATTAATGAAGATCCATCAACGATGAAAATCCAATCTAAATCTTCATAAATTTTTTTGTTTTTCTTTTCATTTTTTTAAAAATATTTTTACTTTCAATGGTTTTTAACTGTTTTTATTTATTGTACTATTTTCTCTCATTTTCTAAGATTTAAAATTTTATAATTAATTAATTTCAAATAACTAAAATTTTTATAATATAAATAAAAATTGACATGAGTCAAATTTCTATTGGTTACGGTTTTTTATGGATCGATTAGCGATTAGCAATTTTTGAAACATTGATGCAAATAGGTTTTAAAAAGTAAGAACTTTTAAGAACTTAAGTTTAAACAAAAGGGGAAAATAGCTTATTCTCAAATAAGTTGAAAATTTTTATAAGAAAAAACCCAATCTCTCTCTCTCTCTCTACTCGGAGGAGGAAAACTTGAATTCGGAATATAAACCAAGCCATATTTACAGCTACAATATTTCCCTCTTATTTTGCTTCTCCAATTTTGTTGTATTTCAGACCTCTGAAGTCCAATCCAAAGTTTTCATTTTTGATCTCATGTTTTACTTTTCATCTACTTTGTCTAATTATATAACCAATTATACATATGTTTTTTTTTTCCCCCTCATTTTTGTGCTGCAATGATGTTGCAACCTCACTAAACAAGCTAAATATGTTATCAAGATTTTGGCTTAGTTTTGGATGTTACATGGTTTGTTGAACTTCAGATCAATCAACTGCACACCAACTAGTACCTAACGGCTACCATATTAATGTTAGAGATTTCAGTTTCAATTTAATCATTAAAATTTTCTTGTAGAAATTTCTCCTCAATCATCGAATTGATCCAGATAGTTTTCATCAAAATTGTAGATTCAAACTCAATCTCAACATTAAAAAAAAAAAAAAAAAATCAAACTCCTTATCATCCTAAAAAATTTGTCAGTAAAATGTTTAAAAAATCAAGATCAAGCCATGTATTGTAACTTTTATGTAATGAAGCGAGCAACGTTATGCATCTTGTTGAAACTCCAAGAAGATGGTTGTCAGAACCATAATTTGTAATTTATTTTTGGTGGCGGGGAGTGGGATGTTCGGGCTGGAGGGGCAGAAGCCATGTCAAAAATAAAAATTCAAATTGACGCAAAATATATATAGTAATAATATTTAAAAACTAAGTTACCAAAATATTGATCAGTATAATACTACCATGGGTCGTTTGTTTTTTTCTTTATTCGAAGACTGAACAGTATTGTCAAAAATTATATAGTGAATAAAATATAAAATTTGAATAATATATATTTTTTTCTCTATACCTTTGAATGTATAGTAATTTTATTTATCTTTTAAAATTAAAGTTGTCGGAAAATTACTAATTTGACATTTATATTCTTTTATTATTAATTGTTATATAACTTCATTTAATATAATACAAACACTTATAATAAATTATTTAATAAATACTAAAACACTTTTATGTCTATATTAATAATATTTTTATTCATAATTAAAATATGATTAATTATTATAGTAAATTAATTTTTTTTGAAAAATATATATACCTAAATAAATTATTATAGTAAAGTAAATTAAATTTACATATTTAAATAAAAATAAATAAAATGTTCTTAAGTTGAATTACTATTGTAATAAAAGTTGAAATTGTAAAGTAATATATATTTTAGTCATTGTAGTATCTCATTACTTACATTTAAAAAAAAATTATATAATATAAAATTAAGATAAATTTAGAAATATGTTATTTTGGAAATAATATATTTAGAATAATATATTTAAAATATTATTAGGTGATTTGATATTTAGATAAAATTAAAAATTATAATTTTTTTCTTTCATTGGTTTTTGGATTGTTTTAAGTGGTTTAATAACTTAAAAAAACAAATGAAAGTTACTTAATATGTATAGTTCAGGCTTATTAAGTGAAAAATAATAAAAACAAACGATTATTTAATTTTATTACAAATGATAAATTAATAACTTAAGTAGATAATAACTTTGTAAATCAAAATGGAACTGGTTGCTTTTTAAAATCTTAAAAATCATCTATAATCAAATATACATTAGATGAAACGATAACTCTCATTTAATTTCCACAGTCCTACTTGATGATCTGCGTAACTTCAATTGTATCAACTATAAAGTTTGTCTAACAATTAACGTGTTTTGAAATTCATTGTACCCTTCCATACACTAGCTGGAAGCAGACTTGACTTTTTATCGATTCACGTCTAAATTTTGGAATTTTCGTATAGCTTTAGTTTAACTTAACAATAGGGGCAGGAGCAGACAAATGAAGCGACTTACTCTATTTCCACCGATTGCTGTTGATTATCAGCTAACGG
Source organism: Dimocarpus longan (assembly GCA_022984855.1). NCBI lineage: Eukaryota > Viridiplantae > Streptophyta > Magnoliopsida > Sapindales > Sapindaceae > Dimocarpus > Dimocarpus longan. Next base: position 35,278,523 of record CM041014.1, on the reverse strand, counting down.
TGGCAAAACGGGTTAGCGTGTCGGGTTAAGCTGAATTCAATTCGATTCGTTTATGAATTCGATCAATTCGACACAAATTCGTTTAACAAGCAGGTCGACATTTTTGGATTCAATACGAATTCGTTTCTACACAATTGACACGACACGAATTCATTTAACTCGTTTAATCTTTCAAATCATTTAACTCGTTTAACCCGTTTAATTCATTTAACCCGTTTAACCTGTTTAATTCGTTTAATCCATTTAACCTGTTTAATTCGTTTAACCCATTTAATTTGTTTAACTCAAATATAATAAATAATATTTCAACTAAATATTAAATCAACTATAAAATCTACACATTAAATCAACAACAAAATTTCATATCATCCATATTTAAAAACCACAACAAAGTCAAACTTAATTGAAACACAAATATAACAAAGAATTCACAATCAAATATTTAAACACATAATTCAACACATAAAAACCTAAGCATTAAATCAACTATATAAAATTTCATATCATCCACATTTAAAAACTATAGCAAAAGCAAACTCAATACAAACACAAATATAATAAATAATTCACAATCAAACATTTAAACATCTAATTCAACACTTGAAAACCTACACATTAAATCAACTACACAAAATTCCATATCATCCCCATATAAAAATCACAACAAAATCAAAGTTAATGCAAATCCATATAAAATAAAATGACAAAACATTATCATTCTCCAACATCAAACTTTTGTCATTTAAATTTTTTTTCTTCATTGATTCCAAACTCCAATGAGACCTTCAAATTACACAAAAGACACAAAATTAGATATTAACATTCACAATCTTAAAATTAAGAAATATAATTAAGAGAATTTACCACTAAGTGAAAGAATTTGGTGTTGAGCCTTTTACTGATTCACTAGGGACACTTGCATTAGGGGGAGCTTCATTTATACTTAAATTCAATATATCTTCAGTGATGTCTTCTAGTGAAATAATCTCCCTCTCTATAATAATTAATGACGAAAGTAACTGAAAAATAATGAAAGATAATTAAAAGAAATCACTAGCACAAAATTAGTGTGTTACTTCTATCAATTATCCAATCTCGAGTGCAAATTATTGCTTCCACCACATTAGGTTTTAGTGTATTTTGGTGTTGATCAAGAACTCGACCACCATTATTAAATGCTTATTCGGATGAAACTGCAGATGATGACACAACATTCAAAATATACACTACAGTTTACAATGCATATCCCTAGAATGAACTAAGTAATGATGAAAAACTAAACATAGATCTCATAATGTTCAAAAGGGTTCGATTTCTCCTTTCTGCAACACTGTTCTGTTGGGGTATTCCAGCAGCAGTCAGTTGAGATAAAATCCCATGCTCAAGCAAGTAATCCTCAAACTCTATATCGAGATACACCTCTACGATCTGATCGTAGAGTTTTCAATGTTTTACCTAATTGATTTTCAACTTCAGCTTGAAACTTTTTGAACTTTTCAAAAGTTTTTTACTTCCGTTGCATTAGGTAAACATACCCATATCTTGAATAATCATCAATAAAGATGACAAAATATTCATAACCTCTTCTAGTTTTAACATTCATAGGACCACAGACGTCCAAATATATAAGCTCTAGTAGTTCCTTAGCTCTAAACCCTTTTCCAATAAAAGGTCTTTTGGTCATTTTACCTTCTAAACATGATTCACAAATAGGTCAAGTATCGATCTTTAACTCGTTTAAATATCCGTTCTTTACAAGTCTGTTTAATCTGTCAAGGTTAATATGATCAAGTCTTAGATGTCCAAGATATGTATCATCGTTTTGAAAAATCTTTTGATGTTTTGTTTTTGGTTTTTCAACTTTAAACATTTCAATATTAAACAGTGGGTTATGCATTAACGATCTTAACACATATAAATAATTTTCTTGCATCTCTGAACAAATTTTCAAACTATTTCTATGATAGACCCCGATCCCAGTGTTCTCAAAGAATTCATTTTCGACGATCAGATAAAGAATAAAGAGTCTAGAAATAATGCAAGAGGTCCGATTAGAATTCGATTATATTTATAAGGCCCTGAGTATCGTGTTAGGAAGAAATGAGAATTTTCAGTGAATAGTATTCGGATCCAGATGAATAGTGATTTTCAAGAAAAGATCCGAAAGTTTGTGTTTAAGATTGAATTTGAACTCGGTTATATTGTTCAGGGTTGTGAATTTAGATTTGATGGGAAACAAAAGTTTTCGGTGAATAGTATTTTTCGGACGGAAATTTTTGAATGAATAGTAAAATTTTTGAAAATTGACCTTAAGGGTCGAAAAGGTCTGAAAATAGTATGAGAGTATAGAGAAACAGAAACGGATCAAAAAGAAGACCATTTGAATTAGTTTTAAGCGATTCGAAGAAAATTACGATATTGCCCTTTTGAGAGATTAATAGGTTTTAATGAGTTTAAATCCAATTGAATTTTTTTCGAAGCATGAGACTGATAGATAAAGCACCCAATTAGAGTATTTCATGGTCAATTTGAAGATTAGATGACCATGGAATATTTTCAGAATATTTTTCGATCAAAGTGAAATTATATCATAAAAAGGGCAAAATGGACATTTTAAGTCAAGTATTCATGGATCAAGCATGAGAATGATATGCAGAAGTTTCAAGGAGTGTAACCCAAGTGAATGAGAATGAGTTAACGAGAATGAGTGTAAAAATCGAGTTTTTAAGCTATAGATACGTATAAAAAGATATCGGTTGATTCGATCAGATTTCGGTTAGGAACATTTCCTTTATCAAGTATATATGAGAGGTATTAGACCTAAATTGAAGTTTATAAAGTCAAATTGACCATAAGATATGTGTAGAATATTTGTGAAATATTTTTCAGAAGGATTAGGTATTGATATTGAAATGAGAATTCACCAAGTGTAAGCCCCCACCTAGATTTATTATTTTATGGTATTAGAAATCTTCAAATTGAGTTACGGTCGAATCATATGCCTCCAGTAGTGTTAATTGAGGCTTATTAGATTTTCATATCCCAAGTCGGATATCGTTTGGCTGACCCCGGTACAATTACAAAGTCATTAGGCGTGAATTACGTGTTAATCAAGCGAGGTGAGCTCACGGAATTCAACCAATGGGAAATGATATAAGTGCTTTAAAAAGTAGTGGTTATGGATGTGCCACGTGTCATCCATGGATTGGTTGGAAAAATAAGTGGATTAGAATGTGCCAAGTGGACCAATAGAATTGATTTTGGGTCATTAGTATAATTATTGAAAGTTTGAGGTTATTAAATGAAATTTTCTTGAGGGACTTTTTAGTAATTGAGTAATAAAATATAAATATATGCTAATTTGTCTTATTTGCATCAAATGGCCGTGAGAATTAAAAAGAAAGAAAGAGAGAAAAGAGAGAGAGAGTCGGCAGAGAGCAAGCCGAGAGAAAAAGAAAAAGAAAAGAAAAGAAAAAAAAAAGAGAGAGAAGGAGGAAGAGAAGGAGATCCAGTCCTAATTTCGTCGTGGTTTCTTCACGAAAGTTGTTCCTCGTCATCTCCTCTAGCTAACCCAACAAATTTGAAGCAAAACGGTTGCCTATTTGGTGAGTTATCTCAGTTTTAAGCTTGATGCTTCGTATGAAATCCATTTTTTTTCTTCCATTTATTTTCGAATCAGAGATTAGGGATGATAAGAGGGTTATGTGAGAATGATTTTGATATGATTTTGGAGTGATTTGATGGAAGAAAAATAGATAAAACGAGAGAGCGAAGTCGTAGAGAAAAAATTGGGTTTTTATGAAATTTGATCCCGTTTTCGAATCTAAGAAATTAGATTGATGTTTTAGAGGTTAAAGATTAATCTTTTCAAGTTAGATTTCGAAAACGAAAAGTTTAGGATCTATTTCGGAGCTAAACGGACGAGTTGAAGGGCGATTTCTGAAAACCTTCGAGATATGTTCGTTTAACGTTCGAAACAGTTTATTTAATCATAGTTGGGTGTTAGAACACTAGAGGATTGATTTTTTTTAGTTGTCGGAAGTCCGAAGCGAAAAGTGATTTTTGTTAGTAAGCAAATCCGGTTGATTTTCATTCCGAGTTTCCGACGATGAGATTGAGTATTCTGAGGTATTCCTAGGAAAGAATAAGTAAGATTCATGTAGAGAAAACGGATTTCGAAAACCCCGGTTGAATAAAAATTGAGATCCGAAAGTTTAGGTGTTAAAGGATATATATAGAGATAATTGAATTTTTATTGATTTTGAATATTATTTGAATGAGTTAAGTGATCCTAAATGGATATTTGATGTTTTAGGGTAAAAGCGGAGACTTCCGGAGGCATACGGAGGAGAATCGGATTTTATCCGAGGATGTGTAGTGAGTGGAACTACAAGTTTTTAAAATTTATATTGTCTTAAAGTTTATTTTAAAGTTAAAAGAATTTATTATTAATAGTTATTTATTTATTAATTGAATTTATATTTTAATTCTAGCATAAAGATTTTAGTTTATTATTTCTGTATATGAGAATGTGCTAGAATTAAATATTTTAGGCTTATTGCCTTAAGATTTAGAATATTTTAATGTATTAAGAAAAAAAAATTTTAATAGCCTATGGTTTACCCTAACCCCAGTTTAGTACCCGGCCGAATGCCCTATGCATGATACGGTAGATAAGAGGAAGTCAGGCAGTGAGATTTGAGTCTAGTCGACTCATGTGTGAGCGAGGTATGAGTGATCCGTATGCATGTATAGGGTAGTGTAGTCGGTCCGCAGCGTGGGCCCGCTTTCGGCGACTACACATGGTAGATCCCCACTCCTAGTGGTTAGGTAGATTTTATATGCTACCACGCCAGGAGTAGATATTCCCTGAGTTACCATTCACGCGAGCACTAGAAAAGATTTTAAGAAAAGAGTTTGAGAAAAGACTTCAGAAAGTTTTAGAAAGAAATTTAGAACGAGATTCAAAAGCAGTTTTAAATGAGTTTTAGAAAGTATTTTAGAAAAATACTTTAGTTTTATTAAACTGTTTTTGGGAGAAAATTAAGTGTAGAAATGAGTTTTAGTTTAAAAGTTACTACCACTCACTGAGTCATACTCACGTTTTTCTTTAAATGTTTTTCTTAAAAATTCTCCCACAGATGCAGGAGCTAGTCATCCAGCCGACGAGGTTCAGGCAGACGTGCAGGGGGACGTATAAGACGATCCCTATTACATGTATATATGGGGTTATTTTGATCATGTATATGTTTATATATATAGTTGTAAGTATTTTAAAAAATTGTGGATGTATTAGTTTAAAATGTTTTATTAAAATTTTATATGAATAAGTTTTCTGATTTTAATTATTTGGTTGTGGTTGTGTTGTGAAAAATGAGCCGGAGGCTCTGGAAGTTGAAAAATGAATTTCATAGAAGTGTTTTTTTATAAACTGTATTTGAAACTTACAGGGTGGCATAGTTTAGAAAACAGACGGCATGCTGCCGGATTTTCAATAGAAAAGCGAAAAATTTGTATCCCTCCCACCTAGTAAACGAGTTTAAAAAGAAGTTTAAAGAAAGTTTCGGTGCTCTTACGGGATTTCTTCGGACCAAAGTTAGGGTTCGTTGGAGTTCTGACAGGGTGCTACGGGGTCTTTCTCGGGTCCAGAGAAGGGATTCGGGAAGGGTTCCATCATTCTAGAAATAATAACTTATTTATTATAAAAAGAAACAGAATAACTAAATTCCAAAAGTTTAGATACAGAAATTAAATTTCTTTTAAAACCTGAAATAAAATAAACATTGTTCAATGCAATAAAATAATTATTATTGAAACGAAGTCTAACTTCTCCCACTGCATTTGTTGAAATGACTTCTCCAGTCCCGGCTCGCATATTGAACTCACCCTCATCAAGCTGCCTATATGAATCAATCAACTGCAAAGAAGAACAAACATGATTAATGGCTCCTGAATCAATTATCCAAAGGGATGAATCATCCTCAACTAAACAAGATTCAATGACTAATAAATCACATTTACCTTTCATCTTCTTCTCTTGAAGCTCATTGAGGTACTTGGAATAGTTCCTCTTCCAATGCTCATCAATACCATAACAAAAACATTTTCCTTTAGGCTTAGTGGCCTTGAAGCCCTTTTTGCTCTTCTTTTGAGTGGCTTGCTTCTTGGGCTTAACCTTAGCCTTAACATCTCCAGTGTTTCTCTTCCTCTTGTTTTTACTAGAAGAAGAAGTCTTAGCAACGTTTGCTTCACCGGACTTATTTTTATCCTTATTCATTAACTCATAAGTAATGAGCTTATTGAGCAACTACATAAGTGAGTAAGTCAACTTGTTCATAATATAGTTGCTCTTAAATTGCATGAAACTCTTCGGAAGAGTTTCTGGTATTATACTCACTTGGCTACACTCATCTATAGCTCCACCATGGCTTTCAGTCGTGTTAAAATGGGTCATTATTTTCAAGATATGCTCTCGAACAGATGTACCCTCCTTCATCCTAGCAGTCATAACAACACGAACAGCTTTATGTCGTTGCTACTTAAAAGGTTACCCAAACATGCCCTACAATGATTCCAGTATTGAGTTGTTGTTGTCATTGCCTCGTGCTTGGTAGCAAGCACCTTGTACATCCTTACCAATAAACAATAGTGAGTCTTCTCATCAACTGTGACCCATTTCTGATAGATCTCGTGCACAGCACGTCTAGTATTTTCTGTTGGCTAGAGAGGACAAGGTTGAGTCATGACAAACTTAAGGTCTTCATAGACCAGGACTGCGTTCATGTTACTTTTCCATTTGACATAATTTTCCCCGTTTAATTTATCATTAGCAAGTATAGAAATAGGGGTGGCAATCCGGGTTGACGAGTCGAGTTGGACACGACACGATAATTTTTGACACGACCCGAACACAACACGATAAGTAAACGGGTTGAACCCCTCCAACACCAACACGATACGATTCATAACGGGTCGACACGATAACGACCCGATTAACCCGTTTATTTACAAGTTGTTTATCAACTCGTTAATGACCCATTTAATAACTCATTTAACCGACACGTTATCGACCCGTTTAATGACTCGTTTATCCATCACGTTATCAACCCGTTATCAACTCGTTATCAACCCGTTAGTAATAGTTTCAATATCAAAAAACAAAAATCTTTAACACTTATTATTGTTGATCGGTTGGTAGAAAATAGTATACAGTTTCAATATCAAAATTTTTCTGCATTTTGAGGATTACAGAATAAATTATAATTACAGACTAAAATACTACAGAATAAATTTCCTTCTTATATTTTCATTTACATCAATATGCAGGAGTCTCGATGGAGTTCCTGACTGCATTCTGCATACCAACGCAGACATCAATATGTAGGAGTCTCTTATAATGTTTATATTCTGCAAGGAGAAACACCTATTTACTAACACAATCACAGTATTGCATTTCACACATCTCCACTAAGCAGTTTCAATATCAAAAATCAAAAATCAAAAATCAAAACTAAAACAAATCTATATGACTACATACTAGAAGTTGATGAACCGCGCCCGAGATGAAGAAATGATGTGGGGTGCTACGTGGTTGGGTGACGAAACAGATCCGCGAGGTTAGGTGACGAAGCAGCTCGGTGAGGCTGGGTGACGAAGGAAACGATAGGTGACGAACGGGATACGGCGTGGTGACTAAAGGAGTTGGATGGCAGCGACCCGAAGGAGATTGACATGTGGATGAGATGCGGCGCAGTTACTGAAGGAGATCGGCTTGGCAGTGACCCGAAGGAGACGATAGACGGATGAAGATGTAACGGCGACAAAAGCAGATGCATGACAGCGACCGAAGAAGACAATGGGTGACGAAGGAGATGTGACGGACGACCAAAGAAGACGAGTGGCAGTGACTGAACGAGACGCTGGATGAAAGGAGTTGCGGCGACTGTGGAGGTAGACAGTGGACTGGTGGAGACGTGGAGTGATGGGTGTGGCGGCTGTAACAAATGGGTAGGGTTTGGAATCTGAAGATTGGAGAGTATATATAGCTTTCGTTCAAATTACATGAATGCCACTCTACATAACAAATTACATTTTTACTCTCGGTTAACGGGTCAACCCGTGATACGATTAACCCGACACGATTAGTTAACGGGTTAGACAGGTTGACCCGTTAATTTATCCAACCCGTTTACGCTCAACCCTAACCCGTAATTATCGTGTCGGTTTCATGTCGACCCGTCGTGTCGGGTTCCAAATTGCCACCCCTATATAGAAATCAACAGAGATACTACTACTGAAAATAAATAAAATAACAAACATTTATTATCAATATGCAAAAAATTAATATCATGTAATTTTGAAATAAAATTAAACGTGATGCATAATACATGAATAATAAATTAGAAAATACCCTAAAAAATAATTACTATGTCACGATAATCTAACGTTCCACAAATAAGTGTCACCGTGGGATAGGTCAAATATTTGTATGTTAGATTGAGACATTCTCAATTAAATAATATAACAAAATAATTCTTATTTCTATATTATTTAACTACTGTTTTTCGATCAGAAAAATAATTAACAATTAATTATTTCCTTTATGAGTGTAACCCATCATTTCGGATTCTATGGACTTAACTCAAGAATTGCCGTCGTAGGGTAAGTCAATCCCAAGATACATTTAAAAATCCTATCCATTAGGAAGTCAACCTTGATCAACTTAAAATAGACATCACCCGTAGGGGAACAATAATAAAACTGTCTCGAGGTGTCATTTAAGTTTGACAATGTTGAACTAATGATGAAAACCGTGAGATATATTGTCATATATCCCTCTCCACTCACTATTTTAGGATAAGGGTTTTCTATTTAATATTTCTAGTCATATTCTTAGATTATTAACGGCTAAGAAGATAATCTAAATTACTAAGAATTTGTGTGTTGCTGAAGTCCGAAACTTATTAACATTTAATGAATTACTAGATTTTTAACACTTAAAAATCTAATTCTATTTATAAATCTAATTTAAATAATCAAAATTATAAAGACTAGATTTAACATGAAGTTACCTGATTTTAACTAATTAAAATCTAATCGACATTATGAGTGTCAATTATTGAAATCTAATTTCTAATTTGAAACCTATGATTTTATGTTAAAATCAATTCAAATTATTTTAAAAGCATTATATGTATTAGTCTTCTATTTATACTAATAAACAAATCAATAGTAAAATAAATAATAAATATGATGCATGTCATGTTATAATGCAGTGAGTAGACACTATCTATTCTATATGACATATTTTATGTATGGTCATGTAATTAACAAATTATTCAATCATCACATGATAAATAATTTAAATAAACAATATGTGTATGACTGGATTTTTTGGTTTTAACAACCTTAATCTAATTTCAAGATTACATAAATTAACCAAGACATTCATTGACCTTCACTTGTAGTCTTCATGGTCTTGAAATGTCTTTATGGGTTCCTTTGGACTCTCTTGTGCTTAAAATTAAATCTGATTTAATAATCAAGAAGATCCATATAATGAATTGAACTAGAAATCCATTTCTTGATTTTTGAACCTAAGAAATATTTTCCAATCACGTGGACAATTTTCAATAATTTTACAATCGAAAACAGAAACCCAAAAATTATAAAATACATAAACTTTTGGGTTATTTGAAAAATATCCAATGAGTGCATTGCATCATTATGCTGCCATGTGTCGCACACATGAGTAAGCATACTTTTCTCCATGGTGCATGAACCGGTGTAACAATTGCACTTTCACTACATTGCAACGATTCACGTGCAACACTACTGCCTTGAGTGCACCACACCAGAACATGCGCCCATTACTGTCGCACACATCACAGCCATAGAAAAAAGTTATTACCCCACGTCCGATCGCAGTCTTCCGTTCATTAGTAATTTTTTTATTTTAACTTGTATGCGCATCGGATGCGCTTTCTATTTGTTTGCGCATCTGATGCGCACGCACTGGTTCATAACCAGTGCACACCCAAATTCAGACCCAATTATAGCCGCCAATGTCATATCTGTTCTGTATTACGAAACTTTTGGATGATAATATTATAATAATATTTATTTAAGTCGGTCATAACCGACTCAATTTGTCTATATATATGTATAGCTTCAGTGTAAAAATACATATACTTTTACTGACTTCTCGTATCTCTCTCTCCCTTTATTGCTTTTATTGAATTTATTACTTTCACTTTCTCTCGACTCTCTCTGCTGCCACCATCTTTTTACTTCTAAATCTCAATCGAGTCCCTGGTAATTTCTCTTTCAATCCACTGTAACTACTACTTTAATTTCTATTCATTTATTTTGATTTTATAACACGTTATCAGCACGATCTTAAACCTGAAGTTCTTGATATTCTGACTCTAACTCTAACTGAGAAGTTTGGCTATGCCAACCCAATCTATGTACGGCTCTGCCGACTCAGTTATTATTATCATGCATTACAGATCTAACTATTTAATTTTATTTATTTACTTATTGTTATATATTATATGTGCAGCTTTGTTACTATTATTTACTATTTTTATTATGTATTTCATGCACGGCTATGCCGGCTCAATGTATTATTTATATTGATTAATTGATTTTTTATCTCTGTTATATCTTTATATTTATGTATTTTATTCTCTTAAATTTATAATGTACTAGAACCTGAAGTTCTGGATCTTAATCAATGGAACATGAAGTTCTAAATATTTATTGTTAAAACCTGAAGTTATTATTTTTTACCTGAAGTTCTAAAAATATAAACGAAATTTTTGGCAACCTGAAGTTTCAAATATATTCATAATTTGAATATAATATTATTTATCATTTTGATTATGTCACTAATTGTGATATTTTATGTATATAGCCATGTCAAACATCGCAAAACCAGAATTTGCTCTACTGGATATTTCAGGAAATAACTATCTTTCATGGATCCTTGATGTAGAGCTGTATCTGCAGTCCAAGGGCTTAGTTGATATAATTAGAGATAATAATGAAACATCTCTACAGGATAAAGCAACTGCAATGATCTTTATCCGACGTCATTTACATGAAAGCCTGAAAACTCAATACCTCACAATTAAAGATCCACTGACTTTGTGGAAACATTTAAAAGATAGGTATGACCATCAAAAAACTGTCGTCCTCCCCAGAGCCCGACATGAGTGGAGTACTTTAAGACTCCAAGATTTCAAATCAGTCGCTGATTATAATTCTGCCCTGTTTAAGATAACCTCACAGCTGAATTTGTGTGGTGAAATACTGACAGACGCAGATCTGTTGGAAAAGACATATACTACTTTTCATGCATCTAATGTGCTCCTACAGCAGCAATATAGAGAACGCAGGTTTACAAAATACTCTGAATTAATCTCATGTCTCTTAGTGGCAGAACAAAATAATGAGCTTCTAATGAAAAATCATGAACTCCGCCCAGCTGGCGCAGTTGCACTCCCAGAAGCAAATGCTAGCACAAGCAAAGGCCGTGGACGCGAACGTGGTAATCATGGTCGTGGGGGATATAAATTTTCAGGTAATCGAAACCAGAAAAACATCTCTCAAAAGTGGAATGTTTATAATGCTAAACATAACAAGGGCAAAAATGTAGAGAAAAATGCTCCTAAAAATTATGAAGATGTTTGTTTCAGATGTGGTATGTCTGGGCACTGGTCTCGTACTTGTCGTACAGCTAAGCACTTGGTTGATCTGTATCAAGCCTCTGTAAAGGGGAAGGAAGTAAAAGAGAAGGAAAAGAAAATTGATACAAATTTTGCAGATCAAGATGATGATCCTATAGATATCACAAGCCTGGACTTATCAGATTTTCTTGATAATACGGATGTGAAAATGGATTACTCAATTGGTGATGGAGATATCCATACCAATTAGAAAGTTGCCTAGTTAATATTGTAATGTTAACTTTTGTTATGTTAGTACATATTTTTGTAATCTTCTAGAAGTAAGATAATTTATTTTGCTTTGTATTTTGTTATCAATGATGTATTAACATATGGTTTATCTAATGAAAGACGGATATGGATGAATTATTTATTCTCAAAAAGGAAGGTGCAAATATATGTATTGTCGACAGTGCAACAACACATACTATTTTTCAGAATAAGAAATATTTCTCAAATTTGACAGTAACCAAAGCCAAGGTAAATACTATATCAGGTCCTGCAGATCTGATCGAAGGTTCTGGAAGAGCTATAATCTTATTAACAAATGGTACTAAATTATATATCAATGGTGCATTATACTCAAGTAGATCTAGAAGAAATCTACTTAGTTTCAAAGATATACGTAGTAACGGATATCATATTGAAACTACAAATGAGAAGAATGTTGAATATTTATGCATTACTAAAATTATCTCAGGCCAAAAGCATATTGTAGAAAAACTCAGAGCTTTCTCATCTGGGTTGTATTATACAATTATGAGATCAATTGAAACCTATGTAGTTTCAAGCCAGAAGCTCTTTAAACCAATAACATTTCGACTTTGGCATGACCGTCTTGGTCATTCAGAATCTACGATGATGCGTAGAATCATTGAAAATTCTCATGGGCACCCATTGAAGAACCTGAAGATTCCATTATCCAATGATAATATATGCACTGTCTGTTCACAAGGAGAATTGGTAATTAAACCATCTATTTCTAAGGTTGGTTTTGAATCTCCATCTTTCCTGCAAAGAATACAAGAAGATATATGTGGACCTATTCATCCGCCCAGCGGACCATTCCGTTATTTTATGGTATTAATTGATGCATCAGCAAGGTGGTCACATGTATGTTTATTATCCAGTCGTAACATTGCTTTTGCTAGATTGCTTGCTCAAATCATTAGACTCCGAGCACAATTTTCAGATTATCCAATCAAGAGTATACGACTAGATAATGCTGGTGAGTTTACATCAAAAATATTTGATGATTATTGCACATCAATCGGAATTGATGTTGAACATCCAGTCCCACATGTACATACCCAGAATGGTCTAGCAGAATCATTCATCAAACGTATCCAGATGATTGCTAGAACTTTATTGTTACAAACCAAATTACCAGTTTCTGCTTGGGGACATGCTGTTTTACATGCAGCAACATTGATTCGACTTAGGCCCGCAGCTTATCACCAGTACTCTCCATTACAACTTGTACTTGGGCACCAACCTGATATTTCTCATTTACGCATTTTTGGTTGTGCCGTACAGGTCCCTATTGCTCCCTCTCAGAGAACTAAAATGGGACCCCAACGTCGTTTAGGAATATATGTTGGTTTTAATTCACCTTCAATTGTCAGATATCTTGAACCACTGACAGGTGATCTTTTTACTGCCCGTTTTGCAGATTGTCATTTTGATGAGACAACTTTCCCACCATTAGGGGGAGGAAAAATTTCTCCTGCAGAGAACAACAAGAAAAATGTCACTATTGGAGAGAAAAATGAGCTATCATGGAATGTGACAACAATATCTCATCTGGATTCTCGTACTACCCAATGTGAAAGTGAGGTACGAAGAATAGTTAATCTTCAAATGATTGCGAATCAATTACCAGATGTATTTACTGATGCTGCTAAAGTAACAAAATCATACATACCAACTGCCAATGCACCAGCTAGAATAATTGTTCCTATAGAACAATGTAATCAGAACGCAACAAATGAATCATCTACTGCACGCCAGAAGCGTGGTAGACCAATGGGCTCAAAAGATAGTATTCCCCGAAAACGGAGAATGAAAAATTCTGATTCTTCTGAAAATAATACTCAAGCGACAAAATTCATTATTTCTGAAAGATCAACTCCAGAAGAGTTGCCAATCCCTGAAGAGACTGAAACCCCCAAAGAGGCACAAACACTTAATGAACCACAAAATTCTGAAAATCAAGAAATTTCAATCAATTGTGCCGAAGGTATGTGGAATCGTAATAAAATAATCATCGATGATATATTTTCATATACAGTAGCTTTGAAAGTTATGAACGATGATTATGAACCACATACTGTTAATGAATGTAGGCAACGACACGATTAGCCTGAATGGAAAGATGCAATTCAAGCATAATTAAATTCCTTAGCCAAACGTAAAGTCTTTGGACCTGTAGTCCAAACGCCTAAAAATGTCAAACCTGTTGGATACAAATGGGTATTTGTACGGAAACGTAATGAAAAACAGGAAATTGTAAGATATAAAGCAAGACTTGTTGCACAAGGTTTCTCACAGAGACCAGGAATTGATTATGATGCGACGTATTCACCAGTGATGGATACAATCACTTTTAGATTCTTGATCAATTTAGCAGTCTCAGAAGGACTCGAAATGCGGCTTATGGACGTAGTGACAACATATTTATATGGGTCACTCGATACTGATATTTATATGAAAATTCCTGAAGGATTTAAAATGCCTGAAGCATACAAATCAAAAGCTAATAATGTTTATTCAATTAAATTGCAACGATCCTTGTATGGATTAAAACAATCTGGGCGAATGTGGTATAATCGTCTCAGCAAATACCTGACAAATGAAGGAGATATTAATAATCCTATATGCCCTTGTGTATTTATAAAGAAAACAGAATCTGGATTTGCCATTGTTGCAGTTTATGTTGATGATATGAATTTAATCGGAACACCTGAAGAGCTCCGAAAAACTGCTGACTATTTAAAAAGAGAATTTGAAATGAAAGATCTGGGACAAACGAAATATTGTCTCGGCTTAGAAATTGAGCATAAATCACACGGAGTACTTATCCATCAATCAGCATATATTGAAAAAATCCTAAAACGATTCAATATGGATAAAGCTCACCCATTGAGTACCCCTATGGTTGTTCGATCTCTTGATCCTAAGAAGGATCCATTTCGACCTAAAGAAGATGATGAACAAATACTTGGTCCAGAAGTACCATATCTAAGTGCAATTGGTGCCTTATTATATTTAGACAATGTACTAGGCCTGATATTGCTTTTTCAGTAAATTTGTTGGCCAGGTTCAGTTCTGAACCAACACGGCGTCACTGGAATGGTATCAAACACATTTTTCGTTATCTTCGTGGAACAACAGATTTGGGGTTATTCTATTCAAAATCTAA
The DNA here is from genome assembly GCA_022984855.1 of Dimocarpus longan. NCBI lineage: Eukaryota > Viridiplantae > Streptophyta > Magnoliopsida > Sapindales > Sapindaceae > Dimocarpus > Dimocarpus longan. The sequence goes on along the minus strand of CM041014.1, from coordinate 35,263,370 downwards.
TAATGGTGCAGGTTTGATTGGTTATGCTGATGCTGGATATCTTTCAGACCCTCATAAGGCTCGTTCACAAACTGGGTATGTTTTTACTTATAATGACACAGCAATTTCATGGCGCTCAACAAAACAGACTTTGGTTGCCACATCCTCCAACCATTCTGAAATTCTTGCACTTCATGAAACAAGCCGAGAATGTATATGGTTGAAATCTGTCATTCACCATATCCAAAGTGCATGCGAACTATCTACCGCTTCAAATTCCCCCACAATCATATATGAAGATAATGCTGCATGTATTGTTCAAATCAGAGGAGGATACATCAAAGGAGATAGAACCAAACATATCTCACCAAAGTTCTTTTATACTCATGAGCTCCAACAAAGTCAGCAGATTGATGTTAAACAAGTCCGCTCCCCAGATAATCTCGCAGATTTATTCACCAAAACATTACCAACATCAACATTCGAGAAATTGATTTATGGCATAGGAATGCGTCGAGTATGTAAATTACATAATTAATTTTGAAGCATTTTTCAGGGGGAGTATATTAAATCAATGTGGATATATGTGCACTGTACTCTTTTTTCCTTCGATCAGGTTTTATCCCACTGAGTTTTCCTGACAAGATTTTTAATGAGACAGTCATTTTAAGCACATCCAAACATTATTAAATCCAGAAGATTATAATATTTTTGATCCAACAGATCATAAAATATCTTTTGTTTAGATTTTGAGTTTTTACTGGTAAGAATTTTAAATATAATATAATCATCCAAGGGAGAGTATTGTGAAACTTTTGGATGATAATATTATAATAATATTTATTTAAGTCAGTCATAACCGACTCAGTTTGCCTATATATATGTATAGTTTCAGTGTAAAAATACATATACTTTTACTGACTTCTCGTATCTCTCTCTCCCTTTATTGCTTTTATTGAATTTATTACTTTCACTTTCTCTCGCCTCTCTCTGCTGCCACCATCTTTTTACTTCTAAATCTCAATCGAGTCCCTAGTAATTTCTCTTTCAATCCATTGTAACTACTACTTTAATTTCTATTCATTTATTTTGATTTTATAACATTCTGCACTTTATTCTTAAAAAAAAATAATAATAAAACCCTCATTGAAGGGACCCAACCCGGATTTAACCTCTTGAATCCGTGGGAAGCCCTCCCGGCACTCTAACGGACTCCGAAAACCTTTTCTTTAAACAATTAACTTAAGAATCCGTGGAGCGAACCCGATTAAAACATTTATTCTTTTCGTCAACTAACAGAAAATGTGGTGGGAATTTTTTTTTTTTTTTTTTTAAACCAATAAACCATTTATTCAATGAACATTTTACAGAAAAACGGACAAAGTTTCCTCTCTTTTTCGAACATTCCAATTTTACAAAACCTGCAAATAAAATCATAAACACTTCTAAAATTCATTCATTTTTCTCCACTACCATTTTCAGGACCTCAGGTCCACACAACTTAATCACAAGAATATTTAAAAACTTTCAGTAAAATCATTTCCATCCATAAACAAAACATATGCATTATGTACAATTCAAAATATTTTCTGAAATATTTTGGGCTTGAGTTTGGACACTCCCAAACTCCTACGTACCTCGATTATCTACAGAGGATCAAAACCCTCGTAGTTCAGAGTGTAATTATGCATATACGTATATACAATACAAAAATAATTATGCAAGTATCAAAATCATAATATGACATATTTATAGCCCAAAAATTATATACATATTTTCAAGTCATCGTCGTCTACAAGTAGGCCGCCTACGACTACCCTGGACGATGCTCAGACTGCTCCCTAATCTCAGTTCCTGAAAATTTTATTAAAACATTTTTAAAGAGTGAGCTAAAAATAGCTCAGTGAGTGTGCAATTTAATAACAAAATACCTTTCAATATCTTTCAGTAAATCATAATATTTGCATAAATAATTAGAGCATTTCATTTCATTTCATTTATCAATCATCTAAATCATAATCATACATTTGAAACAATTTTTAACATTTCAGTCACTACCAATGGAACCCAGGAAATAATTCACCAACCGACCTAAAAGCGACGTTGGCGGGACGATCCATTTCCAGTCATAAAACCACTACGCTGCGGATAAATCACGCCTTGCGCAGGGTAACAGTCATAAGAATACTTTATAATGTGTAAAGGCAATCCTATAATTTCTATCCCTTCCCTTAGTTAGTAACCTATTTCTTTACCCGTACCTTTACACATTTAAAGTATCTCGACCGATTATCCAGTCATTTCAGTCATTCCAGTCATGATAGGGTTTAGGGTAACCATTGGCTAAAATCCTTTTATAAACCACATTTCATTTAAAAACCAAAACCATTTCTTTTATACTTTCCATAAACATTTGATTTGTCAAGATTTTTCTTAAAATCAAAATCTTAACACTTGATTCTTTTTCCTTAAACCTCATATCGAAACTTAAAACATTTCTATAATCAAAACAAGTATATTCAAGTCATAAACATATATCAAATATACATATGCAAATATATTCTTAAAAAAACATATATATATATATTTACACAAAACATATATATATATAGTTTTACACTCACAACTTATTTCAGTCCATTAACTTTCGATTCAGAGAACCTCTTTCACCTCCTGCACGTTTCCATTTCCGTTTGAAGAGTTTCCAATTCACCTAAAATTTAATCACCAATTTATTTAAAATGCTCTTCAAATACAACTCTAATGACAATATAATTGTCCTTAACAATCTCTCAAACTAATCAAACTAATCAAGCAATATTCTTTTCGTTACATGCCCTTATCTTAATACCATTCATCTCCATGATATTTCCATGTTCTAATACATTTAAACACACACTTGGAACCACCTAATTGAAAAAAATTAAAAAGAGGACAGCTTGCACGTTATTTGTTCATACGATTACCTTTGAGCGTTACACGCATTCCATGCAATGCTATTTATCATCTATTGCTTAATTACACTTAATTACACATTCAAGTACATGCTTAAGACCTTAAAATCAACTTAAATTAACCCAAATTCAACTTATAACCAGCTGCCCTTTACTTTTGTCGAAAATCACACGAATAACTCAATACGCGATTTTCTTTCGGTTTCAACGCGTAATCACATTCTATCATGCATTTATACACTTAATAATCAATAAATCTCCATTTAACTAAACAAAATACAGCCCACACACACCCAAACACATTCAGCCGAACAGAACATCACACAAACACCCATTCTTTTCACTCATTCACGGCACACACATCACACATAAAACTCTACACCATCACCTATTCCATTTCAGTTTTTCATAAGATAAAATCAATTAAAACCTAACATAACTCACTTGTTTTTGAGATCCACAGCTGCTCTGAGAGTCTCACGACAGCAATTTCTTTCCATTTCAGTTTGTCAACTTGAACTACAACAAAAATAAATCATAACTCTTCAAATGGACAGCAAAGAACTCATGAAAATCACTCAAAAAGTCAAGTCATTCCTCTTACCTACTGTGCATCATCTCCCTCACGCCTCCCCTGCATTTTTTCCTCCATTTGATGGCTTCACATGGCTGCTTTCAGCTCGACTTTTGCTTGCTTCAGCTGACCCGAATCTGTCCTCCTTCACACGGCCTGCCGAGCTCGTCAACACCCGCGCGCGACTTCAACTTCTTCCCGATTTCTGGTCTGATTTCGTCACTTTCAGATCTGATTTTTCTGGGCAGAAATCAGATGCTAACCTTGCTTCTTCAAGCCTCCTTTTGACCGTGAAGAACCCTTAGTTGATCGGTTTGGTGGCTGAACTTGGTGGCCGAGAGGGACGATCGCGCGAGAGAGAGATGTCTTCGGTCTGCTGGGCTGTTTTCGGGCTGTTGGAGTCTGATTTTTTTTTCTCTCGATCAGATCTGGAAGAATACAGAAATAACACTTCACATATTGCCCAAAAGCCCCTCTATTTCCTTAAATTATGACAGCTTAAACTTCAATCTAAATTTTGCACTTAAACCCCTCTTTTATTGCTATTTTTATGAACTTCACTTATCCATTTTCCATACTCATTTTTAATCTATAATTTACACTTTCTAATAACCTCTTTTAATCCTCATCACTTACATTTTTCATAAAAAAACTTTATTCCATAAAAGTAAATACGTTAAATCCGTCAATTTCCATAACGATTTTAATATCGATAAAATTAACTATTATTCCTCTCAATAATATTTCTAAAATATTCCACACTTATCAATTCATTAAATTAACCTCATAAACATTCAATTAAACTTATAATTGTTCACTTTCATCACATAAGAAAAATTTCTCACAACAGTGGAATATTTTAAAAATACATTCACCTTTAACGTATTTATCGATATTTATATATTCTTAAGCATGAAGGACTTGGTCCTAACACTCATTCTACAAATTACAATAAAAACAAAATTGCCACAAACAGTTTATAAAAATTAATCGAATAATTAACCAAAGAACTGTATAATTAATGATCATACCATGCAATCTTATTCATCAAATATAAATATAAAATATATCACATCATAATAGAATTAAAAAAAAATAACAGTATCTATTCAATGACATATAAATCAATACAAAACATATTATTTTAAAATCACTGTTTTATTGGAACCAAAACTCTGATACAAATTGAAGGAAAAAACAACAATTGGTTTTGTTAAAAATAAGAATTTCGCATAACACTGAGTTTTTAAATTTTTTTGAAAACTTAAGAAATTTAGATCCATAAAATAATGAACTAAAATAATATAAAAAAAAATAAAAATCATATTTTTATCTTATGTATTGATCTCTGTGGATTGCTCACCACCTAACCCTTTTTTATATGTCTCTACACCAATAAACAAGTAAGTGGGCATAATTATATAATTGTGCTCACTGTCTATTGATTTCTTTTCTAAAAGGAATAAACAATATATATTTAAGATGTGAGTATTTGATTTTGGTTATACAGAGAAGAAAGAAACAGATTATTCTTCTCTATATTATACTATAGAAAAAAACTTTTTCTTTCTGTTTCAAAGAACGTACAACAAAACCAAAAATAACTTCTATATAAAAAAAGAAAATTATTTCTTTTCTATTAATAGGTAACTACTTAGGGTTTTAATTAATCAAAATTAATATTAAACCTCATATTTATCAAAATTAAACTTTTGTCCCCTATAACATAATTAATTCTTGTTATATTGTGAAATCGAACTTGTGACCTCTAATTAATTCATAATTAATTTACACTCGGTCACTGCTAAGAATCAAATTCAAGACCTCTTATAAAATTAATTAAATAATTATTAATTCATAATTAACAATTAACTAATTAATTATTAAATAATTTGAATAATCAATATTATTCAAATACCAAGTGAACACAAATTTTGTTACTTATGTAACAATTGTAATTGGATGGTCCAATTACAATATTTTATATACACGTTTTTTATAGTGAAATGAGCTATCAAGGAGACCCGATGGACCTACAGTTTTGAGCTCCAATAATATAAGAATTATTAATTAAACTCTTTAATTAATAATTCACTATTATTAATCTTAGAGTTACTCCACTAAAAATCTAAGATTACACTCTCAAAACTGTAGATGTTTTTATACAATCTGAAATTTTCAATGTCCATTGATTTAATCACTATGTATGATTTAACCCTCCACAAATAGTTCATAATTAGAGTTAGATCAAAATGTCTGTTTTACCTTTCTAATTATTTTTTGATATTTAAATATCATTGATTCTCTAATGAACAATATATCAATAACAATTTATGAATTTATCTTTCCATTTATATATGAACGAAAAGTTGAACACTCTTATTGTTCAAGACCTGAATCAACCCTTAAAGGAACTACTTCTCTACTTCTCGTAACAAAGAGTGGATTCCAATATTATGTAGAATATTTTCAGGTACTTACTAAATCATATCCCCAAAGTACGAAGTTATTAATCAGACATCTACACCGATCTCACTCATGTAAATTAAATGATATAACTCAACAAGCAGGAGTCCATAATATACTCAGAATTAAGATCAATTCATATATGATCATCTGGTCGATAAATATAAATTTCAAAATTTAACGGATATTGATAAGAGACTTATATTATTGTGGTCAAGTCCTATATAATCTTTATTATATAAGATACCTCAATTTTTATGTCACTATATGAATAGTCTCGGATAAAACTATTGTACCGAATACAAAATGAACCGCAACTGTAGATTTATCACAAATAAAATATCCAGCTTTGTTTGCTTTCTATAGACTCTTTAGATTACTTATCTCAAATTAAATCTGTTTGTATATAACACTTATATACTTAATTTGAAATTACATCAATAATCAAGAATGTTTTTCATGATATATGTAATTTTTACGAAATATATAAATTGAATAAAATGAATACTTTATTATTTATAAAATCATTTACATTATTACAAGCTCCTAGGCACAAAACCCAACACTAGGCCCGAGCATCCGCCTGCTTAACACCTTTTAATACATTTGTCTCCACACACTATAAAGATACAAAGTTTCAAGTTCAAAAGGACCTATAAGGATGCTGCATTTAAATGTTGGAGAGATAAAATTGCCTACATGAAATGTGAACGTTGAAGATGTCATTTAATGAGATAAGTATATAACGTATACAGGTGCTTGAATGATTTTGATGTTTGTTTGCTGGTTGCTTGAACTTGATTGCTCGAATATGCTTGATGTGTTGGTAACCTAAATGATCTTTATGTTATCAAATTCCATGGACAAAACATGTCAAAAGTTCTATTAAGAATCAAATGATTAGCTTGAGTAATTAGATATGAGCCAATTAGAAAATGAAAACGGAAAGGTGAAGATATCATTGAAGATTATATGATAATTTCTATTGAAAAAGTGTTCAATTAAGTATATATTATATATATGTATATATATTTATTGAAAAAAGAAACACTATGTAATTTATAATTTTACATAAAATAGGTGTAATTGTTTGCTTTGTGACATAGCTATATTATCCCCAAATAATCAAGTGGATAGAAAATTTTTTATGTTATTTTGGACCATATATAGAAAAGTATTATAAATTTATAGAAAAATATTATCATAACTATGGATAATAGGTGCACTAATGTTTAATTATGTATTTTATAAACAAACAACAACTACTATTTATAAGGCCCGGATCCAAGTCGATCTAAAAAATAAATTGAATCCAAATAAGAATCAATAAATGGATCCAATTTAAGTGCAAACCCAGTTGCTTAATTATTAGATTTATTAAAATCTAGTTTATTATTATTAATTTGATCTAGTCCAAATTTTAGGGATCGAACTAGAAAAGCCAAGCAATTTCAAAAGTTAAATGAGACAAATTATTCGGAGAGCCAAGAGTGAGATTAGTGGCCATATTTTTTTAATGAAAACAGGATTAGCGTCAATTTTTTAAGTTTGCTTAACATATAAGAAAAAGAGAGTGGGGTCATTGTGAACTCAATATTGCTTACCATGTTCACGTGAGATACTTGTCTCCTTAATTTATATATATATATATATATATATAAGATGCAAATAGCATTAACACACATAGAATAGGAACGACAATAGATTGAGAACTAGTTCAGCTACAGAAAATAAAGAAAACCATAAGAGAAAAGAAAAAAGAGAGAGATAAAGATATTTTAGATGGGTGGACGGAATATTTGAGCACCTAATTTATCCAGATGAGTAATTTTATTTTAATAATATTTAGAATCCAGAAGATTAATTAATTTTCTTATAAGTTCTAAATTAATTCTTATGTGATTTTAAGGTATATCCAAGATTATGATGAATTAAATGAGAACCCGTTTTAGGTCTGGATATAAGCAACAGAGTTAAATGAGTAGATTGTTTTATTTTAAGTTGATTTATTTGATTATAAATATTTATATTTCAACTTTTATTGTTTATTGGAAATGAATAATTGATTCTTTTAAATAACGTTTTAGATTACAAATTATATCTTATGATTGAATTATAGAATATTGATTTATGTTTTTGATAAAAGTATTTATTCAGAATTATATGTATATTCAGTAAAAGAATTATATATATTTACATATGAAAATTGTTAGAGATTTGAAAAGAAAATAAAGTTATTTTCATAACATTAAGTTGTATCTTCTCCTCTAATGGTTATTAGGCTACATTTATGTAAGTCCTAGAGAGTTGCTCAGCACATATATGTTTGATGTTTGGGGAATCATTATAACGGGCCTCTCTACCTTAATTAACTAGGCAACCCCCTAGACAACCCCACAGTGACCTTTCAGTTGAGATCTACTCCCGCTGAAAAATTCTCGTGAAACTAAGTCTTTTTTTTTTTTTTTTTTTTGCTGAACACTTTTCAAAACTTATTAGAAACTCTTTTAGTTATGAAAATGGATGATTTTTTTTTTTTTTAAATTAACTTTTGGAAAAACACGTTTTACGGAAATCTAGCAACACAATGACTGTTTTTCGCAGATTTTCACCCTGCAAAAACTCATAAAACCTGTGCACTTCTAAAATTTTCTCAACTACTGGACATCAAGCCCTCTTTCAATTTCCCATAAACAACTGCAATAATTTCCAAATCAAAAGATAATTTAAAATCAATCAATTTATACAAGAATCTAATTTACTTAAGATTTAAAACATATTTATGAAGGTTTATGGATAAAATGTATCATCCAAAATGATATGTACAAACGTGTATTAAGTCTAAAAAGAAAAATGTGTAAGTACATGATATTTCAAACTCAACAAACTAGTGCAATAGCATCACGTCTTCAGTCCGTCTACGCGATCAACGGAGATGCTTTTGCATGCTTGCTCGTACATGCACCTAAGAAGATTTTATTAACAAGAAAAAGAGTGGGTAAATTTTATAAACTAAGATAATTGCTTTTTAAACATATATATGTTGGGTTTTGTGTCCTAAGAGCTTGTAATAATGTAAACGGTTTTATAAATAATAAAGTATTCATTTTATTCAATTTATCTATTTTGCAAAAAATGTATATATCATGAGAAACATCTTTTATTACTGATGTAATTTCAAATTAAGTATATAAGTGTTATATACAGACAGATTTAATTTGAAATAAATAATCTAAAGAGTCTGTAGAAAGCAAATAAAGTTGGGTTCTTTATTTGTGATAAATCTACAGTTACAGTCCATTTTGTATTCGGTATGATAGTCTTATCCGAGACTATTCATGTAGTGACATGAAAATGGAGGTACCTTATATAATATAGATTATATAGGACTAGACCACGATAAATATAATTCTCTTATCAATATCCGTTAAACTCAGAGATTTATATTTATCAGACAGATGATCATATATGAATTGATCTTAATCCTGAGTGTATTATGGACTCCTTCTTGTTGAGTTATATCCTTTAATTTACATGGGTGAGATCGATGTAGATGTCCGGTCAATAACTTCGTACTTTGGGGATATGATTTAGTAAGTAGCTGGAAACATTTTATACGATAGTAGAATCCACTTCTTCTTGCAAGAAGTAGAGAAGTAGTTCCCTTAAATGTTGATTTAGGTCTTGAACAATATGAGCGCTCAACTTTCCATTCATATGAAAATGGAAAGATAAATTCATAAGTTGTTATGGATATATTGTTCATTAGAGAATTAATGGTACTTAAGGATTAAGAAATAATTAGAAGGGTAAAACGGATATTTTGACCTAACTCTAATTATGAACTATTTGTGGAGGGTCAAATCATATATAGTGATTAAATCAATGGATACTGAAAATTTCAGATTGTATAAAAACATCTACAATTTTGAGAGTGCAATCTTAGGTTTTTAGTGGAGTAACTCTAAGATTAATAATAGTAAATTATTAATTAAAGAGTTTAATTAATAATTTTGATATTATTAGAGCTCAAAATTGTAGGTCATCGGATCCCCTTGATAGCTCATTTCACTATAAGAAACTTGTATATAGAATATTGTAATTAGACCGTCTAATTATAATTGTTACGCAAGTAGCAAAATTTGTGTTCACTTAATATTTGAATAATATTGATTATTCAAATTATTTAATAATTAATTAGTTAATTATTAATTATGAATTAATAATTATTTAATTAATTTTATAAGAGGTTTTGAATTTGATTCTCAGTTGTGACAGGGTAAAAATTAACTATGAATTAATTATAGGTCACATGTTTAATTTTAAAGTATAACATGAATTAATTTTGAATTAATTATGTTATATGGGGTAAAAGTTTAATTTTAATAAATTTGGGGCTTAATGTTAATTTGATTAATTAAAACCCTAAGTAGTTGCCTATAAATAGAAAAGAAATAGTTTTTTTTTCCTAACAGAAGTTATATTTTGGTTTTGCTTTACGTTCTTTGAAAAGAAGAAATTTTTTTTTTTAGCATAACCAAAAACATAAACTCACCTCTTAAATATATTGTTGATTTTTTTTTTTAGAAAAGAAATCAATAGAAAGTGAGCACAATTCTATATAATTGTGCACACTCACTTATTTCTTGGTGTAGAGACATATCAAGGAATGTTAGGTGGTGAGCAATCCACAGAGATCAATACATAAGGTAAAAATCTGATTTTTATTTTTTCTTGTATTATTTTATTTCATTGTTTTATGGATCTAGGGTTTCTTGAGTTTTCTAAAAATTTTTAAAACTCAGTGTTCCGCAAAATTAATATTTTTCATAAAAACAATTGTTGTTTTTCCCTTCAATGTATCCTCCCAAACATCATTTTGGAAACTAGTAATTTATTTTGAATTAATAAAACTATAAACCGAGCATATAAATACTTCTGCTTAAGATTTAATAATAATTTTATAAATCGTAAATCTTCCTCACTTTCTAAATCTCACATCTGGTAACATACTTTCTTTCTATAACTTTCCTTACGAGGGAATCCAGAAAACTTATCCTTCGTGACTATATGTATACTCGTTGCGGTACTAGGACTAAGGAATACTACTTGTGTGATCATAGATGCAGGAACTTGGGATTACATTTCCCCTCAACATCCAGCAATGCGGGAACTTGAGATTATGATTTTTCTCGAATATCAGGTCATTCGGGAACTTGAGATTATGATTCTCCCCGAATATCAAGCCATCCGGAAACTTAGGATTATGATTTCCTTCGAATCTTGCCATACACATATAAGGTACCTCGATCGAGTAATACTAGGGATTAGGGTAAACCAAAGGCATCTAAAATTCTTTCTATATGCTTAAACTTATGTTTACAATTTTTATATATTTGCATGAAAGCATATTGATAGTTTTGAAAATATTTCGTTCCTACTTACGGTTTGAAACCGAATTATTTCCTTTCTAAGGTAAAAGCCTAAAATTCTTAAAGCTAACTTTTGCACGTATTTTCTATGCATGTATATAATTTAAACTTTCTAATTTTCTTTGAAAATAAACACATTTATAACAATAAAACAATACTATGCTAAAATTTGATAGATAAATCATGAAATTCAAATATAAATATTCACATGTGAAAACTTATAAAAGTTTGTAAATATACACAATCACAATTTGCTTCCAATAGTATAAAAATCACTCTTGTTAGGTTTCCTTTCCGCTCGTCGGTTCTCATACATTTATTTATGATCGAATTTTCGTTAAAACTAACTTTCATATTAACACTTAAACTTTTAACTACACGAAGGCATCAAATCATCAGTTTTCAAGTCATAATAACTTTGATTAATTGCACACAATATCAAATTGAAAATCTTAACATCCACATATGATAATCACTTCGAAATAACATGATTTCATACATAAAGTATCCAACGGAACTTTATGATTATTCTAGCTTCTTCGACCTCATTTAAACCAATATTAACGCTATCCATTCTCAATTAATTATTTTCATCATAATCACACTTAAACATATTCAATATGGTGTAAATTTCTAATTAAAACCATAAAATGCAATATTTTCGCGATTCCGAAAAATTTCATCACGAATTATCCTTTTTAACGTGAATTATCCTTTTTAACAATTCAAGCATTTCTTTTAGCTTTCTATCAGTTCTAATGTTAATACAACTTATAATTTCATGCAAACCATATAAAAATAAAAGTCTAACACTTCGATATTCACATTATCAAATCATAGCAACTTAGTAACTATATATTCACTTTTCATTTCGACTTCAAAATTCGATAATTAAACGCATTCGCACGTAATGAAAATTATCTGAATAAGTTAAACTTAACTTAAACCATCCTAAAACCATGGTTTAACATTTCTCACACTCTCAATGAAAACCATGGTAGCTTATATATCAATTTAATTTTAACTTTCCATTTCGTCATTCAATTAATCCATAAATCATTTAAACCACTTAAAAACAATTTTTGATTATCAAGACCGTACTTTGACACTTTCAAATACATCGAAATTTATCATTTTCCATGATAACATTATTGATAATAAAATTGGACCATAACATCCCTTACATGGTAGATTTTGGCAATCTTTCCAACATCAAAATTCATCTATTTTCACACCAAAATCACATGTAATCGAACCCCCACACTAATGAGGTTCCAATCCTAAACATATTATTTTCAAAGTTAATCTATATCAAAACCCAATTATTTCATCATGTAATTTCATCCAAAATCACAATCTAACATTTTCAACAAAATGAGAATCATAAAAACACCAACTTACCTCTTAAATTCCACTAAAGAACAACTTAAATTCCACACAAGTTGTTGCCCATAAATTTCCCTTTTTGACCGAGCTTCCTTAATGGATTTGCATGCACTTGGATTGCTTGAAAATGGTCTCAAATCCACCATGCATGGCTTCCAAACTCCATGGTTCCTCTTACTTCTTCTTGGTTTTGCTCTCCCTTTCTTAGCTCTTGGGTTTGGATGTTTGAAAGTCTCTCTCTCTTGGTTCTTGAGTGGTGACCAAATGGTGCTTTTCTTAGCTTGAATCTCTCCACAAAGTCGAGAGCTTCTTGATTGTTTCTCTTGTTTGCTTTCTATCACTTTCTCTCAGGTTTTGCATTTCAATTTGGTCTCTCTCTGTAACGCCCCGAATATCCGGATGAATGATATTTTGAACGAAATAGTGATTTTGGATAAATAGTGATGAGTATTATTTTGAGAATTGGATTTCAAAAATTAGTAAAAGTAAAATTTTTAATGATTAATGATTCCAGATGAATAGTATTTTCAGACAGAATAGCATCCGTGTGGATAATGATTTTCGAAAAATAGGTTTTGTATATTAAAAGTTATGAAAATTATATTGAAAATTATGAAAACTAAATCGGATAAAAAAAAAATCAGTTTGAAATAAAAACGAAGCAGTTTTCTTATCCAATCGGAAATTCGGACGAATTTTCAAAAAAATTTGAAAATTTAGAAAAGTGTCAAAATGAGTATGAAAATGCTTAAGAAATATTTTGGGGACTCAAATGATGCTTCTGAAGAATATTTGGATTGAAATGGAATGAATCTGAAAAATCGTTAGGGGCTATTTATTAAATTTTGGAGGGCTAAAAAGGGATCCTGGATGACTTTAAGAATTACTGAGGTTACTAGGAGTATGTAAGAAATCCGAATATAGATCTTGAAAAAACTTTGAAAAGATTTCAAAAAAGTTCTGGAAAAGCCAAATTCGATAGTTCTAGAAAAGTTAAATTCGGTTAATATGATTTTTTTTTTATATAATAATAATATATATTAGTGGTGGGACCCTTTGAATAAATATATATATTTATGATAGTAGATGATGATGGAGGAAAAAAATAATAAAATAATAATAGAATAATATTAAAAAAAAAAACAAAGCAAGAGAGAGGCAGTGGAAACGATAATATCGTTGGTTTGTGTGTGTGCATATATATATATATATATATATTATGTCAGCAAAACAAGCAAAACAGAAGAAAACCAAAAACGAAAGAAGAAAGAAAAGAAAGAAAAAAAAATGATGACCGAAAAGAGAAGAAGAAGGAAAAGAAGGAGTGGTGAACTAGCATCCCAAATCTCTTAAATCCATTAAGAAATTCTCAAGAAAAAGTGAAAAGGACTGAAGGCGAGTAGAGAAAGTTTTATATTTGTTTGATGAGTATTTTGTTTTATAATTGATCCAATGAGTTTTGATGAACTTTTACGGGTTGATTAGAGTTAGATCTCCTTCAAATTGAGCTTAGAAAATAAAGGAAGTATCAAGGAGCATTGGGTCAAGAATTTAGTAAAGTAAGATTAGGGTTTGTGTTATGGATTTGATGAAAATTTAATGGATTTTTGAATTTAAGGTTTTAGTGGAATATTTTATGTTTATTTGATGTGCTTGGATGTTATTTTAGATTTTGTATGAAAAAGATGAATTTATTTGGATATATATATATATATTAATGTATGTGTGTTTGATTTGAAAAAGTTTGTGTATTTGGATGAATTTGAGTGATTGAATTGATTTTTGGGTATGGAAGTATTTTGAGTATGATTGATATTGTTGGAATTGAAAAATGATGGATAGTGTGTGTTGGTGTAGGTTCGGCCATGGGTGTTTGTGTTAAGGAATTTGTAGCTTTTTGATGTTTGATGATTTTAGGTGAAAATATAAGTAAATTTGAGTTGGTTTGTATGAAAAAAAATGAAAAATGATTGATTGGAAAGTTTGGTAATGAATTTGGTTAGTGTAGGGATTTTTATGTGTTAAATTTAATTTGGAAGATTTAGATTGTTTTGGCGATGTTTTATGTGGTTTCAAATTGCGTAGGATAGAGTTTATGAAAGGAAAATAGAGTTAGAAATTATTTAGATGAGAATTAGATGGATTTCGAAAAGTATTATTAAACTAGTATAAGTAGCATGCTTAAGAATATATATAAATATCGATAAATACGTTAAATGTGAATGTATTTTTAAAATATTCCACCGTTATGAGAAATTTTTCTTATGTGATGTAAGTGAACAATTATAAGTTTAATTGAATGTTTATGAGGTTAATTTGATGAATTGATAAGTGTGGAATATTTTAGAAATATTATTGAGAGAAATAATGACTAATTTTATCGATATTAAAATTGTTATGGAAATTGATGGATTGGATGTATTTATTTTTATGGAATAAAGTTTTTATAAGAAATATAAGTGATGAGGATTAAAAGAGGTCATTAGGAAGTGTAAATTATAGATTAAAAATGAGTATGGAAAATGGATAAGTGAAGTTCATAAAAATAGCAATAAAAGAGGGGTTTAAGTGCAAAATTTAGATTGAAGTTTGAGCTGTCATAATTTAAGGAAATAGAGGGGCTTTTGGGCAATATGTGAAGTGTTATTTCTGTATTCTTCCAGATCTGATCGAGAGAAAAAAAAAATCAGACTCCAGCAGCCCGAAAACAGCCCAGCAGAAAACCGAAGACCATCTCTCTCGCGCGATCGTCCCTCTCCGCCACCAAGTTCAGCCACCAAACCGATCAACTAAGGGTTCTTCACGGTCAAAAGGAGGCTTGAAGAAGCAAGGTTAGCATCTGATTTCTGCCCAGAAAAATCAAATCTGAAAGTGACGAAATCAGACCAAAAATCGGGAAGGAGATGAAGTCGCGCGTGGGCTGTTGACGAAGCTGTTGACCGCGACTGAAGGAAGGAGATTTCGGGTCAGCTGAAGCAAGCAAAAGTCGAGCTGAAAGCAGCCATGTGAAGCCAGCAGATGAAGGAAGAAGGCAGGGGTAGGCGTGAAGGAGATGATGAACAGTAGGTAAGAGAAACAGCTGGAACTCTTGTGAGATGTTTCTTGAGTTGTGAGCTGTCCATTTGATGTTATTGTTGGGTTTTTTGTTGTAGCTCAAGTTAAATTCGAAAAATGGAAGGATTTGGGACTGCCGTGAGTCTCTGAATAGCTGCTGATCTTAAACACCAGTAAGTTAGCTTGGGTTTTATTGATTTTGCCTCATGAAAAACTGAAATGGAATGGTTGATTGTGTAGAGTTATGTGTGATGTGTGTGCCGTGAATCAAATGAAAATGAGTGAGTATGTGTTATGTGTTCTGCCGAGCAGTAGGTGGGTGTGTGTGTATGGGCTGTATTTTGTTTAAATAAAATGGAGATTAATTGATTTTAAGTGTATAAATGCATGATAGAATGTGATTACGCGTTGGAACCGAAAGGAAATCGCGTATTGAGTTATTCGTGTGATTTTCGACAAAAGTAAAGGCAGCTGCATATAAGTTGAATATGGGTGATTTTAAGTTGATTTTAAGGTCTTAAACATGTACTTGAATGTGTAATTAAGTGTAATTAAGTAATAGATGATAAATTTCATTTCATGGAACGTATTTAATACTCAAAGGTAACCATGTGGACGTATTATGTACAAGCTGTCCTATTTACATTTTATGTTATTTTGGTGATTCCAAGTGTGTATTTAAATGTATTAGGATATGAAAATATCACGGAATTGAATGGTATTAAGATAAGGGCATGTAACGGAAAGAATATGGGTTAATTAGTTTGAGAGATTGTTAAGGAAAATTATATTGTCATTAGAGTTGTGATTGAAGAGAATTTTAAATAACTTGGTGATTAAATTTTAGGTGAATTGGAAACTCTTCGAACGGAAACGAAGACGTGCAGAAAGTGAAGGAGGTTCTTTGAATCGAAAGTTAACGGACGGAAATAAGTTGTGAGTGTAAAACTATATATATATGTTTTATTTAAATATATATGTTATGTTTAACTATATATTTATACATATATGTTTCTTTTAAGTATATGTTTGTATATTCATATTTTATATATGTTTATGTTTTGAATATAACCGTTTTGATTATAGAAATGTTTTAAGTTTTGATATTAAGTTTAAGGAAAAAGAATCAAGTGTTAAGGTTTTGATTTTAAGAAAAATCTTGACAAATCAAATGTTTATGGAAAGCTTAAAAGAAATAGTTTTAGTTTTAAAATGAAATGTTGTTTATAAAAGGATTTTTAGCCGATGGTTACCCTAAACCCTATCATGACTGGAATGACTGGATAATCGGCCGAGATACTTTAGATGTGTAAAGGTACGGGTAAAGAAATAGGTTACTAACCAAGGGAAGGGAGAGAAATTATAGGATTGCCTTTACACATTATAAAGAATTTTTATGACTGTTACCCTGCGCAAGGCGTGATTTATCAGCAGCGTAGTGGTTTTATGACTGGAAATGGATCGTCCCGCCACCGTCGCTTTTAGGTCGGTTGGTGAATTATTCCCTGGGTTCCATTGGTAGTGACGGAAATGTTAAAGATTGTTTCAAATGTATGTTATGATTGATATAATTGATAAATGAAATGTTTTATTTATTTATGTAAATGTTATGATTTTCCTGAAAGATGTTGAAAGGTATTTTGTTATTAAACTGCACACTCACTGAGCTATTTTTAGCTCACTCTTTCAAAATGTTTTAATAAAATTTTCAGGAACTGAGATTAGGGAGCAGTTTGAGCATCCTCCAGGGCAGTCGTAGGCGGCCGGCGGCCTACTTGTAGACGACGACGATGACTTGAAAATATGTATATAATTTTTGGGCTATAAATATGTCATATTATGGTTTTGATACTTGCATAATTATTTTTGTATTGTATATACGTATATGCATAATTAAACTCTGAACTACGAGGGCTTTAATCCTCTGTAGATAATTGAGATACGTAGGCGTTTGGGAGTGCCCAAACTCAAGCCCAAAATATTTCAGAAAATATTTTGAATTGTACATAATGCATATATTTTGTTTTATGGATGAAAATGATTTTACTGAAAGTTTTTAAATATTCTTGTGATTAAATTGTGATGGACTTGAGGTCCTGAAAATGGTAGTGGAGAAAATTGAATGAATTTTTGAAGTGTTTATGATTTTATTTGCAGGCTTTGTAAAATTGGAATGTTCGAAAAACAGAGGAAATTTTGTCCGTTTTTCAACAAAATTTTTAATCGAATAAAGGGTTTATTGGTTTTAAGAAAAAAAAAAAAAATTTCCCGCCACATTTTCTATTAGTTGAGGAAAAGAATAAATGTTTTGATCGGGTTCGCTCTACGAATTCCTAAGTTAATTGTTTAAAGAAAAGGTTTTCGGAGTCCATTGGAGTGCCGGGAGGGCTTCCCACGGATTCAAGAGGTTAAATCCGGGTTGGGTCCCTTCATAATGAGAAGG
The DNA here is from genome assembly GCA_022984855.1 of Dimocarpus longan. NCBI lineage: Eukaryota > Viridiplantae > Streptophyta > Magnoliopsida > Sapindales > Sapindaceae > Dimocarpus > Dimocarpus longan. The sequence continues at coordinate 35,245,082 of CM041014.1, read as the reverse complement.
CGAAAGAATTCGAAATTGAAGAAATATCGCGAAATAGGAAACCAGAAAATTTTCGTGAGCTAAAATATTATCCAAAAAGGTTGGTGTACACTTCCTTCCAAATTTCAATTTTATTAAGTAAAGTTTAGTATTTATAAGTTTTTGAAATATTATGAATTTAATTAAAATGTTATAGTAATTATATTTGAAATTTGATTTTTATATTATTTGGATATGTTTTGAATGATTTTTGGGATAGAAAATAAATTGGAAATAGAAGGTTGAAAAGGACGGGTTTTGAATGATTTATATAATAAATTATTGATTTAAAAAGAAAGTTTTCAAAATCCCTTTTTATTTGGATGAATATATGTAAGTTTTGAAATCTAAGGGTATTTTTATCATTTCGTGCTTAATTTGTGTTGATTAAATAATGTTTGAGTGAAGTATGAGATAAATTAGTGATTGAAAAGGAAAAGTTTCAAAAATTTTAATCATTGACCGAATAAGTGTATGAAAAGGAAAATATTGGTATTGTTAAATTTTGATGTTAGAATAAATAGTAGAATGATTATTTGAAATGATCAAAATTAATATTTTGAAAGATTTTGAAAAATTGTTACAAATATGCGATTAAATATTTACGTAATTTAAAATTTATGTTTGATTTTGAAATACATGTAATTATTTAGGTAAATTGTAATAAAAAAATGTTTAAATATGATTTTAATGAATTTCGAATGTAAACGAAAAGAAACGAACAAGTTCAATGCCTTGACCGAACGTATATCGGAAGAAAGACACGAATATTCTAAAAAAAAAAAAAGATTTGATAAGTTAACTGAATGTAAAATAGTGTTTTATGATGTTTATATGAATAATTTGAATGTATGAAAAAACTGTGGCTGAAATTGTGTTTATTGCTTTTCAAATGAAATTTTTTAGTAAATAATAAAATTAATAAAATTAAGTAGAGGCAGAGTAAACCTAAACATTAATAGATGGGAACTGGTAGTCCAATATGATGATATAGCAGTACTACGTCGTCATATCGATACCGATACGTAGTTTTTGACGGATGGATTATGTTTTAAAATTTTTTAAACGAAATCGTATTATTAAATGAATTTTGATAAAATAGATATGTGAAATTCTTAATCAAGTGTCTTTGTCAGAATTGCTTTAAAATTTATACGAAAATAGGATTAATATGCACAACAATAAGTTTTATGTGTTTTATATGTGTAATTATTAGTATATTAATGTTATTTGTGAATTCTAATAAAAGTTTAAGAATTTTGAAATATATATATATATATATAAAATAATTATAATGATATTTGAATAGTATAAAAAGAAAATTGTGATAAAATGGTTAAAAACGATAATTGTTGAGTTTATGCATGTATTGTAAATTGAGTTCTTTGAAAATTTATTTGTAAAATTTAAAAATTTGTGAAATTTAAATTTACGACCTATATTTTGAGAAATTGAAAATATTTGGGAAAATTTGTATGATTAGAATTAGAAAGAAATGACATATGTATTTTGAATGTGTAATTATTAACGAATTGATCAACTGATGAATTCAATACAAAAGTTAAGAATGATCGTTAACAATATTTATAGTCATATATGTATTTATTAATTTCTAAATTTTAGTAGGTAGGTTTTATTATGAATATTTGAGAATGGTGAAATTGGATTTTGTAAAGGTATACTTGAAAAATAATTTTTATGCACTCCATAGGTATGTTTATTAGTAAATTGATATCGTTATGATTTAATAAAATACAATATTTTGAGAACTGTAAAAGTTTTCTTTACAATTTTGTATGTTGGGAAAAATGGTGAATTAAAAATTAAGTGTACACCACTAAGTAGGAATACTTAGTGTGTTGGATTTTTCGCGAGCATGTTAAGGTCTGAGCACAGTAGATAGAGTCAGACGAGAAGATAGCTGCCGCGCTACCTATGAGTCACAATCCCTCCACATGTGATGGTTTTATTTTTGTATATTCATGGATTCATGTATGATTATGCATATTTGGTTATTTGGTACACTTGTATAAAGAAATTATAATCTGTAACACTTACTACGGTACACATAATGAAGTTCTATATTTTAAATTAATTTTTGTGGCTTTAAAATGTTTTTGAGAATTGTTAATACGCTGCTTGTGATTTATTGATAAAGTTTAGTGATAATATTATTTTGAAAAATATTTGTGTGATTAAGTGATTTTGGAGTCGGACTGAGAGTCCGAAATGGAAGTTGAGAAAATGAATGTATTTTAGAATTATTTATATCGTCTTAAAGTTTATTTTAAAGTTAAAAGAATTTATGATAAATAGTTATTTTTTATTTATTGATTTGATATTATAATTCTAGCATAAAGATTTTAGTTTATTATTTATGTACATGAGAATGTACTAGGATTAAATATTTTAGGTTTATTGCCTTAAGATTTAGAATATATATATATTTTTTTGAAAATAGATTTAGAATATTTTAGTATATTAAGAAAAAGAAATTTTAATAGCCTATGGTTTACCCTAACCCCATTTCAGTACCCGACCGAATGCCCTATGCCTGATACGGTAGATGAGAGAAAGTCAATCAGTGAGATTTGAGTCTAGTCGACTCATGTGTGAGCGAGGTATGAGTGATCTGTATGCACGTATAGGGTAATGTAGTCGGTTTGCAGTGTGGGCCTGCTTTCGGCGACTACATATGGTAGATCCTCACTCCTAGTGGTTTGATTTTATATGCTACCACGCCAGGAGTAGATATTCCTTGGGTTACCATTTAGGCGAGTATCAGAAAAGATTTTTAAGAAAAGATTTCAGAAAGTTTTAAAAAGAAAGTTTTTATTAAAAAGCGAAAAATTTTTATCACTGTTACATTGTAAAGAAAGTTAAAATATCTAACTAAATGATTTTGGGTGCCTTGATGGGGTTCCTTCGGGCTGAATATAGGGTTCGTAGGAATTCTTTCAAGGTGTTACGGGGTCTTTCCCGGATCCAGATGAGGGATTCGGGAAAGGTCTCCTCACCCATAATAAAGGGAAAAACACTCTACACAATATATGTTAGCAAATACATATGATGAGACTCGAAACCTTATCACAAATGCAAAGAAAGAATGTCCTAGCAACTTGATTAATGAGTGAATGTGCACAACATGATAAATTTAATAATTACCAGTTACTATATTATTTTTCATAACATTCATATTAATATTGATAAAACCCATTCCAACTCCTATCTTGAATCTAGTAGAATCCCGTAAAAATTGTGATTTTTCTAATTTAAATCTAGAGTTTCTGAAAACATATCTAGAACAATTTTTGAAAATCTCATGATTTCCTTATAAATTCAGTTTGAACAAATTGAAAATCTTTACATTTCTTATGTTGGACCCATGTACTCTATATATATAAACTATTCATAAAATATCTGAAAAATATGTCATTTGTAAAAGTATACGTGAAACATATTTAAGAAATTTGACTAATTAAAAATAATATCCATTAATGCAAACTGGTCATCATCATATGACCCTTCTTACGATAAATAATCTACATGAACCTGCGATAGATAGATATCTAAAAAAAATGAGTTTTGTAAAAGAGTAAGCACTAATGTCTAGTGAGTGGATACAATTTTTCTAAAAACATTTCTAAATAAAACATGATATATTACTAGCAATAATGAATATTTTTCAATGATTCATACATATTTATATCTTAAAAATAAAACTATATATAAATTTAATATCATAATATAGTTGTAAACTTTTGTACTAATAATGTACATAATATGTAAAACTTTTCTTTAATCTCTTTCAAAAAACTACATAGGCTTCCCTGGTTTGGCCACCATGCTTTAAGCCTCCATTCTACTCCTATCTGCGGACTTATGACTCTTATACACGTGTGGATCCCCAGTCTGATAATAAAACTGTAAACATCTGTAATATGAAAATTTAAACCAACCAGTACCTAAAGAAATCTATCATATGTGGTAGAGATGCTCAACACATAAGTAGGGTGAAGGATAACATTTATCATGCATGTGTTGGGTGACTTAATGCATAAAACCCAAAACTTTGTTTGATAGAAAAATAAATTTTTTCAGTGAATAGTATTTTAAGACGGAAGGAGATCTGTATGAATAATATTTTTGAAAAATGAATTTCGTAGATTAAAAGTTTTGATATTAATATTAGACTTAAGGAAAACTAAAGCAGACCGAAGATAAGTCCTTTCGAATAGATTTTAAGTGATTTGAAGTATATTACACAGAAGTACTCTATTCAATTAGTGTCCCGTATATAATATTTGTAGAGAAATAAAATAAGTTTCAGTGTTCGGATATAAAAATTGAATTTTAGTAGAATTCTAGATAAAAGCGAAAATGATTTCGTCTCCGAAGTGATATAATAATTGTTTTTAGAGCCCATAGATGTTAATCGGATTTTAATAAATTTTCGAAAGTATTAATTTAGTCTTCTCATAATTTCTAGATAGTCTGGAAATTGATTCGAATACAGAAATGGAAAAGCGTGAAAAGGTGGAATAGAATGCATGCTTGCCAAGTGGCATGCAAATTTTTGAGGATGAAGACAAGTGAATGGTGAATGGTAAAAAGGATTGACAAGTAGCAAGATCACGTGAATTATATATTTAAGTTGAAATCAAACAATGGAAAGCATGATAGACTCATTCTCGGTCAAGCAAAGTTAGTACACAAATTCAAGATAAAATCAAAATGTGCATTCAGTCAAAGCAATAAAATCGAGAATGAGAGAGTGTAACACCCTTTACCCGACTCTCACCGGAACAGAGAATCAGGACGAAGAATGTTGCCTTACAAATTTTTTTATTTAAAAACTCTATTATTATTTCAGAACCTTATTTTAATTTAACGAAAATCCGGCAGAGTTTCCTCTATTTTTCTTAAAACCAAAAATTTACAAAACCTGCAGATTTCAAAAGAGCGGATTTTCGACAACTTCAAAAATTAATCCTCTAGTGTTCTAACACCTAACTATGATTAAATAAACCGTTTCGAATGTTAAACGAACGCGTTTCGAAAGGTTTTAGAAACTGCCCTTCAACTCATCCATTTAACTTCGAAATAGATCTTAAACTTTTTGTTTTCGAAATTTAACTTTAAAATATTATTTCCTAACCGCTAAAACATCCATCTAATGTATTAGAATCGAAAACGAAATCAAATTCCATAAAAAAACCCATTTTTCTCCACAACTTTCCTCTCTCGTTTTATCTTTTTTTTTTTTTCTATCAAATCACTCCAAAATCATACCAAAATCATCCTCACATATCACTCTTATCATCCTTAATCTCGGATTCGAAAATAAACGAAAGAAAAAAAATGGGTTTCATACGAAGCATCAAGCTTAAAACTGAAATAACTCACCAAATAGGCAACCGTTTTGCTTCAAATTTATTGGGTTAGCTAGAGGAGATGACGAGAAGCAACTTTCGTGAAGAAACTATGATGAAATGTGGATCGGATCTTTTTCTTCTTCCCTCTCTCTCTCGGCACACGAAACTTTTCTTTTTTTCTCTCTCGACTTCGCTCTCACCCGACTCTTTCTCTTTTCTCTCTCCCTTTTCTCTTTTAATTTCACGGCCAATATTGTCTCAAATGAGACAAAACTCACTTATATATATTTTATTACTCAATTACTAAAAGATCCCTCAAGAAAATCTCACTTTATAACCTCAAACTTTCACTAATTATACTAGTGCCCCAAAATCAATTCTATTGGTTCACTTAGTACATTCTAATCTATTTATTTTTCCAACCAATCCATGGATGATATATGGTACATCCATAGCCATTACTTTTTAAATAACTTATCTCATTTCTCATTGGTTGAATTCCGTGAGCTTACCTCGTTTGATTAACATGTAAATCTCACCTAATCACTTTGTAATCGTACGGGGGTAACCAAATGATATGCGACTTGCGATATGAAAGTATAATAAACTTCAAAGAACACTACTGAAGACCTCTGATTTGACCGTAACTCAATTCGAATATTTCTAGTACCATAAAATAATAAATCTGGGTGAAAATTTAACCTAAACACAATTTAATATACTATTTAATCCGAAAAATATTCTAAAAATATTTCACGGTTATCTAAACTTTAAATTGACCATGAAATACTCTAATTGGGTCCCTTATCTCTCAATCCTATGCTTTGCGAAATTTTTTAATAGAGTTTAGGTCACGAAAACTCAATATTCGAAAAATAGTGCAATTTGATCGGAATCTTTCGGATCTCCTGAAATTCAATCAAACGGATTCCGTTTTATTTCATTTCAGTTCCCTCAAGGTTCATAACTTATTTCGAGCATTTTTGGTTCTTAGGGCTTTTTTTCAAAAATCATTATTCATCTGAAAATATTTCCGTCTGAAAATACTATTCACTTAAAGTCTTCATTTTTCGCCAAAACAAACTCCAAAATTTTCTTTACCCTAATCGGGTCTTAAATCATTCTTTGGGTCCTATTTCTAGATCAATATTCCCCTATCCTACTCAGGTACATGGAATAATAGAAAATCAAGTTCGGGGTCTATCAGTGCGAGTGGATATTTCATGTCATTATAAGACTATATTTTCGAGTTGTAGTTTTAATGATTAATTTTGATACGTGCTAGTAGACCCTTAACCATTGGTGTTAGATTAAGTGATTTTTTTTTTTTTTTTAAATAATAAGGCTTTATTTCTTCTTGTCAAAAATACTTTGCTAGACTAATTAAGTTAATTTTGTATTTTATATATGTCAAAAATAAGAAATGTATGTTAAGTTCCATTTTTAGATATTAGTATGAAATGGGTTTTCATTTTTCACTTTTCATAAGTGAAACACGATACACTTCTTTATTTTCCTCTACTTTTAAAAGATTGAAGAAAAAAATATATTTAATTATATAATTTTAGAACCAAAGTTAGAACCAAAATAATGAGATTATCTTTTACTATATTTTCTAAAGGTTTATTCAAATTATATCTTAATTTCAAGGCCATAACATGTAGCCTTTCTTATTAAAATAGTTAATACTATTACATATCGATGCTAAAATAGACAACCCACAAGAAAGGTAAATAGCAATATGCAGCTTCATATTTCAACGATGGAATCGTTGATGTAAATTGTCTACAACAAAATAGTAGCTAGAGGTCATCCATGTCTCAACAAGGTAGAACCATGTACGCCGCCAGTAAGGATTTATATATAAAACTACAACAATTCCTAAGAGCACAATTACATATGATCCTGTAAAGCTCATATAAAAGATGTCAATGTCAATGAAATCACAATCTTCCCCATTGTTAGTTGGGGCTCTTGGCATTTGAGATGACGGCCCATTTGTGTCACAGCTTTTGTTCAATGGTGGTCCACAAAGAAGAGGATTTCCTTCATAGCTATTTTCTTCAAAGGTACCGAATTGTGAAATTCTCTCTGGGGTTTTGCCGGATAAGTTATTATGTGCCACTGTAAAAAAACTCAAGGTTGTCAAGACAACTAATTGAGGAGGGATTTGTCCATTCAAATTGTTGTAGGAAAGATCCAAACTCTCAATTTGTTTGAGCATTGAAAATGTTTGTGGGATCAATCCAGTCAGGTTATTGTGAGACAAATTTAGTGCATGAATTTGGGTAAGATTTCCAATTTGTTGAGGAATTGAACCTGTAAGTTTATTGTTAGAGAAATCAATTCCACACATATAAGTGAGAATTTTTCCACTGTAAGAGTAAGTTATGGCCTTTGTTGTGAACTTTATAGTTTCTTTTTGCCTATTGTGAATCTCCAAATATAATCGTCCAATTGTAGTTTCCCAAAAGAAATCAAATAGAACATCAATGCTATTACTTCCATCACCATGTAGTGAAGTGAGATCTAGACAATGAGGAATATGTCCTAAAAGACTATTATGAGAGAGATCCACCAATTGTAATTGCTTCAACTGACATAATTGTATAGGCAATTCACCTACTAAATTGTTATGATTCAACATAAGGTAGGTTAAGTTAGAAATCCTACCAATCCAAGTTGGAATGATACCATGAATTTGGTTATGACCAAGGTCTAGCATCAGTAAATTATTTTTAAGAGAGCTTATATTGAAAGCATCTTTTAGTTGTCCCTGTAACCTATTTTCAGACAATTGAACCAGTTTGATATATGGAGGGCCAAAGCAAGATGGTATGCTCCCATAGATATTATTTGTCTCAAGGTTCAAATTATCAAGTCTTGTAAGTTGACAAAGCTCTGATGGAATTGGACCTTCAAGATGATTATTAGGCATTATTATAGCTCTCATTTCACTCATATTCCCCAACCAATTTGGAATCCTACCAGAGAGATTGTTATTTCCAAAATTTAATCCTAACAAATGGTAGGCATTAGACAGGCCATCTGGAATGTTTCCAGTAAAGTTATTGCTATCCAAGTCTAATATAGCTAAATTTGTCAAGTTGAAATTGGAAGAGAATATCTGACCTTGAAGGGTATTGTTTCTTAACATAAGGACCTGTAAGGAGGTGCAACCCTCAGCCAAGTGGTCAGGTATTTTGCCAGACAAATGATTGTAGGATAAGTCCAAAATTCTCAATAACTTCATATCTCCAATTGAAGAGGGAATGCTACCATCAAAATGATTTTCGGAAAGGTATAAAGCTTTCAGCCTTGGCATGTGTTCTCCTATTTCTTTTGGAATATGCCCACAAAGCAAATTGCTAGAGATATCTAACCAATAAAGATTCAAGAGAAATTGACTTGGTAACTGAAAATGTCCTCCAAACGAACAATTGGCTAGAGAAAGCTGCCCTAATTTTGGGTTATTCTCTAACAACCAATTTGGAAACTCCCCCTTGATGTTATTACTAGAGAGATCAAGGACTTGCAAGTTGTGCTGGTGGTAGAGAAGTTCAATGAATATGCCACCATCTGTGCAGCATGACAATATGATTGTTATCAACTAGAATTCAATAAGAATTTCATTACGCAAATTATAAAATATTAAAAGTTTGGGGAGATTCAAAAGGGTTGAAGTAATGTTTTAAAATGATTCTTGGATAAATATGGAAGACGTAGCCTAAAAATGGAAATGTTAGTGGTAAATTTGATTGCACTACATCTCTAATACTCGAAGGCAAGTGAAATTTATACAACACAAATTCTGTCATCATATATGGCTAACATAACTTTTGGGGATGCACAAACTTAGACAGGTCTAAAATATAATACATTATTTTTTTAGTATTAATTTATGTTCAGTGTAATAAGTTATAAATTTTAATAAAATTAAAATGAGTAATAATATTTATCTTTTTTTTAAGCTAACAGTGTAAGGGTAAGAGGTTTGCTAAGATTTGTCAAAATCAAATACTACATGCACGGTCTGAACACCTAATCCCATGAATGGAGACAATTATTTATACAAGTTTCAATATACACTTAGTAAAATTGAAGACCTAATCTTGTGGAGGATGAGAAGATACAAAACCACTTATACAAATAGTGGTATGCATACTTTAATATATACACAGGGGTCGTCTATAATATATTTGGGTATCAATACACTTGAACTGATTATATTATAAAATTAATTATTGATCATATTTTATTATATCTGATTGCAACTAAACATGTCTAATTACAAGTAAACATAGTTCATTGTTGTAAATGTGATCAAACTCATTTAGTTGTAATAAAATACATTCAATAGTTTTAGAATACGATCACTTATTTATAGTTGTTAGGTATATTTATATCCAAGTGTACCATAAAATATGCCCCATATATATATATATATATATATATATATATATATAGCATTTTAAGTTTGTATGCTTCTAAATTTGCTTCTAGCAATTATTACAAGTAGTAATTTTTACAAATTCGATGGAAATATTATTTATAAAATATAGATAATATTAATTCATGATTGAAAGTTTAATTTATTACTATATATATATATAGTTCAAATCCCTCTCTCCCAATAGTGTATGTATATATATTATTGAAGGGATCTAGAAAGATTTTTACCTTGAGGAGATAGAGTGTCGTGCGGTCCATAATTAGATAATGTTAATTCCACAAGAGAATTCAGCAGCGGCCTAATGATTTGAAGGAAGGTGACGCTGAGATTAGTATTATCCAAATACAAGTACTTCAAATTCTTCAAATTACGCAGATCTGCAAAGATCAAAAATAATAAAATGAAAATTGACAGTTAAGAAGATATATATATATATATACTCTTTCATAGTATTTTCTTTCAATAGACACTTAATAGTGTTCAAGAGTGAGTAACGTACATATAAATTAATTCGAGATGCATCATAAATATTAGTTATCACCATATCCAAAAACTTAAGTTAATAGAAAAATATCCAACTATACATATAAATGTGATCATATTTATAGATTGTAATAACACATATTTAATTGTAATCACATATAATAAATTACAATCACACATTTTATAATGCAATCATGTTTTTTTTTTTTTATATCAAGCGTATCCATATTTTCGGTGTATGTTAGAATGTGATCTATATATATATATATATATATATATATATATATATATATATATATAGAGAGAGAGAGAGAGAGAGAGAGAGAGAGAGAGAGAGAGAGAGAGAGAGAGAGAGAGAGAGAGAGTGTGTGTGTGTGCGCTTTTTATTTATAGTAAATTCCAGCATACACTTGACAAAAAAAAAAAGAAAAAAGTGGGTGATTGTATTATAAAATTTGTGATTGTAATTTGTTATATGTGATTACAACTAAATATGTATGATTATAATCAATAAATATAATCATATTTACTGATTTACTGTTTGTGATCATATTTCCTAATTGTAATAAAACATATTTAGTTGTAATAATATATAGCAAATTATAATAATACATTTCAAAATGCAACATGCATTTTTTTTTTTTTTTATCAATTGTATGCATATCTAATTATACTCAAGGGGACACCATATACATATGTATGTTATTTACTTATATTAAGGCCCTATAGATTATATTTGATTTAGATGAGATTGTAGAAAACAAGTTGAGTCTTTGAGCACTTATGGTATAAAGCTTTTTTAAAATACACTGTCTAAACAATAATTGAAAAAAAAAAATTGACTTGCTTTCCGTGGTTAAATAAAATAAATAAATAAAGCCTTACTATAATGGCACAGTTTTGCTCTTTCAATTCAATTTTGAAACTCTAATAGACTTTTTTTCTCCCATATTTTTTCCTTTACTAAGTGAACCACATATTATACAAATATATATATATATATATATATATTCCACCGCAATCATGCTTAGCAAAGTGATCTCGCTCATCTATCTTACTGTTTCACCTTAAAAAGTGTTTGGTCTTCAATTGGTTTTGCACATATCTCTCTCTCTCTCTCACTTGTGTGAGTGTAATTTTTCTATTTTTATTTAACTACTAAGGAAATGAAAGAGAAAAATAAAACTAAATATTACTGTATATTCAATCTAGATTTTCAAAGATTTTTATAAAATTAAACCGAACTTGATGGATGTAGAATGTACATGAATTTATCTAAACAGATATGCATGATCTATATTTTTAACCTTGCGGTTGAAGAATAATTTTGTTATAAAAATTTTAGCAAATAATGGGTGTTTTATGGAAAGTAATAATCTCAACTACTTGCCTTTAATACATAATTAACTTGATAAAAACATCCCAAACTACTCCAATTTACAAATTCAAAATGTCTTTTATGCCAAAACTGATAGAACAAATTATTCTTTTCTATGGAGATGGCCAATGACGCCCTCCATGTTGTAGCATGTAGACAATCTTTTCTTTACCATTAGAACCTTCATAATTATTGAGTAGTGAAGATAAATATTGTTGTTTTTGAGTTTTATAGCTTATTTTTAAAATTAGATAAAGTGATCGCACAAACTTAAAAAAGTAATCAATTTGCATTTTCATTGGTACCTTTGGAGAATACAACTTTTTCAATCTCATTGTAGCTCAAGTCCAAACATTGTAAATTATTTTGAGAGTCCAAACCTGGGAATAATCCAACAAAGTTGATAAGAAAACTCATAGTAATACAAGATATTTTTTTTTTTTTCAAACCTTGACTTAAAAGGAGTAAATTGAGTTGCTCAAAGAATATATATTATAATTCAAAACTTTTAATTTATTATTTCCTTTCTTTCAGAAGAACAAATATACAATTTTGTTTTTCCTACAAAAGTCATAATGTTTTGAGTTATATAGTTAAAACATATAAATATAGAAATTAGAGTAAAAACTACCATATATATAATTGATTTTAAGAAAATAATATTGTTCATAAAATATATCAGCCAAACTTAGCATTTTATTTGCGTTTAACTCAATGTTTTAAAAGGTACCAGCACCAGTCGCAGTAGTCGTCTACGCTGCCAATATAAAAATACTTAGAAAAAAAAAATTTATCGTAAACTGTCTATTAAATAGAACAAAGAGGAGGACGTTGGGAAATGGATGAAATTGCATTATATTTTATCAACTTTGTTTCCTTTGAAATTTCTCAGAACACTCTCATCTCTCACTTCATCTACTTTCAACATCAACCTCTTCTTCACTTCTTCACTCCAGTATAGTGGCGGACCTAGAAATTCTCATGAGAAGAGGTATATACACAAAATAATAACAATAATAATGAAAAATTAAAAACATTAATAATATGATTTTTTTTTTTTTGTAAAATAAAAATTAGAGAACATGATGAAATTCAAATAAAATAAAATAAATAATGATTTAATTTAGATAAATCAAATAGTTTAACACTCAAATGTTCTAATGAGATATTAAGAAAATAAAAACAATGTAAATTATATATTGAAACGAATTGCACAACACCACCTTCAGGTATACTTAAAACCAAGCAGAAACACATTTACTTTTTTATTAAACCAAACTCTCACGCCATTATTCAATTTCCATCAACTTTAATAGTTTATCAAAGTTTTTGATCAAATTACCATTTTGCTCATAATATGACAAAAAAAAAATCATATTAAAAAAATCATAAACATTAAATAATTTTCTAGAAAAAAAAATAAATTAGATGGATCTTCACCGTCCATCTTGATTGATGAAAAAAAAAATAATTAAAAACAAAAATAGAAAAACATAAAAAAAACACAAACCATTTCTTTGAATTCCTTTATCAATCGTTGACTATGGCAATGGAGCTATAGGTCTCCTTCGTCGAAGACCTTTATTCTCCAAATTACCCATCGTTTCCAACTTTTTTTTTTCTTGTGTTGATGATTGATGATGATGAGCTTGCTAGGATGATAATGGTTGATGATGATTTTGTTTGGCTGGGATGTTTTGTGTTTGATGATGATGGTTGATGATCATATTGTTTTGTTGGGATGGTTTGTGTTTGGTGATGATGGTTGATGATGATTCTATTTCGTTGGGATGGTCTGTATTTGATGATGATGGTTGATTATGAACTTGCTAATTGGTGATACTCCAAATCACCGAAGTATTCTGTTATCTTTTTTTTTTTTTTTTCCTTTTCTTTTTTAAAGATAAAACCCGAATCATCTTCATGGTTGGGGTGGATGATCTAGGTTTGTTTTTTGTTTTTTGGGTTGTGGCAAATCATCTGGGTTCCTAGATGATTTATTTATTTATTTTTTATTTTTTTAAGATCTAGGTTTCTTCAAGTTGAAAAAAATAAATTGATTGAAGATTCCAAAAAAAAAATAAAAATAAAAATTGAACCCAAATCTTCAAAACAAGAAAAAAAAAAATGATTGAAGATTTGGGTTTCAAACCTTGATCTTCAATTGAGGAGATAGGTTCGAAATCAAATCTTCGATCACTTCTTTTTGTTTCTAATTTTTTTCTCCACTAAACCTTTTCCTCCTTTTTTTTTTTTTTTTTTTGAAAAAAATATATAATTTTGTTTTCATCTCCACCGTCCATCCTTATAATGGACTATGAAGATGACATTTTTTTTTTTAAATCTATTTTTTAACATTTTTAATATATTTTTTAAATTTATTTATCTATTTAAATACATATTTTAAATTTATTCTTTATTTTTTAATTTTATTTATAATAGGGCATTTTTGTCATTTCAATTAAAAGAGTTGGTCGGTAATTAATTTTAATAGTTTTGATTAATGAGGTGGGGTTTGGTGTAATTTAAAGATAAATATATTTCTGTTTGATTTAAAGCATACCTTAGGGGGATTTCGTGCAATTCATTTTTATATATATTTATAATTTTTCTCGATCTAATTTCTTATTTTGAATCATTATAATTTTCTTTTTAATTTTATTTAAAATATGTCTTCACGTAAGTAAGCATGTTATCAAACAACTATGTATTCCCTATTTAATTAAGTAAAACTAAAACTATTAGATATATGAAAAAATTTGAGATTTTAGAATTTATTGATTAAATGTAGTAAATTAAAATTTGATATTTTAGAATTCATTGATTAGATATAAGTCAAACTAAAAATATTAAATATAAAAAATTAAAAAGAACAAGAACTAATTTGAAATAAAATGAAGCTATATTTATTAATAAATATAATAACAGTTGTCAAGATTTTGATTACATAAAAATATTATTAATGTTGATTGTACAGAAGAAGATAAATGACAAAAAATAAAATTAATGTTGGTTGTTAGAAGAGAAAGGAATTGGGAACCAAATAAACCGTACAAGTCAGTAACTTGTAAAGAAAAATCTAAAAATAAATTGTATATAAGAAAAACTAGAAAAGTATGAAATTTTAATAAAACATTTTTTTTTTTTTCAAGAACTTAGGGGGAGATACTTGCCTCCCTTGGACCTGTATTGGGTTTGCCAATGATGATGGGTTTGCACAGTGATCGACCCAAAAATTTATGTGATTGAGGCATTTGTATATAATAAATATAATATCAAAATACTAATCTATATGAAATTTTCTTTGTAATGTTTACTTCAATAATTAGAAAGACATTATATGAAATAAAAATAGTTAAAATGTGTAACCATTAGAGAATCTGTAGTTTTATCTCTTATAAGATTGTAAACAAAATTTCTTAAAATAACATTTTTAATACAAGTATTAAAGTAAAAACATGTCAATTATGAGTTGATTGTGCATTAGCTAGCTCCCTTTTTCCTAGAGAAAAAAAATATTCACATTTCATATTATTAAAAATAAATATATTTCTCTATTGTGTCTATTTTTTGCCCAAATTTGTTTTTCTACACATATTAGTAAATAGACACACACATACATTACAAAATATGTATTTCGATATTTTACCTGCCAAAATATGGATCCACATTAAGAAAAAAAAATGTTGATATATCACTAATAAAAACTCAGCAATAAAAAATATCATTAGAGATGTTCTTAGAATTTATATATTAAAATTATAGAGGTGTCGCTTATGTCATTACAACTTAAGTGACAAAAAGAGTAGAATTTCTTTTGAGAAAACATAGGGAGGGGACTGAGGAGGTAGTACCAATCCGACTTAGTCGGAGAGACCAATACCAAAGATCACCAATTGATGGTCTAAAAATAAGAAGCCACAAACTAAGCGAAAAATAACAAATATTAAATGATATATAATGTAATTGAAAAAAAAAGGCCCTGAAATGAGATTTAGTGAATTACTACTTAAATTTGGATTAATTTGTTGGGTTTGTAAATTTCATTGAAGCTCAAGTCCAGAACATTCACAGTAAGGTGAGGTTGGTGCACTATACATAATGTATCTCTCACATTTATACTTTTGAGTTGTGAGTTTTGAGTTATAATTCTTCCTTCTCAAATCTCAGATTTACTATAATATTTCAGGAAAAAAAAAACAAACAAACAAAGTTCAGATCATTCAAAACTATTGTGGGAGTCTAAACCAGACGAAAAAAAGGCAATTCCAAGCCTTTTGTTAAATTTTCATAGTCATTACATTTTATGTATTTTTTAAGAACAGGTAGGATAGTCTTATAACCCGAAAGACTAATATATTGTATTTTGACATTCAATGGCATATAATATCATAATATCATTCCATAGACTTTTATCAATGATGAAAATCTATGGAATTCCTTCAAGATAATGAAAACACACAACCATTACCAATGAATCTACCATTTATACAACAAAGAGAATGTTCCAATGAGAGAGAAAACTTACCTTGAAGATCAATAATCCCATTCAGTTTATTGTTCCCAAGCCACAATTGTTCTAATGATGATAGAGCGCCTTGACCTACGATATATATATATATATAAGAGCTAGAGTAAATGATTTTCTAATTGAATGTTATCTAAAGCAGTGTTCAAACAAATGAGATGAGTCTCGAAGTAAATTGTAATAAAGTTAAAAGGTTGTGTGTGTACGTATTTCCGTTGTGTTAAGGTTTGCTTTACTATTAAATATATAGAAAACTGTTTTGCGGTGCATATACAACAACAAGGCAGAAGAGCCAGATCACTCTCATAAACATGATAGCTTTGAAATTAATATATAAAAGTTCGTTTGTATAAGTGGTTCACTTAGTAAAGGAGATATAAATAAAAAAACCTATCGACTAGAGTTTAAAATTTAGTTGAAAGAGCAAAAATTGCACAAATAGAGTTAGCTTTTACTAATGACTTTTAGCGATGAGGGAAAGAGTAAAAATTTGATTTTTTTTTTTTCTCAGTTACTATTTAAATAATGCTTTTCAGAAGAGTTTTCATTTCATATCTATTTTAGGGTATGTTTGTTTTGTACATTAACTCTAAAATCCCTTCTAATTAAGATACAACCCTGTTGCCTCAATTTAAGTAAATAACAAACATGTATCCTGTGATAAAAAGTCACTTCATATGATATAATATAGTTTTTCCTTATTATTTTCTTAAAAAAGTTGAATTAAAATTAATAAATAATTAAATTTAATCTAACAAAAAACTTCAAATAACAAATAGATAAAAATTGATACGAAATAATACCTATTATTCAAAATAATAAAGTGATATAAAAGCTATCCTTGAAACATAAAATTAGGAGGACAAAATCCAAAGGAGAAGGAGCAGAGCCCTTAGTTACTTCTAGTATTTTTTGTTTCCCTAAAATTATTAAATCTAAGATCTAGTGCATGTCTAGGAATGTTATTGTAATTAAACACTAATATCACGTAGACAGGTCTCTCAATTTTCTCCAACCTTTGTAGCAGTATAAAAAGATTATAGTGAAACACTAATTTGTGTTAGTGATTTAAACTAAATGAAAGGAGAATAATATATATATATATATATATATATATATTTCAAGTAAACATATCAAACATATCACATGAGAGATCTCTATAAATATGGGGTCATCTACAGTGTACTTGAGTATCAGTACATCTGAACTGGTTATATTTTAAAATTACTTATTATATTTTATTATATCTAATTACAACTAAATATGTTTAATTATAACTAAATATAATTGATTGTCGTAAAGGTGATCTGATTCATTTTATTATAATCAAATATAAAAAATAAATAAATAAATAATCATACATAGTAAAATTGAATCGGTAATTTTTATAAAGCAATCACTCATTTGTAGTTATCAGATGTATCAATATCCAAGTATACTGTAGAATATACCTATATAGAAGCAAATTAAGGCCGTAATATCATATCTGATTTAGACGAAATTTTAGAATGCATGACCAAACAAGTTGAGTCTCTAAATGCTTTTGGTATAAAGCTTTTTCAAAATACACTATCTAAACAATAATTTTAACAAAAAATGGATTTCCTTTCTACTGTTAAATTAAAAAAAAAAAAAAAAAAAAAGGTAATGCCTTACAATAATGGCACAATTTTGCTCTTTTAATTTAATTTTCAAACTCTAATAGACTATATATATATGTATACATATATTCTCATTTACTAACTGAACCACACACACACACATATATATATATATATGGCGTATTCTATGGTATACTTGAATGTCAATACATCTGATAACTATAAATGAATGATAACATTCTAAAGTTACTAATTGTATGTTATTATATCTGATTATAACTAAATGAGTCTAATTACATTTACAACAATACACCATGTTTAGTTGTAATCAGATATAATAAAATATAATAATAATTTTAAAATGTAATCAGTTTAAATATATCGATACCTAAATATATTGTAGACGACACCTATATTTATTTTTTTATTTATTCCACCACTATCATACGTAGCAAGCTGATCTTGCTCATCTGTCTTGTTGCTGCATCCTAAAAAGAGTTTTGTATCCATACCTCTTAATCTCATTTTGTGTGAGTGTGATTATTCTATTTTTACTTAATTGCCAAGAAATTGGAAGAGAAAAAAAATGAAATTGAAGATTAACATATATTTAATCTAAACTTTCAAAGGCTTTTATACAATTAAAATGAATTTGATGGATGTAGAATGTATATCAGTTTATCGAAATAAATATGCATAATCTATATCTGTAACCTTGCCTTTTTTTCTTTTTTTGTTTTTGTGAAATAAGATTTGTAGTCTTGAAGGATAATTTTGTTATAAAAATTATAGTAAAGAATGGGTGTTTTATGGAATGTGATAGTCCCAACTACTTGCCTTATAATACATAATTCACTTGATAAAAACATCTCAAACTACTCCTTCAATTTACGAATTCAAAATGTCTTTTATTTCAAAATTGATAGAACAAATTCTTGTTTTCTATGGAGAAGGCCAATGACTCCATCCATGTTGTTGGAGCATGAAGCCAATCTCTGCTTTACCATTAGAACTTCCATAATTATTGAGCAGTGATGATAAATATTGTTGTTTTTGAGTATTACAGTTTGTTTTTAAAATTGGATGAAGTGATAGTACAAACTTTAAAAAACAAAAAACAAAAAAAGTAATCAATTTGTATTTTCGTTGGTACCTTTGGAGAACACAATGTTTTCAATCTGATTGTGGCTCAAGTCCAAAAACTGCAAATTATTACTGGTGCCTAAACCTGCAAAGAATCTAAATAAAGTTAATAATAAAACTCATAATAATACAAGATATATATATATATATATATATATATAAAACTAGATTTAAAAGGAGTAAATTGAATTGCGCAAAAAATATATATTATAATTCAAAGTTTATAATTTATTATTTATTTTCTTTCAGAAGAACAAATCTATTACTTTCTTTTTACAAAAGTCATTATGTGTTGAGTTATATAGTTAAAACATATGAAGATAGAAATTATAATAAAAACAACCATATGTATAATTGGTTTTAAAAAAATTATATTTTTCGTAAATTTATATAGGCTAAACTTGGAGCAACTCCAATGGGGCACCATTTTGAATTTCTCAACATTAAATTTGATGTTGTACATAAGTAAACACCAAATTTTGGTGTTGTGTCAATATTTGTGCTTCAATGCCACATGCGCCCTTTTTTTTTTTTTTTTTTTAAATTCAAGTAATACTGCTCTTTATTTAACTACAACAATATTTATTCCCTTTGTGTTCTTTAATATATTATATGTTTGTATAATTTAATTAATAATTATAAATAGAAATTAAATTATTATAAAATATATATATATCATTGAAAATATTTTATTAAGGTCTTTAAAATGAGTATAATATTGAATATAGTTTAATATATTTTTAATTTTTTAATGAATGTTATAAATAGCATATTAATATAAAATGAACTAAATTATTTAATATATATATAATTTATTACTTCAATAATTACTTGACAAATATACTTGATAGAAATAATTCTAAACAATCATTTAGAAATTTGGAAGACCGTCTACACTTCCTCCATTGCCACATTTAGGTAGAAAATTTAGTTAATTCTAAACAACAGAGTAACCATTAAGTGGAAAAATAATTCTAAACAATCATTATCACATTTAAAAGGTCATCTCCACTTCCTCTAAAAATAATTCTAAACAACCATTTAGATTCAAAATTTGGATGTGAAACAAATTTCAGTAGACCATTAAATGGGAAAAAAAATTGTGGATAAAAGAAGGTGACAAAACTAGTTGAAATATTAAGTGAAAAAAATTTGGTGGGCAAATAATTAGTTGGATAAAAAATAAGTTGGAAAAATGGGGTGGAGTGATCAAAATATTAGTTGAAAAATTAGTGAGAATAATATTTTGTAAAAAATTAAAAAAATAATGTGAGTAATTAATAATTTTTTTTATATGATATGAGCAATTATTTAAGAATAAAATTTTATATCAAATGAATTTATTAATGTAAATTAAAAAATTATTTATAAAATATTGTTTGAAGATATTCTTTATACAATTTGATGTATATACATTAGAGTGCAAAAAAAAATTGCTATAAGAAAATTTAATGTAAATATTTTTTTTCTATCCCACAACGGTGTGAAGTTTGATGCTCGACATTGTAGATGCTCTTAGTACCTTCATTAACTCAATGTTTTAGAAGGTTTTGCGCGTAAATCGCAATAGTCGTCTAGGCGGAGGAAGTCGGGAAATTGATGACAGCTACAGAGAACTCGTAATAAATTAATAATACATGTTAAAGAGAAGAAAGGGCAGGAAGGTGGGAGATGGACGACTGTATATAAAAGTCAAAACCCACTTCGTATGAACGCACCGAGTACTGTGCTCTGCCTACAGACCAGGCTTGCCAACTATCAACTCTGTTATTATTATTATTATTATTATTATTTTTTAAAGTAACTTTGTTCCTCTCTTTAGTCGTTTCATTATTTATATTTCGTAGGAATTAGACACCGCCTCCTAGAGATATTCCCAAAGTCAAACGGATATATATTTATTTTTTTATTATAAAATATTTTTATTTTTATTAGTTAAATTTTATTAAAATTAATCAAACTCATCTAATTTAAAATTATTTTCATTTTTTACTATTTATAATTTTTTACAATTTAAATTTGAGAGAATTATTGAAAGACCTCCAGAGATATATATTATTACAATCGAAAACTATTTTTATTTTTTATAATAATGACCTCTCCTAGATTAACAGTTTTACTATAGTTGATTGTGAGAGTTAACTTCAATAGGGACGTTTTGATCAATTTATTTAAATTTTATTTTTTAAAATTATATTAATTGAATTTAAAAATATTTTTAAAATTAAATAATTTAAAATTAAAAAACTTAAATTTTAACCATAAAAAATAATTTAATTTTTTTTTAAATGGATCTAAGTCGTCCATCTCGCAGATAAACGGTCTCATTTGAAAAAAAAAAAATTATACTTTTTTTTTATATTAAAATTGTTGCGAGTTCAAAACTGTTGTGGGATTTAACTCATATCCTTTCCTTTATATTAAAATGTTTTAGAGATTGACTAAGACTGAAGTAAAATATAAAAACAAACGAGTTTATTTAGCTTACCATGTATTGAAGTTAAGTTGATGGGTAGAAGTTTATTTAAGTAAATTTATGTCTGTAATCTTACAAAATGATATTTATGTAATAAAACTTTTAGGAAAGAATGAGTATTTTATTGAAGGTATTAGTCTCAACTACTAACCTTTAATATATAATATAGTTTAAAATATCTCAAAAACTTAAATTAATTAACAAAGTCAAAATATCTTTTATATAAAAAGAATGATAGAACAAATTCTTCTTTTCTATTGTGTTTGAAGTAGCGCATGTGATTTCCTCCATGTGTTGGAGGAGCTCTTACAAAATTTACACTAGCTAGGCCGCACACTAAGCTCACATTTTTCTTCGATAATGAAACTGTTGTTATTGATTTTTATAGTTTATTTTAAAAATTATATAGTTACAGTGATTAAATGAAAGTTAAAAAAAAAAAAAAATACTTTTGATGAACAAAACTTTCTTAGTTACATTGTCGTTCAAGCACAAATACTGTTCATATAAAATTATTGTGATTGTTTAGGAAAAAAAAAAAAAATCTATGAAAAGAGAAGAGAAAACAGCATACCTGTAAGATTAACTGTTGCTTTCAAACTGTTGATCCTCACACTTAGAGTGTTCAAGTTGCTCAATTTTGAGAGCTTATCTAAGCCTATAAGAAAGATGATAATTAATTATTTAGAAACATTCTTCAAAACTATCAATATAATAAAGAAAAATTTACCTGAACTAATACGTAGAAACACGTACTTAAAGATGAATATCCATATGTACATAATTTATTGAAAAGCAAATAAATGAAAAAAATAAAATTTGAAGTAAAATTTCATCCCAAGATGTTGCAGTATTTATAACGATAGAAAGCAAGAGATCACCTTCGTTCTCAACAAAACCAGCGATAGAATTCCTGTCTAAAACAAGATTTTTTAATTCTTTAAATGCAGAAAACAAAGACATATTTAGATACCAATCTCCCAAAATCTCATCCCTTGTGTGCTCCAAATCGAGTCCTATCACTCTGCCAGTACTGTTGTTGCATTGAATTGAATCCCATTGACAACAATCTGAATTCTTCTCTCCCTCTACCCAATGTGAAAGATTTTTAGCATTGAAATAAGGTTTAAGTTGCAAAAGAGCAACTTTTTCTTCTTCCAAACATGCTTCACTCAAACACCATTCTAACGAAACAAACATCAAAACCCACACCCACTTTGACCCCATCTGTATGAACTCAATTCAACAACTTCTGATTTCAATAGCCTTGCTTAGGCTTGTTATATACTAACTTTGTTTCGTCACTATCTTGGATGTCATCATTATAACACCCACTCCACTTTCCTGGTTGAAGTCAATAGAAAATAATGATATGTAATTATAATAACACTGCAGAATCCAAAAAATTATGAAAAAATCAATCCAAATAATGTGATAATTAACAATTTATCTTTTAATAAAATTTATACGACGATTTGATAAAAAAAAATGGAAAAATTATTCTCTTGTATCACAATTAGAAGTAATATTTTGGATTATATAATATTACTTATATTACCGCGTAGAATCAGAAAAAATCTATTTAAAAATATTTAGGGAAGCTAAGGAACAAATATATAATATTTAAATAGGGACAAAATATATTTTATCTGAAATTGAAGTTTATATAGGTAATTATTTAAACATATTTAAATAAAAAGTAAAATTTGGGGGTACCTTGGTACCGCCAAGCCCCACCCCACCTCAGATAATTGAGTAGTCTCTATCTCAGGCCTAATCAGTCCATGTACATACATGACGAGTGGCTGGCATATCAAATAATAGTTTATACCACATAAAATTTTCCAATAAAGACCTCCTTAAATTTTTATTTAAGAATGATAGATTATAATAACTTATTTTCAATGGTCCAATCGTATTAATAAAATTTGTTAAAAATATATGATTCTAATTTGTAGAATATATTTACCGTAAAATCAAGGATGAAGCCAGAATTTTGACTTTAAAGGGGTCAATACAAAAATAAATATTTAAATTGATACAAAATAATTCTTACGTTATAACATTAAGTCATTGAAATTAGAGATATATAATTTAATAATACCATATAATTCAAAAAATTAGGAAAAAGTCAATCAAATTAATGTGTTATTTAATAATTTATCTTTAAATAAAATTTGTTGGAGGATGCAAATATTGATATGGAAAAAAATAAACTCATTTATCCCACAATTAGAATTAATATTCTGGATTGTATAATATTATTTCTATTATGAGGTGAAGTTAAAAAAATCCATTTAAGAATATTCAGGAGAGTGAACGAACAAATATATAACATTTAAATGAGGATAGAATATATTTTATCTAAAATTGAGTTTTTATAGATAATTATTTAAACATATGTGCCGTGGTAGGGGTGGTAAAACGGGTTGACGTGTCGGGTTGAGCCGAATTCGATTCGATTCGTTTATGAATTCGATTAATTCGACACGAATTCGTTTAAAAAACAGGTCAACATTTTTGGATTCGACACGAATTCGTTTATAAACGAATTGACACAACACGACACGATTATTCGTTTATTATTTGGATCCTAAAGAATCCGAATCCATTAACGCGTTAATTCATTTAACCTGTTTCATCCGTTTAATTCGTTTCATCCATTTAATTCGTTTAATTTGTAATCTATTTAATTCGTTTAACCCCTTTAATTCGTTTAATTTGTAACCCATTTAATTCAATTAAATTAATCTCAATATATTTCAACATCCTGCAAACCAAAAAAATAAAAACAAAACTTTCACATAAATTGTCAAACATATCAAATAAAACTTTATCAAAACCAATCCTTTATTTCTCAATCACAACAACCATGAAAAAATCAAACCCATAGCATCAATGAAAAAATCAAACATAAGTTAAAACAAATGTGTAGTTATATAATTCTCAAAAAATAAAAAAAATCAAAACTGTCAAATGAGGGAGCAGCGACCGTGAGGGGAAGGGGAAAAAGTCCGGTGACATGGGGGAGAGGAGACGACGATCGTGGGGGAGAGGAGACGACGAGGTAAGGGAGAGGGAAAGATGAGATGACAACCGTGGGGGAGAGGGAGAGAGGGGACAGCGACGTGGGGACGTGGGGGAGAGAGGACGGCGACGTGGGGGAGAGAGGAAGAGGGGACGGCGACCGTGGGGATGTGAGCTAGAGGGGACGGCGACGTGAGATGACGATGGTGGGGGAGAGGGGATCGTGATGGTAGAGTGGAGGGGCTGGAAAAAATGAGAATGCTTTAGGGTTTGGTTAAGTATTATATAGAAATGCATAATTACACACAAATCCTTATAATATGTTAATACTATATTGTGACCCCTAATTTAATCGTGCCAACCCACGATTCGTTTAAGCTAACCCAATTCGATTCGTTTAATAAATGGGTTAAGCGGGTTGATACGATTACGACATGAATTCGTTTAACTCAAACCCATACACATTTATTTTTTACGAATTCATGTCGACCCGTCGTGTCGTGACCTATGTTGTCACCTCTAACCGTGGCCAGCGGACAACACATAGCCTCACCCATATAATTAAGCAGTCTCTTTCTCATGTCTTATCAATCAAAAATGTATATATATAATAAAAATTTTTGTACCTACCAATAGATTGGGAACGATATATTAGCTATTATATCTAAAATTGGATGAAAAAAATATTAAAAAAGACTATTAGATATTTTTCATTATTCTAAAAGTAATTACAGTTGGATAAAAAAAATTAAACTTCAACCAACACATAATTAATTTTGTTTTCTTCTACTTCCATAATAAATTAACGTGTGAAAGTTTGGATGCAGACAAGTAAACAAATCAAACACACATGGAAAAGTTAAATTTTATGAAAGCAAATAACATTGCGTGAGTTGTAACAACTCCAGAGTTTATCTAACAGTTGTATGTGTTTATGAAATTCATTATACTCTTCCACACACTTGTTGGAATGAGACTCGATCAAAGACAGAGTCATCATTTTGTCGGGTAATTTTTTAATTTTTTTTTGATAATTTAATGATATATTAACTCATAAAAAGTATAATATTAATATTAACAGAGAATCCTTACTCAATTTTGATTTTAGAGGGCTCAAAACAAAAAATAAATATTTAAATTAATGCAAGACAATTACTTACATTAAAACATTAAATCGTTGAAAATAGTGATACATAATTTTAGTAATACCACATAATCCACATAATTTAGAAAAAGTCAATAAATATTTAGTCATAACGGTTGGCAACACTGCCCAAAATCTTTCAAATCTTGTATTCAACACTCAATGACCACTAATATGGTTGTTTTTTTTCACCCTTATGTAGCCAGACCCCTCATCCTCATGCGAACTAATCCCTCCCGTATAAAAACTATTTCTCGAGCCACATAACCAGCTATTTCCCGAGCCACGTAACCAATGTTTCATCCATTTTTGGTCTCAATAGTTCATTGAATTAATTTCAGTAATAAAAAAAATTAAAAAAAATAAATCTAAATAATGTGTTAATTAATAATTTATCTTTAAATGGAAATTTTTGGAGGATGTGATGAATGATATGGAGAAAAATAACTCACTCATCTCATCATTAGAATTAATATTTTGGATTGTAAAATGTTACTTGTATTAAGGGATGGAGTAAGAAAAAAACTATATATTTATGAAATATTAAGGGGAGTCAACGAGCAAAATATATAATATTTAAATAGGGACAAAATACATTTGATCTAAAATTGAAGTTTATAATATTTAAATGTGTGGTAATATTGCCACCCATAGATGTGATTTGTACATATATTGGATAAGTACACCGATATCTGAACTTTAAAAATAAATCCATCATTAGAAGCACCCATTATAATTTTGTACCCATATCTACTCATAAATAGGATCTATATATCCATTTATAAGTACATTTATATATATACATATATATATAATTTTTATAATCAATATTTTCTAAGTTTAAAAAATTAGGATGAATCAATCAAATTTATCCATTGAACTTAAATTAAATAGGAGAAAAAAATTATTTTAAAAAAATAATGAATAAATTTGATTGGTTTATTTTAATTTTTTAAAGTTAGAAAATATTAATTATAATTTTTTGTGTATGTGTATATATATATATATATATAATTAGTTTAAGACATTGGAGATTCAGGTATCTAAGATTATATTCTTTACTATAGCCACAAACAATTGACAAAAAAAACACCGTATTTGAAAAAAGATAATACGGAGGAAGCCATCCTATCGTTGTTAATACTCGTGGAAAAAGTGGCCTACCCGGAAATAAAGTGGGATGAAGAAATTATGGACCACCTGACGTATGCAATGATGACTTTGCTTTGGAGGAGGCTGGGAAAATGGATCAATTAGAAACTTCTTAGATTAAATTTCTCCAATAAGGGCGTTCGTAAATTTTTATTTAAGGACCATAAACTATAATTATTTACTTTCAGTGAATCTATATTACAAAAATATGTGATTCTAATTAGTGATTATAAAATAAAAAATTGAAAACATTTTTATTATAGAATCAAGGATGAAGCTAGGATTTTAGTAATTTTATGCTAATTAATAATTTATATTTAAATTAATGTAAGACAGTTGCTCACGATGAAACATTAGGTCATTCAAAATAGTGATATAGAATTTTAGTAATACTACATCATCTAAAAAAGTTTACAAAAATCAATCCAAATAATGTGTTAATTAATAATTTATATTTAAATATAATTTGTTGGAGGTTGTGATGAATGATATGGAAAAAAATAAACTTACTTATCTCACAATTAGAATTAATATTTTGGATTGTATAATATTACTTGTATTAAGAGCCAGAGTTAAAAAAAATTTATGCAAAAATATTTAGGGGAGTCAACGAACAAATATATAATATAAAAATGTTCTTAAATAGATTTTTTTTTAACTCCACCCCATAATTCAAGTAATATTATACAATCCAAAATATTAATTCTAATTGTGAGATAAGTGAGTTTTATTTACTTATTTTTGCACATCACCTCTTACTATGAGTGATTGAGTACTTCTCTTGATCCTAAAAGGTCAATGATTTAAGTCTCACCTTTGTTGAATGTGTGGTTAGTTCTTTTTTTTTTTTTTTAATTTAATCTCCATCATAAAAAATAATAATATTTAAATGGGGACAAAATATATTTGATCTAAAATTGAAGCTTATATAGATAATTATTTAAATATATGTTATTAAAAAAGTGAACTTTGGGCAAAGCCATGGCCGACAGGTACTCAATAGCCCTACCTGTAAAGCTCAAATCTAAGTGGATCCAGAAAAGTAATTGAAATCTAATTTATTGTCATAAATTTGGTTTGACTCAAGTTTTAGAAAAAAAAAATAAATAAAAAACTTATGAATAAATATTCACTTGGGACACTTTTAAAAGAAAAAAAAAAGTTAGGTGCTAAAGGAAGAAGAATCTAGTTTTTATGGGATCCTCTTGAATTCAAGAGAAAAGTTCAAGTGAGTTTTGTCAATTTTCACGTAGTTCTCTTGGATTCGAGAAAGGAGTTGAAATGGAACAAGTAACTATCCTTGCTCATATAATTAAGTAGTGTCTTTCTGAGATCTGACCATCAATATTGTACTATATAAGGAGTGCTTGGCATAAGAAATAATAGTACTCTTTAGCAGATGGAATTCCCACAAATATATTAAATATATATATAAATATATATACACATATATACGTATGAGTCTCCTTGGATATACCTAAACTATGCATATATTTGATAAAAAAATTAAATGATTATCTTATGAAATTACTAATTTTAATTTATTATATCTGATTATAATTAAACATGTTCGATTATAATAAATAAATCTAATAGATAGTATCATATTTACTTATTGTAATAACACTTATTTAATTATAATTAGATATAATAAAAATATAATAAATTACAATTAGTAATTCCATGTGCTAAGGACTATTATTGTGGGATCAATGTACATAGATACGGAGTGCTTGGCACAAGAAATAATAGTCCTTAGCACGTGGAATTCCCACGAATATATATATATATATATATATAAGGACTTGATCCTTATTAAAACTTATATTTCTCATGTTAGATCTACGTACTTGATATATAAAATATATGAAAATATATTCCATTATTAAAACTATTCTCAAAATACATAACAAAAATTGATTAATTAAAATTAATATACATTGATGTAAAATATTTTTACTTAAAAATAATATGAATATATTTTAGTCATCACCATGTGACATTTCTCACGATATGTACTAATCTGTATGAACTTACAACGAATATCTGAAAAAAAAAAAAGGGTTTCATAAAAGAGTAAACGTTAACGTCCAGTGAATGGATATAAATTTTCTAAAATATTTCTATTAAAATTTTCACAGTAAAATCATATCTGCCAAACCAATCTTTTAGGCGTAATAATAAGGGAGTATGGGAAATCTTATTATTAAAGTCTAAGATCTTAGGGAAGGAAGAATTGTCCATGTGTACTGCAAAGGTGAACATCTTCAGATCATCCCCAGATAACTTAAATACAAACGGGTTTTCACACCCTTTGTTTCCACTCCAAAGATTTATCCTTTGAGTCCCACACCATAACCTTTCACAGAGCATAGTTTCGGACTCTTCCCACTGGGACGGCCTTTCCTCACGGCCTGGATGGGTACTATCGTGATTATACTCACTATTCACTTATGGATGGAGACCGTAGTCAGAGATTATAGCATCTGTTCTGATGTGTAGGATCCTCACTGGAGACAAGCACAGAGCATACTTAGATCATGACAGACTGTATCTTATTATTTGTATAGTAAAGTATTAACTCAAAAGTTTAAAAGAAACTTAAAAAGCCATCTGAAAGAGAACACTGAATTTTATTTATAGGGAACTGACTCTGCCTGAAGAGTCTGAACATTACCATGTTTATAAGTGGAAAAGTAGAGGCCACAGATGGATAAGTATTACATAAGTGAGAGACATGTGGGACCAAAACATAAAGCATAAAGTAAAGCAGACAAACAACATTACGATCCTTTATCGACAAAGTGAAAAGAAAAGTAACTGAATTATTACAAAAGACACTTTTTTGGAGAATCTCGAGGAGAGCTTGGTGGATCCGTCTTGGTCTGATATCATTGAGAGAAAGTGAGGTTACATTTGAGGTGACCTTCATCATCTGAATTGAGGGCCCCACAGATGCGACAAGGGAAGTCAGCATCATAATCCATGGGGTCTTGTGATTCTTGATAAGGCTCAACATCTTGGAATGGGTGCCAGCTAAGGAATGGATCACGAGGGACAACTGGTAAAATGAACAACTCAGTAGGTAGTGCTCGATTGGTGTCACAGAGAAAGTTGAGGAGAGCAGTCCTTTTGAAAGGATAGAGAGCATCAAAATTGAATAGGGTGTCCCATTCATAACAATAATAAATAATCTTTATATCATAACAAAATTGTAACTTCTATATAAAGTATTTTGATAATAATATAATCTGTAAAATTTTTTTAGAATCTCTTTATATAAATATGAGTTTCTATAAATCTCTATTTGTACTGATTCAACTCAGTATATAACATTTGTAATTTAAAAATTTACATCAACTCGTATCCAGAAAAATCTATTTATGTAGTGAAGATACTCAACACACATAGAGCGAAAGTTAATATTTGATATATACGTGCTAGATGACTTAATAACTCCTCAAACATCTATCATAAGCGTGCTTGATGACTCTTTCGGACTTAGACACGTGAAACCTGTTTGACCGTTAAAGAGGACGATACAATTCTGGTGTTATAAAAATAAATTTATTTTCCTTTCTAAAATCTTTTCTTATTATATATATAATTTTAAATAAATATTTTTCTTCAAAACATAATCAATATTATTTCTCAAAACATAAATCATATTATTTAAACAAATAAATCATTTGTTTTTAATAAATAATAAATATTGAAATATAAATAATCAAGATTTAGTAAATTAATTTATAATAAAAATAATCCACTTACATAATTTTTTTACTCAGATCTGAATCTAAAATGGATTCCTTGAATTTTTTTATAATTTTGAATACATCCTAAAATCACATAAACTCCATTTAAAAGTTATTGTAAATATTAACCTTCTAGACTTCAAATTTTATTGAAATAAAAAATTACTTATTTAAATAAATTGAACACCAAAATAATCAGGTCATTCATACAAAATTTTCTCCTATTTTTCCTTTACTATCCGGTTTTATACTGAATTAGTTTTTGGTTACTTCTAATAATATATATATTATTTTTTTTTCTCCTATTTTTTCTCCTATTTCTCCTTTTTTTTTTCTCACGCCATAGACAATGCTCACTTCTCTCTCTCGCCTTTTTATTATTATTTATTTATTTTTATTTTTTTTAAAATCTTTTTTTTTTTTTTCTTACTGACAGCCACTTACTTGGCTTGACTTCGTTGTCCACCAATTATTTATTTATTATTTACCCACTTGTGCACTCTCAATTCTTTATCTCTATCTTAATTCTATTATTATTATTATTATTTAAAAAAACCTATCACTTAACTTCATAATTTTTATAGACCATCGTATGTACATTTTCATTTTGCAACCCACATTTTACTATGATATTTTTTTTTACACCTTATTTTCTTGATTTTTTTTTTTAAAAAATCTACAAAGAGGATATTTATTTATATATCCTTTTATTTCTAAAATTTGAACAGGACAAAATTAGTAATAATAAATTAGATTTTGATTATTTTCTTAATTTCACTTGAATTAGGGCTAACAATATATATGTGCGTGCGCGCACGTACGCGCGTGTACGTGGGATAATTATCTAATAACGACATTCTTAAATTTTTATTTAAGAACTATAAATTTCAATAACTCATTTTCAATGGATCTTATCACGATGATGAGACTAACTGAAATTGTGTGGTTCTAACTAGTTGTTATAAAATAAAAATTTTAAAATATCTTTACCATTGAATCGGATACAAAGCTAGCATTTTGTTATTGTCAACTGAGAATGCTTTTGTCGTCATGTGTCTCGTTTAGGAAATAAAGTGACTTATTCTCTGGCTTGTTCAGCTATTATGTTTCCTATTGATAGTATTTGAGTTAATTGTTGCTCATTGTTTGTTTCCAAATTTTGTAATAGCTGATCTTTTGGAATAAAATTCATTTTTTCTAAAAGGAAAATGAGACAACGCCAACATTTTGGCTTTAGGTGGCCCAAAATAAAAAATAATTATTTAAATTAATATAAGAAAATTACTTACGTTAAAACATTATGTCATTGAAAATAATAATTCTATATAATCCAAATAATTTTGAAAAAAATCAACCCAAATAATGTGTTAATTAATAATTTATCTTTAAATGAAATTTATTGGAGGATCTGATGAATGATACTGAAAAAAATAACTCATTGTCTGACAATTAGAATTAATATTTTGGATTGTAAAATATTGCTTGTGCTACGGGGTGGAGTCAGAAAAATCTATTTAAGAATATTAAGGGGAGTCAACAAACAAATATTTAATATTTAAATGGGGACAAAATATATTTGTTTCAAAACTAAAATTTATAATATTTAAATGGATAGTGATATTGCCACCCATAAATATGATTTACACACTCATTTTATAAATACACCCATGTTTGATTTTTTTTTTTTTTTTTTGATAGGAGATTAAATTTATAGAAAACCACCCAAACTCGTTCTATAAATACACCCACGTCTAAACTTTTTTTTTTTTTTTTGTAAGTTAAACTCTTAATCTCTTAAGATTGAAAAAAATGTTCATCTGTTTCTATTAATGGATAATGTGCAACTATATCTAAAGTTTAAAAATAAATTCATTACTATAAAAACCCATTACAGTGCTGATAGTACCCATATCCACTCATAAATAGGATTTATACACCTATTTATAAGTACACCTGTATATATGTCTACATAATAGTTTAAGACATTAGAGATTCAGTTATCTAAGATTATATCCCTTAATATAGCCACAAACAATTGGGAAAAAAGACAAAAAATAAAATAAAATAAAATAAAATAAAAAGGTATTTGAATAAAAGATAATATGGAAGAAGCCATCCTATTGTTGTTATTACTCATGGAAAAAGTGGCATACCAGGAAATGAAGTGGGATGAAGAAATTATGGACCACCGACTTATGCACTCTCAATTACTGGGCAGTTTGAATTAGAGGATGTTGACGTTAGGAGATGGTCAACACTTCATGATTTGTTTGAGTCTCGAGTTGACAGACACGTCCACCTTCCACGACCCAAGTTGAACCCTTTTAGTCCAGAGCTGATAGATATGTCCATCTTCCACAACCCAGATCGCGTCCGGAGTTAAACCACAAACCTTAACCTTATAGGTGTTTTGACTGCACAATTCCTACCATCAAACCTGTGATAAGACCTACCCCCTTCTTTGGTAGAAGTCAATTAAAAATAGTGATATATAATTATGGTAACATTACATAATCCAAAAAAAATTACAAAAAAATTCAATTCAAATAATGTGATAATTAACAATTTATCCTTGAATAAAATTAATAGAAGGATTTGATAAATGATATGAAAAATAATAATTCATTTATATCACAATTAGAATTAATATTCTGGTTTAGAATTAAAATTTTGGTTTGTATAATATTACTTGTATCACGGGGGCAAATCAGAAAAATCAATTTAAGAATATTAAGGGGACCCAAGGAACAAATATATAATATCTAAATATGGACAAAATATATTTTGTCTAGATTGAAGTTTATATAGATAATTTTTTAAACAAATTTTATAAATTCTTTTTTTTAAATTTGGGGGTGTCGTAGCCAGCGGGCACCCCATAGCCCCACCCCATCTCGTATAATTAAGTAGTCTCTTTCTTAGGTATGATCGAATGATCGATCAATATACATACGTTAGGAGTGGTTGGGACAATAAATAATATTCTTTACTACATGAAATTCCCAACAAATATATATAATAAAATTCTTCAATTAGGATGTCTTTCAATTTTTATTTAAAGTTATAAATTAAAATAATTTATTTTTCGGTGGAACCTATCATAGTAATAGACTCATTGAAAAAATGTGTTTTAGTTAGTGGTCATAAAATAAAAATTTTAGAACATCTTTACTATAAAATTAGAGACAAAGCCAGAATTTTGATTTTAAAGAGTTAAAACAAAAATAAATTAAATTAATACAAAACAATTACTTATATTAAGTCATTGAAAATAGTTGTAGATAATTTTAATAATACTACATAATCCAAAAAATTAGGAATAAACAATCCAAATAATGTGTTAATTAATAATTTATCTTTAAATAAAATTTGTTAGAGGATATAATGAATGATATAGAAAAAATTAAATCATTTATCTCATAATTAGGATTAATATTTTAGATCGTATAATATTACTTGTATCACGGGATGGAGTTAAAAAAATCTATTCAAGAATATTTAGGGGACAATATATTTGATCTAAAATTGAAGTTTATATAGATAATTATTTAAATACACATTAAAAAAAAGGGGGTAAAATTTGGGCGGTGCTGTGGCCAGCGGGCACCCCGTATGGGACCACATGTAAAGGCTAACTTCACAAATGAAAAAAAAGTTAAATGAATTAACGTGTGATTTTTTTTTTTTTTTTGGAACATAATTAACGTGTGAAAGTTAATTTTATAAAAGTTAATGTTAGATATACAAAAAAGTTAAAAAAAAAATTCCATTTAATAAATTAACGTGTGGAAGTTTGGATGCAGACAAGTGAACAAATCAAAACCACATGTAACATTTAGATTTTATGAAAACAAATAACACTCTTCACACCCTTGTCGGAAAGAGACTCACTTTTAAAATTTTTCCTAGCTTTTTGACTTCGACTTAATTATAATGATAAAAGAAATGAAAAACGACAACTCTAGCTTACCATTATTGCACCATTCCATACTCTAGTTGGAAGAAGACTCGACTTTTTATAATCCATCTACCTCTACATGTTGGAATTTTCGTCTAGCTTAACTTATCAATCACGATAGACGAATGAAACGATTTACTTTATTTCAATCAATCATGGTTGGTTAGCAGCACAACTTGTCTCTTGGGTTCAAAATTGTAGAAAAGTTTGCTACAGCTCACAATACCATCATCATCATCGTCATCATTATTAGTGCTGATTGCACAAATTGACTCTCCAGGGTTGGTGTAATTGCACTCGGAGATAACTTTGGTGTTTATTGCACAAACATCCCCTACTGTTAGTACTAAATATTTAAGTTAACAGCTGACTACACCTGAAAACAAAAAGTAAAAAATACTCTTGACATTTATTTAATTTTTTTAGATTTTTCAATTAGTAAAGTAAAAATTCAAATAAAAATTTGATTGTATCAACCCGAATCTTCTTCATCTCCATGAACATTATAAACAAAATCATATTTTGAAGAAGGTCGAATCTTTAGCAAATGTATACATGTAATACTCTTTTTCGAGGATATTACTGTTCATATGTACGGAGTGGAGAAATGAATAAATATACCCTTTTGATAAAATAAGAAAAATGATTTTTAAATATTTAGTAGTCAAAATTTAATATTTATGAAATTTTGGAAAATTTGGATATAAGTATAAATTATAAAAGTTGGGGGCTAACTGAAGAAATAAAAGATTTTGTAAATCGGAGTGGCAAAATTGTAAATAAAGAAAGTGGCAATATCATAAATAAGAGTAGTGGCAAAGTTGTAAATAAGAGTAGTGGCAAAACTGTAAATAAGAAATGGTGGCAGAGTTATAATTAAGAGGAAAGGACAAGGACATTAAAGAAACAGAAAATTCTCTAGAATGTAGCAATTTCATAAATTTTAGAAAGTCAAAGGGTTAAAGACAAACATGACCCACGCCTATAAATAGGCGTGAGTGGTGAGTCGGCGGGGGTGGGGGTGGGT
Organism: Dimocarpus longan; assembly: GCA_022984855.1. Taxonomy (NCBI): domain Eukaryota; kingdom Viridiplantae; phylum Streptophyta; class Magnoliopsida; order Sapindales; family Sapindaceae; genus Dimocarpus; species Dimocarpus longan. Next base: position 35,209,564 of record CM041014.1, on the reverse strand, counting down.
GGCGGAGAGGAAAGGTAGAGTGAGGAGAAAGAGAGAAAGAATGAGGAGAAAGAGAGAGAGAAAGAGAAGGAAGAGAGAGAGTATAACCTCATATATTCGAATTTAAGTTTCTTAGTTTTAGAAGCTAAATTACCGAATAAAAAGGGCGAAATGGTTATTTTATGAATAAGAAATATAAATAGATGACAAAATGGTAAAATCTTATTCTAAGAGTTAAATAGATAATTTTATGAATAAACTCATCAAAAGACCTAAAAACCAAGTCAAAATTTTTAGGGAAATAAATGACTAAGGGTAAGATAGTAATTTGAACAAACTAGTAGTTATATAAATAGAGATGTGTTGGCGATAGTCACCGACACTTAGCAAAAATTGAAACAAAATAGATTGGGAGAGTGAGAGAGAGGGACGACAAGGAGAGAAAGATTAGGGAAGAAGACCAAAAGCTTGCACAACCCATTTTTCAAGCTTTAAATCTCATTTTCAAGCAAACCCAAGCTAGGAGGACAAAACCTAAGCTGGCACAAAGTAAGTTACCATCACTTTCTTCAAATTTGATGATAGTTGGATTTGTTAGTTTATAGAATAATTAGGTTAGTTTTTGACATGGTTGTGGTGGGGATTTCACATCTAAATTGAGTGTAGAATCCTAATTTAGTGGAAAGGAAGTTTAGATGACAAGAAATGATGCATGAATGATGGGTTAGGGTTTAAGGGGGGAAAACCTTATGATAGACCCCGAACCTGATTTTTCATTATATTCTGTGTACCTGAGTAGTATAGGGAATATTGATCCAGAAATAAAGCCAAAGAATGATTTAAGACCTGATTAGAGTATATAAAATTTTAGAGTTTGTTTTGGCGAAAAATGAAAATTTTTGGTGAATAGTATTTTCGGACGGAAACATCTTCGGATGAATAGTGAATTTTGAAAAAGAGCCCTAAGAATCGAAAATATCCGAAATAGGTCATGGACATTGAGGGAACTGAAACGAAATGAAACGGAATCCGTTTGATTGAGTTTCAGGAGACCCGAAATATTCCAGTCAAATTGCACTATTTTTCGAAATATGAGTTTTCGTGACCGAAACTCTATTAAAAAATTTCGCGAAGCATAGGATTGAGAGGTAAGTGACCCAATTAGAGTATTTTATGGTCAATTTGAAGTTTAGATAATCGTGGAATATTTTCAGAATATTTTTCGGATTGAATAGTATATAAAATTGTGTTTAGATGAAATTTTCACCCAGATTTATTATTTTATAGTACTAGAAATATTCAAATTGAATTACGCTCGAATCGTAGGCCTCCAGTAGTGTTATTTGAAGTTTATTATATTTTCGTATCGTAAGTCGGATATCGTTTGGCCGACTCCGGTTCGATTGCAAAGTCATTAGGCGTGAATTACGTGTTAATCAAGCGAGGTGAGCTCACGGAATTCAACCAATGAGAAATGAGATAAGTGATTTAAAAAGTAATGGTTATGGATGTGCCACGTGTCATCCATGGATTGGTTGGAAAAATAAGTGGATTAGAATGTGCCAAGTGGACCAATAGAATTGATTTTGGGTCACTAATATAATTAGTAAAAGTTTGAGGTGATAAAGTGAGATTTTCTTAAAGGAGTTTTAGTAATTGAGTAATAAAATATAATTATATGTTGTTTTGTCTTATATGAGCCATTTATGCCGTGAAATAAGAAAGAAATAAAGAAAGAGAGAAGAGAGAAAAGAGAGGGAGTCGGCAGAGAGCAAGCCGAGAGAAAAAGAGAGAAAAAAAAAAGAAAAGAAAAGAAAAGAGAGAGAGGGAGGAAGAGAAGGAGATCCAGTTCGAATTTCATCGTAGTTTCTTTACGAAAGTTGTTCCTCGTCATCTCCTCTAGCTAACCCAACAAATTTGAAGCAAAACAGTTGCCTATTTGGTGAGTTATCTCAGTTTTAAGCTTGATGCTTCGTATGAAATCCATTTTTTTTTCGTTTATTTTCGAATCAGAGATCAAGGATGATAAGAGGGTTATGTGAGGATGATTTTGGTATGATTTTGGAGTGATTTGATGGAAGAAAAATAGATAAAACGAGAGAGTGAAGTCGTAGAGAAAAAATGGGTTTTTATGGAATTTGATCCTGTTTTCGAATCTAAGGCATTAGATTGATGTTTTAGAGGTTAAAGAATAATATTTAAAAGTGAGATTTCAAAAACAAAAAGTTTAGGATCTATTTCGGAGCCAAACGGACGAGTTGAAGGGCGATTTCCGAAACCCTTCGAAACGCGTTCGTTTAACATTTGAAATGGTTTATTTAATCATAGTTGGGTGTTAGAACACTAGAGGATTGATTTTTAAAGTTGTCGAAAATCCGGAGCGAAAAGTGATTTTCATTAGTAAGCGAATCCGGTTGATTTTTATTCCGAGTTTTCGACGATGAAATCAAGTATACTGAGGTATTCCTAGGAAAGAATAAGTAGAATTCATGTAAAGAAAACAGATTTCAAAAACTCTGATTGAATAGAAATTTATATCCGAAAGTTTAGGCATTAAAGGATATACATAGAGATAATTGAATTTTTATTGATTTTGAATAGTATTTGAATGAGTTAAGTGACCCTAAATGGATATTTGATATTTTAGGGTAAAAGCGGAGACTTCTGAAGGCATACAGAGGAGGCTCGGATTTTATCCGAGGACGTGTTGTGAGTGGAATTATAAGTTTTTAACATTTATATCTTTTTAAAGTTTATTTTAAATTAAAAGAATTTATTATTAATAGTTATTTATTTATTAATTTAATTTATATTTTAATTCTAGCATAAAGATTTTAGTTTATTATTTCTGTATATGAGAATGTGCTAGAATTAAAGATTTTATGCTTATTGCCTTAAGATTTAGAATATTTTAGTATATTAAGAAAAAGAAATTTTAATAGCCTATGGTTTACCCTAACCCCAGTTTAGTACCCGGCCGAATACCTTATGCGTGATACGGTAGATGAGAGGAAGTCAGTCAGTGAGATTTGAGTCTAGTCAACTCATGTGTGAGTGAGGTATGAGTGATCCGTATGCACGTATAGGGTAGTGTAGTCGGTCCGCAGCGTGGGCCCGCTTTCGACGACTACACATGGTAGATCCCCACTCCTAGTGGTTAGATTTTATATGCTACCACGCCAGGAGTAGATATTCCCTGGGTTACCATTTAGGCAAGCATCAGAAACGAGTTTAAGAAAAGATTTCAGAAAGTTTTAGAAAGAAATTTAGAACGAGATTCAAAAGCAGTTTTAAATGAGTTTTAGAAAGTATTTTTCTAAAATACTTTAGTTTTATTAAACTGTTTTTGGGAGAAGTTTAAGTGTAGAAATGACTTTTAGTTTGAAAGTTACTACCACTCACTGAGTTATACTCACGTTTTTCTTTAAATGTTTTTCTTAAAAATTCTCCCGCAGGTGCAGGAACTAGTCGTCCAGCCGATGAGGTTCAGTCAGGCGTGCAGGCGGACATATAGGACGATACCTACTACATGTATATATTTTGTTATTTTGATCATGTATATATGTTGATGTACATAGTGGTAAATATTTTAAAGAAATAGTGGATGCATTAGATAAAATGTTTTATTACGTTTTATGAAATCCTGTTTTTAAATTTTATGATTTGTTTGTGGTTGTTTGTGAGAAAGGAGCCGGAGGCTCTAGATGTTGAGAAATGGATTTCATAGAAGTGTTTTTATAAATTGTATTTGAAATTTACAGGGTGGCATAGTTTAGAAAACAGACGGCATGCTGCCGAAATTTTTATTAAAAAGCGAAAAATTTTTATCACCGTCACCTTGTAAAGAAAGTTAAAATATCTAGTTAAATGAGTTTTGGTGCCTTGACGGGGTTTCTTCGGGCTGAGTATAGGGTTCGTGGGAATTCTTTCGAGGTGCTACGAGATCTTTCTCGAGTCCAGAGTAGGGATTCGGGAAGGGTCCCGTCAATTTGGTATCAGAGCTTTTGGTTAAAATGATTTAGAAAAGTTTTGAAAAGTTATGCATCCACGAAAGTTATTTATATATTTTAGTACATTAAAATTTTTTACATTGCATGACATTCATTATTTTGACTATAAGTAGGGCTATGCGTCGAGTTGGTCGTCCCCGCACGCATAGAGCCGTCGCTGAGACTCCTACATGTATGAATAGCTTGATTTAACAAAGTTTTTAAGTAAGATTGTGTTATGTAGGTGACGAGCAGGCTAGCGGAGCACGGGAGGATCAGTGACGAGTATAGCTCGCGTGGTGAGGTATATGTCTTATCACTTGCATCTATTTCAATTTCAAATTTAAATTTCGAATTAGGTAATTAAACGAATTCATAAATGATTTTCAAATTCTAAATCTGATTTTTGAGTATGTGATCTTTTTATGGGATTCAAAAAGGGAAGGAATCAAAAACTAAGTCGATTTCAAAATATCTGAATCGAGAAAATTTTTAAGAGTTTGAAAAATTAAAGGTTTTGCGTTTTTGCACTTAATGAAACGATTTCGCAGCCCATATATATATCCTCAGTTTAAGTGAGATTTAGCGCTATGCGACGATACAGAAAATTTCGTTCGTAGTTGCGCAGTTTTCAGAGTATCTAACGTTACATGTATGATGCAGAAAATTCTATATATAGACGCTAAGATATAGAGAGATTCTAGCGCTGTGTTGCGATGCAGAAAATTCCTCATGTAGTCGTTTAGATTTACAGTTTTGGCGCTACATTGTGATGCAACAAATTCTGCTCGTAGTCATCTAGAGATATAACACTACAATTGTGAAGCAGAAAATTTTGCACTGTAGTTGCTCAGATTTGAAATTGTTTCACACTACATTTGCGATGCGGTAAATTTCGTATCGTAGTGGTCAAGATATCTTAGTAGCTTCACGTTTGGCATCAGTTGAAAATCGTTACGTGATGGTTCGAGTACATTAGGGGTATACATGGAGTTTTTGGAAAGAAAGATTTTAAGAATCGAAAACTTTTAATGTTTAAATAAGTTTATGAATCGTATATTATTCTATGATTATATTGCCTTTTATGTTGTACTAATGTATTTACATGTTGTGTAGCTTGTATATCATTTTAAGAGTTGTTACAAGTAATTGGGTGCTCGAAAAGGTCATCATTCTACATAGGTAGGCATCGAGTAAATATGTCGCATAAACATCCACACATTTTGATGTTGTAAATAATATAATCATAATGATTGCATGATTTGAATTGTGGACATGTGAATATTTGTAAACCGATATGATGATATGTATATATATATATTTCATAACACTTGCACATAATACACATCTAGCATATGAATGTTGTTAGTTGAAATTGCATTGTAAAATATGATGTAAATGTGTGTTTGTAGAAATGTGTACTTGTGAAATAAATAAGAAAATGTATGTTTGGGTTTCAAAGAAGTTGGGTGGTGATTTGAAATAGTTCGAAGTGTATTTTTCTTTATAGGTAAATTTTGAAAATATTAAAAATACAGCCGTTATACTATCAAAATTTTCTTAAATTTGTTTTAAATTCAAATTTGAAAAATTTACACCAACCCAACTATGTTTAAAAAGGAACCAATTTCAATTTAAGTAAAGCAAGTAAATGGGCAAGATTAAAGGGGTTCGCTCCACGGATCTTGTCTACCTAGCGAGTAGGGTTATGAGAGATTCGTTGGAGTGCTCGACGAGACCCTCCAGATAAGAGATAGAGAGAATCTGGTTTGGGTCTTGTCAGAGAGAAATGTGGAAGAGCTAGCGTTGGGTGAGTTGAGAGTGAGCTCACGTGAGTGGAGCTGAGGAGCTCGCGTGAGTGGAGCTAAGCCAAATGAGAGTTGAAGCTAAAGTTAGAGTTAGAGCTAAGTGCGAGTTGAAGCTAGAGCTGAGTGCGAACCAGAGCAAGAGCTAGAGCGGAATACAAGCTAGAGCTAGAGCTGAATGCGAGCTAGAGCTAGAGCTAGAGCTGGAGCTGCAGCTGAATGTAAGCTGGAGCTGGATGAGAGCTCACTGGAGCTAGAGCTGTATGAGGTGGAGCTGAATGCGAGCTAGAGCTGGAGCTGGATGAGAGCTCACTAGATGAGAGCTTGCTGGAGCTAGAGTTGGATCAGAGCTCGTTGGAGCTAGAGTTGGATTAACTGGAACTGAATTCGAGCTAGAGCTAAAGCTGAATGTGAGCTAGAGCTGGAGCTAGGTGCGAGCTAGAGTTGGAATTGCATGCGAGCTAGAGTTGAAGCTGGATGAGAGCTCACTGGAGCTAGAGCTGGATGAGTTGGAGTTGGATGAGAGCTAAAGTTGGAGTTGGAGCTCGCATGAGTAGCTCGAACTGAGAAGGGGGGAGGAGCAAGCTAGAGGAAGAGATTGTTGAGAGTAGAAATAAAGTAGCTGGATAGCAAGCAGTGAGTGTGAAAATTAGTTTAAATACTTTTGACTATTTTACTTCTTTATCCATTCATTTGTTTTATATCTTAGATAATTTATTTACATAAATGGTATGCAATATATATAATTATTTTTTTAGCAGAATAAAGAAATAGTTTTTTTTTTTTTTTTAGAAATTAGAAAAAGGTTTTCAAACCTAGTGGATGACCCCAACATAGTAGATAAAGACCTTCTAGCAGTGGACCCAACTGGTATATTCTGCGGTGTATGACATGCGTTAGGAGGGTTAGTCCTGCTAACATCAGGGGGGATTGAGTTTGTCAGTCAGTCGCCCTCTACACTTGCGGAATATTTCTAGATGTAGGGTGAGCAATGATAGTTCCGTCATATGTGTATACGAGACGTCCTTGTAGCTTTATTACGATGAGCGATGCTAGCCTTTGCACCACGTGACCTCCACCCTAAGCGGAGCTGGTCTTCTCGCTCATGTAGTTCTAGCTTTATTGGGGTGCCATTAGAGCTTTTAGAAAGCTAGCATGCTATTATAAACATACTTTGGAAAAAAAATATTTTTAGAAGCATTAAATTTAAAAGCTTACAATTATTTTATGAAAACCAATCTTTCAAAAATAAATAATTTTTTAAGAAAAACATTTTCAAAAGAAACAAAATATTTTGTGAGGTAGTTTAATAAACTTATACACACTCACTGAGCTTTATAGCTCATTCTGTTTTTATTTTAAAAACTTCCCCAAGTGCAGGTGCAGGTGATTCAGGTACCAGAAGCCCTGATCAGACCAGGTGGATCCCGACCAACAATGTAGCTTAGCATTTTTGTGTAAAGTTTAAAATTTAAGTTTAATCATGTATTTTATATGCTTTCTAATTTCTGAATAGGTGAAGAACTTTTTATAAATAATGCATGTTTTAGATTTATATATGTTTATGATTTATGAAGATACATTAAAGTACATGTTAAAAACAGTTAAATAGATACGGGTTCGCTCCATGATATCCTTTTGGGTTTTGATAGTTATTATGAATATTTTTAGATTACTTAAATGGGTTGGTAAAGGCCCAACATTGTTGATAAAAGCCAAAGATAAGTAGAAGCCCAAAACCTTTCAAAGAGACTGCACAGTTAACTAAGGCACAACCCATCTATGTATCCAGGTTATTAGATATATAGCTCGCCGGACGGCCAGCTTGTAAACTCAGACTCAGAGTACATGGTTAGTTCACAAAGGCACTCAATCAAACTTCAGACATTCCAGCTCGTTAAAATGAGCTCTCAGCTACTACAGCTTGCAGGACGCGGGTCAGATACCGTCAAAACAAAAGTCATCAAGGCGTATCATACACGCCTAAGCCTCGTAAGAGATTACAACATGAATTAAGAAAATCTCACATAACCAGTGTGAGTTTAGCGTCTAAATCCATACTTTGATAGAGTTGACCTGACAATTGTTAGCTGTATTAAATGTAATCTTCATTTTATTTTGACTTATTACATTACTGTAGCACCTCCCATTCTCTATAAATAAGGGAGGATTTCTATTGTAAATGAAGTTTTTTTGAGTGCCGTTACTCTGCCAAAATATAGAGATAATGAACAGTGGGCGTAGGTATTAATTGGGCCGAACTACTCTAAAAATCCTATTGTCTCGCGTTCTTCCTCTACCTTTTTCTTTGCTTTCCACCTGTTTATTACATCGTTTCCAATTCCATCTACAGTTTGGGCTAGAAAGAACTTAGTCGGCTAAATCCATACGTCGATATTTTGGCTTTAGAAGGAAGGATCTTTCCTGCAGAATCATTTTTCTCATCCTTGATCTCCAAAGCTCGCATATCAGACACCATGGCTAAAGGGAGAACCATCAGAAATTCAGGCGCGGTTGCTGGCCAGTTTGATAACTCCAATCACGGGATAGGCGTCCAGCCCATTGGAGAACCAGCCAACCTGGGTGCTAGGACCTCAAACGTACCCTTAGCCAAGAATATCCAAGGTATACCTCCTCTTCCCTCTTAACAACCTGCATTTAACACCATTGGAGAGAATGCCATGTAGGTTTTACAGCAGCGTCAGAAGGTGTTGGAAAATACCATGATACAAGTAGTAAATGTTGTCAGGGCATTGACTTGGGCTCAGCCTCGCTCGGCTTAAAGACCTGATGAAACCACTCCAATGAGGGACGTTTCACAGCGGTAATGCGTTGAGGTCCCAACCGCAAAGGGAAGGCCTACCAGGGAAGTGCTAGCACCTTAGAGATAAGTTCATTCCTCCAATGTACAATCCATAGCTCGGACCTAACGAGCTTGTAGCGATGAAGATGGGGCTCATCCTTCAGGATTGAGGGTGAGGGTGAGCCAGGATGGACACTAGCGAGTTGAGGCGAGCCATGGACATATACGGGTCCCAGCTCGGTGAGAGAGGAAGATGAGTAGCGACATCGACATGGAGGTTCACGTAGAAAAGATGGGCTAAACAGACCAAATCCAAGGCATGAACCAGATCACAACTCCCCCGAGCCTAAGCAAGGGAGAAGGAACAAGGCTCAAGACCAACATTCCCCAAACAGAGAAAACAGGCGGGACAGGCAATCTCTAGCCCGACAGTCTGAGATCCAAGACTCGGTTATTGAATAGCTTCTTCAAAGGGTCCAGTAGCTGGAGGCCTGACCTGGGGCTCAGGAGCATGAGAGCCAGCATGGTGAAAGGATCCCATTTACCTCGGAGATTGAGCTGGAGCCACTTCCTTCCAAGTTCAAGGTCTCCAACATCTCACAATATATCGGAGACTCCGATCCTTATGACTATTTGGATGCGTTTAACATCCAAATGGATTTGCAGACCACCAGTTCGCCTGTCAAATGTCGTGTTTTTCTTGCAACACTTGGAGATGTCCCATGAGTATGGTTTAGAAATCTCCCACCTCGTAGTATCAGTAATTGGAAGGATTGCTGTTGTGCAAAATCGCAAGTGGACGAGCTGAACAAGTAATATAGTGATAAGATAAGTATCATCCTACGAGGATTGTTGTTAATTAATGTCTAAAATTAAAATAACTCAACTTTTATTTGGTAGATAAAATTTGAGTAAATGAGTTGCAAACTATGACTAAATTTAATTACAATTGTAAATAAATGAAAATTAATTCAATGAATAAAAACTCTAAGGTTATGATTTCACCATAACTAATCTGCTCCTCCCCTTTGTTTTTTTTAACAAAAATTAACTATCTAGTTACTAGTCGAGATTCCCTGAATTATTCACATAGCCCCTCCCGAGGTCTAAGGAAAATACCCTATAAAACTTAACTGCTATGTCCTTATGCAAGTTAAAACATTAATGGATTCATTAAGATTTATGGATCTCTTTTATAGACAACACAAACCATGCAGGTATATTCCTATCCTACATGTAATTTATGACATTAAATACAATGAACTAGACACATAAATCAGCTTCCGCTATCATTATGATTAACAATTCAACTAAATAGTGACCAGTTATTTAGAAGCATTAAGAACAGTATTAAATGCATCAACAAAGATAGAAAACTCTTAATTGAATTGAATAAAGGTTTAGAACATCAAAGTTATGCTACATCATAACCCTAGAAAAATAAATTACTCCATACTTAAATTAAAATTTACAAAAACTAAAAGATTAAACATAACAAAAGATAAGAAAACTTAGTGGATTGAAGCTTCACCGTAGAATTTCTTCCTCTGCTTTGTTCCTCCTCTCCAAGCTCTCTCTCTCTTTCTCTAAACTACTTATTGTTTTGGTTTGTGATGGAATGTTTGGAATGATGATTCTAAGGCCTATTTATAGGCAAAGTTCACCTCCAATTTCATCATCGCTTGTATCATCTTTTCCTAGTTTTGCACTATTTTGCATCATCGTTTACCTACCTCATATAAGTCAACTTTCATATTTCATCATTGCTTACATCATGGTTCACCTACCCCATGCAAGTCAACTTTCATATTACATCATTGCTTACATCATAATTTTGATTACATCATTCCTTATATCAGTATGACATAATATTTATTTCTAGAATACTCTATCTTTAAACCGCGATAATTTCTTTATGCGATCTCCGATTCAAGTAATTCTTGAGGCGATGAACTTGCTGCGAATGATATTCATTTTGTAGCGATGATCTTGTCTCGAACAATATCACTTGGTGGGGTCCACATGCGCTTTTTCACAAATTTTATTTTGAAAATAAAAATAAAAAAAATATGAAATAATTTACTTAATAATAATAAAAATATCAAGAACTAAACAAGAATTCAAGTTTAAAAAGATAAAATAACTCTATAAAAATAAAGTTATCAACTGCCAATAGAAGTTTGTCAATCAGTACAAGGCATTGAAAAGATAGCTCGCTTCACCCTACCACATCGCTACCATCTTCTAGTGTCCTAACGAATTGTTGAAGGACTATATTGCTAGGTTCAGGAACGAGGTAAATAATGTGGAGAGCCCTACAGATGAGAGAATTTTGACAACTATCTCAATAGGATTGAGGAAAGATGGGAAGCTGTACGAGAGTATATACAAATCTCTAATGAAAAGTTTAGGGGAATTCTATGAGCGAGCTTCGAAAGAAATAAGGTGGGAGGAGGCCTTCGGATTCAGAAAGCAAAGCAATTAGAAAGATGAAGCTGGTAGCTCTAATAAGGGGAATAAAAGAAGCAGTGGAGGAAATAACAACGGGGGTCAAAGGAACAGCAATCAGGTTACAAAGAAGGCCGGGAACTGACCAGGGCTGAGAAACGACCAAAGGCATCAGTGACCTCTGCGTCCAGGTTGCTAGACATGACCACGGTTCGGTTCGAACCGTGCGGTTCGAACCGAACCGTAACTGTAGAACTGGAACTAGAACATAAGGTTCTGGTTTCGGTTCGGAACCGAACCGGAACCGTTACTGTAGCGCTTCCGGTTCCGATTCTTTTAAAATTAGAACCGGAACCGCCGGTTCAAGAACCGGCGGAACCGGAACTGACTTGAACCGGAGGTTCCGGTTCTTTAAATAAATAATTATTAAAAAAAACAAGAAAAACAGAAAATACCGTTGGGGCCAACGTTCGGGCCGCGTGGCCTCAACGGGCAAGTACAGTCAGTGGGCTGACTGCAGTCAGACCACTGACTGCAAGCAAGCGTACCCAGATCGGACTGTAGTCTGACTGTAGTCTGTTTCTCAGTCAGACTACAGTCAGACGTCGATCTGGGTATGGTACCCAGATCGGCGTGGGTTTCCCCTGGAAACCCAGATCCCCTGGAGATGCGATTGGAAACCCAGACGCGATCTGGAAACCCAGATCCGCGTCTGGAAGGTTCCAGCTTCCAGACGCCGATCTGGGTTCTGGAACCCAGATCGACGTCTGGGTTTCCAGATCTGGAAACCTAGACGTACCCACCAGAACTCGAAAACGAAAAAATCAAAGAAAAGAAGGAGAAGAAGGAGAAGAAGAAGGAGAAGAGAGAGACTGAGAAACAGACTAACAGTAATAGAGAAATAGAAAAGTCTTGGAGAACCGGACCGGAGAGGGAGAGGAAGAGGAGAACTGAGAAGTCAGAGAGTCAGAGAGTCAGAGAGAGAGAGCGAGAGTCGAGAGAAGAGTGAGTGACCGGTGACGTGACACGTGAGTGATGAGTCAGACACGTGAGTGATGAGTCAGTGTCTGTCAGTGAGGAACCAAGGGTAAATCAGTAAATGGATAATCCGATAATGATAATGGATTTTATAAATTAAAGTTAGTTGTGACTTGTAATTGTGAGTAATTTGACCTTCAAATAATTAAATTTTTTATTTCGTTTGTGTACCCGGTATCGATTTATTTTTTTAATTTTAAAATATATTTTAATATTAATTTTTAAAATTTAAATTATCATTTTAAAAAAAGGTTTCAGAACCGGAACCGAAACCGTAATAGAACCGACGGTTCCAGAACCGAACCGGAACCGTTTTATTTCAGTTAAGGTTCCAGTTCTAGCTTTTTTAGAATCGGAACCGTAGGTTCAGAATTGGAACTGGAACCGAATCGAACCGTGGTCATGTCTACAGGTCGCTTTGAAAGTTATAGCCTTCTCTCAGACACCTGGGGAAGAATCTTTGCAGTAGAGAGGAGCAGAGAGAATTTTGGGAGGCTTGCCTCGATCCGGACCCTAGAGGAATATAGGGACAAAAGGAAGTTTTGTGCTTACCATAACAAAGTAGGGCACTATATCTTCGACTGTAATGCATTGAAGGATGCTATTGAAGACTTGATCAGAAAGGGTCGTATCAGAGAGTATGTTGTGCGACCTGCAGGACGACCACCTCAGCAACAACTTTCTCAACCACAACAACGATAAGAGCAGCAGCCAGCTCAGCCAACACATGATTAAGAGCAAGTGCCGACAGTAAGAATAATTTGTACTATTCATGAGGAACCTCATATAGTAGGTGTATCAAACAAGTCACATGATCGATACGTGCGTAAGACTAACCATATATAGCTCACCGGCCGAAAAGAGTTAGAAGGGCCTACAAAGAAGACAATGATGGCCTATAAGGAGATAGTCTTCATAGAAAAGGATGCCAGGGGTGTTTACTGGCCCTATAATGATGCTCTGGTGATCCAAGCTCGTATTGGGAACGCAGAGGTAAAAAGGATAATGATTGATACAGGGAGTTCAGTGAACGTAATGTATAGAGAGTGCTACAACTAGATGGTGATTAGAGATGAACAACTAAAGCCTTTCCCTGAACCTTTGTATGATTTTATTGGAGATGCAGTTACTCTTAGTGGGCAAATCAGATTACCTATGACTCTTGGAGATGTAGGTCAACAAGCAACTGTGCTGGTGGACTTTCTAATCATCGACTCATATTTTGCCTACAATATGGTGTTAGAAGGCTCGGGATGAACGACCTGGATATAGTCACTTCAACCAGAACCCTCACAGTGAAATTCCCAACTCCCAATGGGGTAGGATGTGTGCGAAGCGCGCAGCAGCTAGCTTGTCGTTGCTATAAGGGTGTAGTGAAAATGGGAACAAAGGGAAAGAAAGTGAATGTAGTTTCAAGAGGTAAGCTCTAGCCATAATCACTATAGGGGTAAGTTGCGACCTGGATCCCAGAGAAATAATGTAAACAAGACTACCTGTCCAGTTGAAGAGCTGGAGGATATTCAGGTCAGTAAGACATATGTTGAAAGATGCCTCAAGCTGAAAAAGAACTTGACTTCAGAAACAAAAGCCCAGCTAGCTGATTTTCTCAAGACAAATTTGGATGTGTTTGCCTGGAACCATGAAAACATAGTGGAGATTGATCCGGGTGTGATGATGCATAAGCTGAACATTAATCCTCACCACAAACCAGTTTGCCAAAAGAGGAGACATATAATCCGCGAGCAGTATGATGCCCTGAAAGAAGAAGTAGACAAACTCCTGGCAAACAGATTTATCCGTGAAGCTCGCTATCCGACCTGAGTAGCCAATCTCGTGCTGGTAAAGAAGAAGAACGAAAAATGAAGAACTTGTATGGACTTCACGGACTTGAACAAGGCCTATCCAAAAGTCAGCTTCCCATTGCCCAGAATTGATCAGTTCGTAGATGCAACAACTGGGCATGAGCTTTTAGCTTTATGGATGCTTACTCAAGGTACAATTAGATTCCAATGAACCTTGAAGATAAGGAGCACATCTCGTTCGTCACAGACCGTAGCCTATATTGCTACAAGGTCATGCCTTTCAGTTTGAAGAATGCAGAAGCAACCTATCAAAGGCTGTTAAACATGATGTTCGAAGGTCTAATTGGGAAGACTATGGAAGTATATGTTGATGATATGCTGGTGAAGTCCAAGCAGATTGTTGACCATGTTCGCGACCTCGAGGGGATGTTCCAGATTTTGAGGAAGTATCATATGAAGCTCAACCCTCTCAAATGTGCTTTTGGAATAGCTTAAATAGCTTAAGGTAAATTCCTGGGGTTCATGGTGAATAACAGAGGAATTGAGGCCAACCCAGAAAAAATAAAAGCTCTGCTCAATATGAGGTCGCCAGCTAATGTGAAAGAGGTACAGAGCTTAAACGGTCAGGTCTTCTCTCTCATCATATTTATCTTTAAAGCTACAGACAAATGTGTCTCATTCTTTGAAATCTTGAAGAAATTCAAAAGTTTTGAATGGACAGAGGAATGTGAGACCGCATTCCAGTAGCTGAAGGAGTATATCGGGCGAGCTCTATTCTTATCGAAACCAAAATAAGGGAAAATTTTGACAGTTATCTCGGGGTATCTCAGCACGTCCTGAGTGCAGCTTTAATTCGAAAAGAAGACAGGACGTAATTTCCAGTCTATTATATCAGTAAGAAGCTGGTTAACGTCGAGATGAGGTATATCTCGATAAAAAAGCTCATTTACTATCTCGTGGTGTCATTTAGAAAGCTGCGCCCCTATTTCTAAGCCCATAGGATTGAAGTACTGACCAGGTATCCCCTTAAGCAGATCTTACAGAAACCTGACACTTCGGGCCGCCTTCTTAAATGGGCAATTGAGCTCGCTCAGTTTGACATCGAGTTCAAGCCTAGGTCGGCAATCAAAGGGCAGGCAATGACTGATTTCATTGCTGCGTTTATAGGACCTGTGGATGATGTAGCTGAATCTTCAGAAGGTCCATTTTGGAAGTTATTCGTTGATGAGTCTTCTAGCGAGCAGAGGGCTGGAGCTAGAGTATTGTTGATCAGCCCAAAAGGACATAAAATCCTCTATGCTCTCGAGTTTAGATTCCGGGCCACTAATAATGAAGTAGAATATGAAGCCTTATTAGCAGAGCTCCGCTTAGCTAAGAAGATGCAAATTGAACGATTCAGAATCTTTAGTGACTTCCAGCTCATGGTTTGTCAGATAAGGGGCAAATACCAAGTTAGGGGGGTGAGTATGACAATCTACTTGTAGAAGGTCTGAGAGCTTTTGGGAACATTCGAAAAGTATGAGATTAACCATATCCCACGAGCTCAAAATTCTCATGTAGATGCTCTAGCTCACCTGGCAACAGTTCAGGATGCGAATTCTTCTGGTGATATACCAGTAGAATTCTTGTCGAAATCGAGTACAGAGCCCAATGACGAGGTGATTATCCTAGTCGTGGAAGCAAACTCATGGATGGGTCATCTGATCAGTTATTTGCAAGATGGTAAGCTGCCAGATGATAAGCTAGATGCACGTCGTCTGCGAACTCGATCTACAAGGTACTGCATCTATGACGACATGTTCTATAAGAAAAGCTTTTCAGCCTCATTGTTACGATGTGTTGATGAGCCAAACTGTACCACCATCCTGATAGATATTCATGAAGGTCATTGTGGCAATCATGTTGGGGGGCTATCCTTAGCCCAAAAGGCACTTCGCCAATGGTTCTATTTGTCGATGATGAAGCAATATGCCATTAACCTGGTGAAGAGATGTGACAAATGCCAGTGGTTCACCAAGATTGCACGAGCTCCACTAGCCTACCTGCAGTATATGATCAGTCCATGACACTTTACGATCTGGGACGTGGACCTAATAGGACCTTTTCCAACCGGTCGGGCTAGATGTAAGCATGCCATTGTTGTAGTAGATTACTACACAAAATGGGCAGAGGTTAAGGAGCTAGTCGAAATCTCCACCAAGAAGGTAGAAAATTTTGTGTGGGATAACATCATTTGCATGTTCGAAGTCCCATAATAGCTTGTGATAGATAATGGGACCCAGTTCGCAAGTGGGCTGTTCTTTAAGTTCTACAACGACCTCAACATTACAAAGAGCTTCTCAGCCATAGATCATCATCAGGCTAATTGCCAAGTCGATATGAGCTATAAAACTCAATAAGTGTGTATGCGTTTATTCTAAAAATTTTATCCTAAAAACGTTTTGAAAATATTTCTCTTTAAAATCGTTTTATTTTGTTAAAAGCTTGGTTTTATAAAAATTTCCATAAAGTTTCAAAGGCTTTTTAAAAAACTAAATTGTTTAATATTTCTAAAATATTTTCTTTCTAAAAATTTACTTCTATTTGTATGTTTTTCTTTTCTATAAAACTCTAATGACAACCTAAGGAAGCTAAAACCACAAAGATGGTCGAACCAACTCCGCTCAGTGTAGGGGGTCACATGGTGTAAAGGCTAGCATCGCTCACCGTGACAAAACTACTAAAACGTCTCATATACATGTGTGGCGAAACTATTATTGCTCACCGTATATCGAGAAATACCCCATAAGTGTAGAGGGAGATTGACAGACTTGACAGATTCGATCCCTTCGATGTTAGCAGGACTAACTCTCCCAACACTTGCCATACATTATGAGGTATACCAGCCGGGTCTAAACTAGAAGGTCACTCTACAAATGCTCGGATCATCTACTAGGTTTGAAAACATTTTCTCTTTTTCTATAAATTAAATCTATTTCTTTTTCATGCTATAAAAAGAGAATCATAAATATATATATTGCATACCATATGTAAATAAACTATTTAATTCTTATGCTAAAATATAAAAATGTTTATAAGCTAAGTGAGAAATGAAAAGCTATGAAATATAATTGCATAGTAAACTGAAATCATTTAATAATAAAAATATTTTACACACTCATTACTTGCTTCCCAATTTATTTTACTTTTGCCTTCAGCGACCTCTTATTTAGCTCGCTATGCCACTTATACTTGGTCACACAATAAATCTCATCTTAGCTTGCAGGTCACTTAAATCTGTTCTATCTTCTCTATCTCACCTACGTCAAGAGGGATTTTAGACAAAAATGAAATTAGTGTGACAAAATAGACATTTTTTGAAACTACAATAAGTTTTTTAGAATTATCCCTCCAATAAATTTACAAAATCATATAAAACTTGTTTGACAACTTTAGAAAGTACAATTACCTAAATTAATAAAATTTGATAATCAACAATATGTTGTCTTTCATGGCCAATCTATCTCTTTCTTGTTTGTTTTTGACTAACTTGAATTTAGGATTTCGGCTTTGTTAGGATGAACAATTATCAACCAAGCTCTATGTATGGCCACAATCTCTCCCTCTTATACTGCTTACTTCTCTTATCTTTTTTATATTTCGTATCTCAAAGCCTAGTCCAAGTTTCTCATATTTGATCTCATGTTTTACCTTTCATCGTCTAATTATATAACTAATTATACATGTTTTTCCCCCTTCCATGCTGCAATGATGTTGCAACCTCACTCGACAAGTTAATTATGTTATCAAGATGCTGGCATTAGTTTTAGCTACTACATGGTTTATATAAGATAACCTTTGATCCATATAGTTTCCATCAAAATCCATATTTGAACTCAATATCAACATTATAATAATAATAATAATAATTAATAAATAAAATAAAATAAAATAAATTCATCTCGTTGTCATCCAAAGAATTGTGTGAATAAAATTTTTAAAAAATCAAGATCAAATCATGTAATTATAAATTTTATAGAGTAGAATGAGAAAGACGTTGCTTCTTGAAACTCAAAGTATTGCCCCAAAAAGTACAGTACCCACTAGTTGACTGATGATCATCAATTGAGTTGGCGTACAGTACCCACTAGTTGACTGATGATCATCAATTGAGTTGGCGTCGTTTGCATCGACGTATCATTCCAATTGAAATTGTTGTATAGTCTATAGCATTTTTACTTTTAAGTTAAGATTTAGCATGTAGTGATTGTGAATAACATGACAGAAGATAAATGACAAATGGTTAATACAAAATCAAAACCTATTCATAGTGAGTGAAAAGGGGCTATAAAATGCATGTTACCTCCTAATAATGGTAATTGTGCACGTCTCCATTTACTTTAGTGTTATCAAGCATATTTTATAAAATTTTTGTGAGTAGTTTTCTCCTTTTATAACAGAGAAGAAAATATTGCATGCATTATAATGTTTATAATTTATTGGATAAAAAATTATGGGTTATTCAACCAAATAACATAAATTCAATGGAAAATATGTACTATATATCATGATGCATACAAAATTTTTCATCTTATTATGGAAGTTATTATCTCCCCATGATGGAAGTAAATAATTGAATAATTTAAATAGTGATTTATCTCATTAGATTTTAGTAATGCCGGTTTTAAAAATAAAGTCCAATAATTTCAAAATATAGACCATATTGATTAACTTAATTTTCAATGAATATGTAAGTAGAACGACTTGTAACTTATTATATTTGCTCTCCTTAAAATTTAATTTTTATGGGTCACAATGCTTGATTTTATTATTTGTTTATATATATTTTTTTCTGATTTGATTGGCTTTTATTTATAATTCCGCATGATGACGCATGAGCTGTTTAACATAAAACTCTATAAGAATCATAAAGAAGATGATTATTTACCAAAAAAAAAAAAAAAAAAATCTACAATATTAGGTCGTTTATTATGGCAATGTTGCTCATGTGCTCAAAAATATCGCCACGGTTACATATAATATGGGCAACTACATCGACGAAAATGGCCCGAACTGTGAACAAAAGGCCTGGCCCAAATTTGACTTATAATTTTGTCCGCGAATGATAACCTTTTATTTTTCAATATTATTAATAAAAGCAATAGATACTTGCATTTAATCGATTGTCTCATGATTGAATTTAAGTTGTTAAGATGTTGAATATAAATGCCAACATCAGAAAGTATTGGACTTCAATTCTGGTTACAACTTACAACGCCAGGAGCAGCAGACTCCACACTGGTAGGATGCAACCTATCATCAATAGTTAAAACTTCCAAACTATTTAGGACAAAGTTTTCAAACAAGAACTTTTCGATGACAAAGATTAGGTTTTCCATAGAAGATCTTCACCACTTTATTGAAACTCTAAGTATAGTGATTGTAGTAAACAAAAAAGAGAACTTCTTGACGATAAAGTTTAGGCTTTCCATAGGAACATTTTCACCACTTTATTGAAATTCCAAGCTTGTCTTGGAAATGATATTTTAGGAATTTGGGTTATTCAAGGGGATTTAGTAAAATAACCCAAAGTGATTTTACTTGGAAATGATATTTTAAGAATTTCACACATATATGGACTATCGCACTAATCAACCTGGCCAATCCTGTTAATGTAAGGCTTTCCCTCGGCAACTTAACAAAACAAACACAAGGAATCCCACTACTTTTGGTTTTCTCAATTTATGTTTTTCCAGTTTTGAGAAAAAATTTTCATTTATATAGCCTTCTTGGCTTTGTATGAAAAAGCTATCTCTACATTACTCTAATTTCTTCTTATTTTCTCGTTTAAGTTTTTGAACTTTTCTGCTTCTTTATCCCACTTTTATTTTATTTACGATAATAAGTACATGACTTTACCTTGTTCATGTAGCTGCAAAATCAAGTTCTTGTGTATGTCATAACGTGTCTTTACCCGGATGGTTTATATACAGCTACAATATATATGTTAAATATAAATGTGCAACTGTAATAGTCTTATGTCAAATATAGACGTTCATCTTTATCAAGTTTAAATTTAGGCCCTTTTCACAAAAACAAAAGAAATGGAAGTTTAAATTTGGGCCCACGATACCCTGTTGTGCTTTGAAGGGCAATGGTTATGTTGGACGATCGATTGTCCGCCAAGGGATTTCTGTTAACATAATATCTATTATCCAGTATATACGCCAATTATAAATATGGTCGTGAAGTACACCATTGAGCTTGTATTTTAATAATCATTAAATTAATTATTCAAGGTGATTTTACATGATAAAAAGGATTTACTAAACAATTGTCAAATAAGTAATTATTCTTTGATTCGACTATAGACCAAGTTAGAACAAATATCGCATAAACATGAGCGAAATATTTGGCAAGGGTTGATTTACAAAGTTGATATAAACCTAAGGGAGGGAAGGGGGCATAGGTTTATAAAATTTTACATGGATTTGTAAACACGTAGCTCAATCTTTTTTTATTAATCCAAATCATTCATTGTTATGAGTAATTTAGCGATCAGATTAGTCGGGCCCAGAAAGATCTACAGTGTAGGCCCAACAGCCCAAAGGCTCAGCAATCCGCCCTTTCTCCGGTCCACCTTCCCAATAGAGGGTCCGATTCGGCAAGCCTACCCTTCATCTTTTAAAAAATGACCCGAGTCCTCCTATCGGATCATCAGTTCGGACTGTTCAGGCTGTTCGCTGATTCTGATCGTTTAGGCTGTCCGTTGGTTCTGACCGTTCAGGCTGTCTGCTGATTCTGACCGCTCAGGCTGATTGCCATGACTAATCGTATAAGCTATTCACTGAAAGGACGATCGCCAGACCTGTTTCACCCGAACTTGTTCATTTAGGGTTATCCGCTTGATATTCGATGATCTTCACTCGTTCACTTGAGAGATTGTTCGCCATAAACTACTAGCGGAAGTATTGATTCATAGTCAACCTTCCTCATTATCAAGATTTTCGGTTTATCAGAAGCCAGCCTGCTTGCCAGTCAAACTAAATATCTTGTCCGCTGAAAGGCTCATCTCAACCATTCCTTCTGGGATCATGAGTCAACAGAAGTCAAACGTATCATGCACGCCATCTCTGCCAAGGACAACAACCGAAATTTTGGTAATCTCCAGCGACCCGTACAAATTATCCACCCGGAATCTCGTCTAGGCAGAGCTCAGAAGTGACGGATTCGACCGTATTAATTGTAATTTCGACCGTATTTAATATACTGTCAGCCGCATTAATTGAAATATCGACGTATTAAATGCAGCACATTATTATGCTTTCTGTTTACTATATGCTTTTGTCTTATTTCATTTTACTGTAGCTCTTCCCCTTTCTCTATAAAAAGGGGAGGATTTTCATTGTAAAAGAGAGACATTTTTTTTTTGAGTGCTGTTACTTTGCCGAAATGGTGAGAGAGTGAACAGTGGACATAGGCATCTTTTTGGGCCGAACCACTCTAAAATCTTCTTATGTTTCTGCTCCTTGCCTCTGATCTCCTCTTATTGTTTCATTTTTACTTTGCATAACCAACATCAGCTACCTGAAACTGCAGCTTGGGCCCAAAAACAACCTCGTTGACTAGGGAGCCAAATTCGGACGTCAACATTCATTATCCAAAAAAACCTAGCAATAATGGTAATCTAGTTTTTACAAATGCTATACTAAAACACGTGCAATGCGAAACAACTCATTGTTCCCAAAATTGGTCGATTTGGCCGATTTTTTGCAAGTTAATCAGTGATTGGCACCATACCAGTCTGATAACTCTTAGATCGAGGATCTCGCTCACTGGAGGTGACCAAACCTAAAAAAAAAAAAAAAAAAATAGTTACCATTTTGAAACTATGAAACCTCACCATATGCCTATTGCCCTTCTGTAATCACCCAACTTCGACTCCAACGAGTAGGATGTCATCCTCTCCTTCACTATTGACTTCACCATCTCGTTATCGTCCTTGCTAATAAATGAAATCGATATCATTTTGGCAGGCTTAACAATGATGAGAGAGCAATTCGTGGTGGAGCAGCGACGAAGGATGGATGAGGTCTGGTTTTTTAAAGTAATGAGAGGAGATTGCGACGTGAGAAAGGAGGAGAGTAAGGGATGAGCTGTGTAGCGTGAGAGAAAATGAGATGAGAGTTTGTGTGTTATATTATTGGGGCAAATTACACAAACCCGCTTGAGGTTTGATAAAATTATACTAATATCTGATTTTTGACAATAATAATATTAATCTCCTTTAAGATTTCGAAAACTTAATAGAAATACCACTTGTCTTTAAAGAATTGTTGTTAAATCCCAATGATCAATAGGCAAAGGTATCAAACCAATTGGTTAATAGTCATATGATTATGATCTTATATAATTTTTTTTAAAGTTATTTTTTTTTTTTTACAAATTTGACCTAATTTGACTGTCAGTGAACAGTATTCACCGAGTACTTCCTGATTTCTCGTTGAGTAACTAATAAATCACTAACCATTACCATGTCGGTTGATTAACCAATAATTGATTTTTGGAATTATGAAACAATTGGATTCACATATACAATTATCTTAATTGAATTAATTACAAGATTGATATATTCAAGAACGTACAACCATGTTAACACTTAATAACACAAATTTACATGTATACAGTATGAACAAGTTATTAAGCAATTAATACAATTAGATAGATAAAAGGAAGGAAGAAATAACATAAAGGATTTTCACTTGGAAAACCCTAATAGGAAAACATCATATGTCACTCTTGACTAAGTTTCAATAATACACTATGTAATAAACATGTATACCCTCAAGCTCGATACAAGAAAACATGCTCATAGAGGGCTACCCACCTTGATTTACCCTTGTAACTCTTCCTAATAATCTTGTAAGACTTGTTAGAGGACTAAGTGTATACTTTGAAGCTATTCTCAAGATTGATGCCACTTTAGGCTTGAGCCCATGTTCATATACTCTCAAGCATTTCTTAGTGATCAAGAGGAACACTGAGAACCAACTATCTATTTCCTCACAAGATATAAATAGATATAATCTCCTCATGAAAATGAGTCTTAAGTGACAAATGGTATGTTATTATGTAATAAATGCATGATCTATGCCTATTCATTGCGTACAAACATCAAAGACTTAATAAATCATTTAAACAACTATTGATACAATCAACATGCATTCAAGAAACAAGGATCGAGATATAATGAACAAGCATATAAATAAAAGTGATCTAGATCAACAAATCAAACCATAAAACCTAAGTCAATGCCGGCCTGACATTTTAGAGGTTTAGTGTGAAAACTAAAATGGGCTCCTTTATATATATATATATATATATATAGAGAGAGAGAGAGAGAGAGTAATTCTATCATTAGTATTTTGTAACTTCAAAAAAATTAAGACAAATTAATCAAATTTATCCATTATATTCTCTCTCCTAAAATAAATTCTTTTTTCTATTTAATTCAAATGCAATAGATGAATTTGATTGATTCGTCCTAACTTTTTAAACTTAA
Source organism: Dimocarpus longan (assembly GCA_022984855.1). Lineage (NCBI taxonomy): Eukaryota > Viridiplantae > Streptophyta > Magnoliopsida > Sapindales > Sapindaceae > Dimocarpus > Dimocarpus longan. Next base: position 35,186,159 of record CM041014.1, on the reverse strand, counting down.
GAGGTATTGATGGTAGAATTATTTTTTATATAACTTATTTTATCATATTTTTTGTATGTACATAATAATTCCATAAAGAAAAAATGAAAAAAATGATATCATAAGACAAGTATATTCCACATAAGATAAATACATTCATATAATGATAAAAAAATTCTTCGCAACTCATAAACAAATTTTTTTGATCCAAGATCCAACAACACATTAGAAAACAATAATAATAAAAAAAAGATAAAAGAAAAACCATAAAAAAATAAATAATCATGAAAAGACATAACTCAATAATAGTAAATATAAAAATATAACTTTTACCTAAAAAATGAACAACTTTTTGGAATTCCATTTTCTTCATTTTAAATTGTTGATGAAATTTGAATTTAACTAATAAACACAAATAATAATAATAGTAATAATTTAGAGTCTATTTTTGTGTGGTTACCTACAATGTAAGCAAGAAAGCAAATTAGGGTTGAAAATGATATACTGAATTTATATATGAATGAAATATGTTAGCTTTAGGCCCTTTATTTATTAAAAATATTTTGCAAAAAGAGAAAATGCTACAGGTAGTAGCGGGGTTTGATCTCGAGTCCCTAAGTCTCCAACAAGCGCTTTTTGAGGCACTTAACGAGCTAGATTATTATGAAGTTTTGGTTATATAGTGAAATATCTATTATATATTAATTTTACAAATTAATTATATGGAAAAGAAACTTGAAAATTTGTGAAATTTGGGGCCCCAAAATTTAGAGGCTTGGGGCAGTCGTAACTCCAACACGTGCTCAAGGCCGACCTTGACCTAAGCTATAGACTATCTAAAACATAATAAAGTCCATATCAAAGAAGATTGGAAATCAGCACAAATGACAAAACCATTAATAAAAATGGGTTTCAATCACTTACCTTAAGCAAAATTGCTTCAATGAAGAAACTCATGCGCTAATAGGAAGAAACAAGCACAAGGTATGGACCCTAAGGCAATAGACTATCAAAATGGCTTTCTAAGGTTTCCTCCAAAATCACAAAGACTAACACAATTAGTTAAAAAATGAGGTATTTATATAAGATGTGGGTCAACTTGTCATTGACCAAGTAACCAAGGTCAAATATATAATTCACTTTTGAATTTCGGTCTCCTATATTTTAAGGTGGCCAAAAGGGACCCTAGTAAGCTCATTATCGTTAAATCATGGGTCTACATAAAAAATGGGAGATTTCCATCTAATCCATGTGGGATGGTGCCATATGGCGCCATCCTCATGCGTAGGTGCCATAATGGGTACCAAGAGAAGTCTTTCTCTAAGCTTGGATGCCAATTTAGGTGCGACTGTGCACGCCTGTGCTCAAGTTTGAATGCCACTTTCTAATTTCGCATCACATGATTTTTCTGACCTTTCGACACTTGCATGACCATAAATTTCTCGGCAGACCTCAAAATAATGAGACACTATGGACTGGGTGGCCAAGAAGGCCCAAAGGGCCCTAGGACTGGGCAGCAAGTCCACTCCAAATAAATTAGGACCCATGAATGAATTAATTAATTAGTCTCCAAGTAATTAGCTTTTTATTTTTAGTTAAATTGGAAAACTAACAAAACAAGGAATTGGATTCTAAATGAAAATTGTTTTCTTTTTTGTTTTTTGTTTTTTTTTTAAAAAATGGAATTCTACAATTTTCTTAAGTTTTGTGGGGTTCACACATAATGGATTCAAGAAAAACATAGCCCATACTCCAATGTAACTCATCTTCATAATAGTAGTGATTGGTTGGAGGACACATATAATGAGGTTGATTAATGGATGTTTTTATCTACAAATAAGTGCAAAATCTCTTAAATATAATATATTTCTTTTATTGAATTCCATCCATGCTTTGGGGAAAATTTTTAAACCTATTTTTATATATATTCCACAATTTTGGTTTTGGAAAAAGTTTTTTTTTTTCAACGGGATTTTTCCCTTCAGCGGCTACAAGCTCTACATGAACTCACTCACACTTGTACGCCGTTGTAGACACCACTCCCCATACAAAGACGCCACTTCGCACTAACTACTGGCGTGGGTTCATTCTGCATGAACTCACCCACGCCTGTGCATGATTTTAGGTGCTACTACCCCACGCACAAGCAGTGGCGGACCCATATCAGGTCCTTAAATATTAAAAAAGAAAATTTAATATATTACTTTTATTTTAAAAATTAAAAACTTAATTATTTTTTATTGTTTAAATAATTTTTACATATATATTAACGTTTTATTCTCGACCTTTTCCTATACATATCGTATTTATATTGTTATTATTTATTTATTTATTTATTTTTAGGATTGATTCAATAAACTATCGGGATTAATTGAGATGAGACAATAGTGATGCAGAGTGTAAAAAATATGATATGTAAAAAATAGAAGAATCTTGGTGAAAATGAATTCTGCATATTTCTCAAAATGATGTACACAATATATACACATGTACAAGAATCAATCAAATCTTTTCCTAAGGCTAATAATCTGTGATCCACCTATAATAGAGGGATTTGATTTATGCTAATCAAGGCAAGTCAACTATTTACATTCATTACAAGAATATTTCTTAATACTCCCCCTCAAGTTGGAGAGTGAATATCATGAAGTCCCAACTTATTTCGTAAAGTCACAAATTGATCCTTCCCTAAGGCCTTTGTGAAAACATTTGCTGCCAATTGGAATCATGTGGGTATATAGGAAGGTTTAATCATTCTAGCTTGTAGCTTTTCTCGCACTATGTGACAATCTATTTCAATATGTTTTGTACGCTCATGGAAAACAGGATTGGTTGCGATATGTAATGCAGCTTGATTGTCACAAAATAGCGATATGGGAGCTATTTGTGGAACTCTTAAATCTTGCAAGATGTAGTGCAACCAAGTTAGCTCCAAGCATGTGTTTGCCATAGCTCGATATTCAGCTTCTGCAGATGATCTAGAAACATTGCTTTGTTTCTTAGATTTCCATGAAATAAGTGAATTCCCAAGAAAGATGCAATATCCTGTAATCGATCGTCTTGTGGCACGACAACCTGCCCAATCTGAATTGTAAAAGGCTTTTAATGTGAGATTGTTGGTGGAGGATAGCAATAGACCTTGTCCAGGAATGCCTTTCACATATTTGAGAATTCGTAAGGCTGCATCCCAATGAGGCTTTCGAGGTTCTTACATGAATTGGCTAAGTACTCGAACTGAATATACTATATCTGGCCTTGTGACAGTGAGATAAATTAGCCTTCCAACCAATCTTCTATACTTGGTAGGATCATTCAGCAATGCTCCATCTGCGGGAGCAAGTCTTAAATTTTGTTCCATTAGGAATTTTTTTGGACGAGCACCCATGAGTCTGGATTCTTGTAAAATATCCAAAGCATATTTTCTCTGAGACATGAAAATACCTTTTTTGGAACGTGAAAATTCAATTCCCAAAAAATATTTTAAATCTCTCAAATCTTTGATACGAAAGTGCTTGAGAAGAAATGCTTTGAGTTGATCAATTTCTTGAAGATCATTACCTGTTAAAAGAATATCATTGACATAGATAAGAACTACAGTAAATGAGGTACCTCGAACTTTTGTGAAAAGTGAATAATCAGCCTTTGACTATTGGTAACTCGCCTTTTGAATGGTATTTGAAAAAGTAGAGAACCAGTTTCTTGATGCTTGCTTGAGCCCATAGAGTGACTTGTTAAGACGACACACAAGATTCTCCCCCTGTCGTCGTAGACCTGGTGGAGGTTCCATGTATACTATTTCATCTAAGCCCCCATGAAGGAAAGCATTCTGGACATCCAGTTGGTGTGTAAACCAATTTTTGGTGGCGACAATAGTAAGAATGCAGCGAAGTGTAGTTAGTTTAGCTGTAGGAGAAAATGTTTCTTGATAATCAATGCCCTCAACTTGATTATATCCTTTTGCAACGAGACAAGCTTTGTAGCGTTCAATGGTCCCATCAAATTTGTACTTGATTTTGTAAACCCATTTGCATCCGATTGGTTTCTGTCCTTTAAGAAGAGGAACTAAAGTCTATGTGTTGTTTTGCTGCAACGCACTTAATTATGTATTCATGGCCTCTTGCCAATGTGGATCAAGAATAGCTTGAGCATAAGTTTTGGGTTCTGTGTCTCCTGTAATGTTAGCTAGAAAGATACAGTGTTTTGGACTAATGCGGGAATATGAGAGAAAATTTGAGAGTGGATACCGAGTACTTACTTTTGGACTTGAGCCTGAGATAGAATGATTGCCTTGAGATGATAGGTCGTAGTCTTTATGCCATGCCGGAGGCTGTTTAGGACGAGTGGAGTGTCTTATTTGAAGATCAGTGGTTGTTTGAAGGTCTGGTGCTGTTGTAATTGTCGTATTTTGTTCGGTTTGAAGTGGTGATGGAGTGGGTTCGGTTGATGTTGTTATAGGAGATAGCTCAGGTGTGTTGTCAACATGTGTGGCTTGCTTAGGTGGCTCGGGTTGTTGTGTTTTAGAAGACGGCACATTTGTGGTGGAAATGTAACGCCTCGAATTTATTTCGAATAGTATTAGTGCATTATATTTTATTAATACGCATGTAGAAATGAGATTAGGTGAGAAACATTCATGGAACTTAGAAGAGAATGCATATTAATCAATCAATGTGTTTAAGATTAAGATTTAATTAGTTTTAGGCATTGATTATATAAATTGAGATGTTTATTTGGAAAAGAATTTAATTGAGGACTTGGATTGGTAGAGGTTTAAAAGTAAGAAGTAGAGAATTAAATCTCATTAGTGATCCAAGTGAAGATATGATAGCGAATTGAAAAATAGATGACATTAAATATTAAAAAGATTAATTGGATTTCATTGGAATATTAATTAGTGATGGAGATTAATGTAATTATAGGGAGATAATCATGGAATAAGTAACCAATCAAATAACTTGGAAGTGGAGAGGAGATGTTAGAGATTTAATGGAACCTTGGAGGGCAAAATAGGAATGTTAAATGGGATTATAAAAAGCCAAAGAGATGAGATAACAAACAAAACAAAACAACTGCACAACATTTTATTTTTTTTCTCCTCTCGGCTGCCGTGAATGTTTCTGCTTCTCCTCAATTTTTTGTCCACTTTCTTCACCAATAAATCACTCAAATCCTTAGTTTAGATGTTGGTCAAGAGCCCTAGGATGCATTTGGAGTGATTGAATTAAAGTTTAGTGGCTTTTGAGCAAGAAGAAGTTGCCAACAATTAAGGTAAAAATATGCACTTAAGGGCTGTCAATTTTTATATTTTATTTGATCATGTTATAAGCTTTGTTTTATGCTTGATCATGGTTGGATTTATGTCTAATGATGTTAAGAAATGCTAGATGTAAAAGAAATGGTGATTTGAGGTTAGGGTTTTGTAGAGAAATTAGCTAGAAACTTGATTGATGCATGAAAAGATATTAGGATGCTTGTAGTGGTAATTTGATGATGTTTGGACCAAAGAAATGAAGAGAATCACATGGAAATGGCATGAGATTGGTTCGACCAGCCCTTACATGTGTTGGAAAGGTTTTGTTTTGAGCACATGATACATTTGAGAAGTGACTTAAGTGATGGAATGCAAACTAAGAGGGTAGAATGTGATTGGAAGTGATATCATGACATTTGAACTTAGGAACATAAAAGCAAATGAATGGGAATGTTAGGGGTTGTTCGGTCAGCCCCTAGATGGAGGTTTGATGGTTGTGTTTCACTTGTTGAATACATTTGGGTAATGATTTGGAAGGGTCGAAGTGAATAAAAGTGTTAGAAATCGGTAAATGCATGTAGATACTACAATTAGTAACCGTTGGGCGATTGAAGGGTATTTTGATTTTTGGATGTAAGGGCTATAAATATTAGTATTCATGGCCCTAAATCAATTGCCAATAAGAATGGTAGAAATTGAGATCAATCGGAAGTGTTTAGGATGCATTATAAGAGCATATGTATTTTTAGTTTATTAAGTCATGTTAGTAATAGTTTTTAATAAATTTTCATTATGTTTGCTCTTAATGAAAGGTCACGGAGAACCCGTAGAAGCGGATTCTCAACCAAAGGATAAGGGTAGAGCGTAAGGGAGTATTCGATTCAAAAATCGAATCCTTTTGGAGGTCGGTATACACATTATCTTTAATTTTATTTAATAGCGTTTTCATCATGAATTAATTTTATTATGGTTAAATGAGGTTTTTAAAGCTTATTGGATGAATTGACTAATGGAATTGAGATTAGTGGAACATTATACAAATTTTCAAGAAAAATTAATTGAGATTGTTATATTGTTTCAATAAAATGCATTTATAAACTTATTTGATTGTACATGAAATAGAATGCGAAATGGAATTGTTATGGGAATTTATGTACTAAAACAAAATGTATAAATGTGACTTAAATTCTATGTTGTAACTAGCCCTTGTAAACCTAGATATCGATAAATGAGAATTGGGAATTGACATGTCAATTGGGAACTAGCAGCTGCACCGTTTATTTGTATATACTAAATTGATGCATTATGGACCAATAGAGGCACCGCGTGTCCGGCCCCGAAACGATTATTGGATAATTTGTTATTTCGGTGGGTAGTCACCGCGTGTCAAATGCCGGAGACCTGTAAACCAATCCATGATATGGAATATATATTTACTAAGAGCAATGAACAATGTTAAGAGAAATCAAACATTCAATGCTTTGGAAATAAATTAAACTCGAAAATTGTGAGTTAAATGTTTTAGCATTTTCTTTATGCCGTGTATATATATATATATATATATATATATATATATATATATATATATTTATATTAATGTTAAAGTTAGATTGATTTTCATCGCGGATAGATTTATGTTTGAAATTGAAAATTTTGATTTTGTGTATACCCACTAAGCAATTATGCTTAGCGTGTTGGTTTACCGCGCGCAGGTTGTAGCTTTTTGATTACATAAAGATAAGAAGAACAACAAATCCGCGGAGGTTCAGAAAGTCACTATCCACTTATACTTTTGGTATATATATTGTGTATAATTATGTATTTTGGGACATATGTATATCTATGTAAATTAATGTATTTTCTTTATAAAGTGTATCAAAGTTCTTTTTGTAAAAGTTTATGTATATTTGATAAAAATTTACTTTTGGTTATATATATGCATATAAAAATTTATGAAAGATTTGTGTGGTGAAATGTTTTGGAATCGGACGGGAGGTCCGAATGGGAGTTGAGAAATGGATAACTTAGAAGTGTCAAAGTTTTTATTGCAAGAAATGGACTTTTGGAATTTTCAGAAAAATAGAGAAAACTCTGTCGGATTTTATACTAAAAAAAAAAATGGCTCTCGTAGTAATGATTTTAATAATATTAATGATAGTTTTCACAGAAATTGATTTATGAAACTAACATTTTTCGTCCGAATTTCCAACTATAATGAAAGACGGGAGAAGGGTGTTACAGGAAAACTGTTTAGAAGATATATTGTCTATAATGTCAAATGAGAGATTGGGTAAAACGGGCTCTTAATTGGATGAAATTTTAATATCGGATGAGAGAAAAATAGTTTCATAAAATTTGACATCACGACTGACAAAAAACTTTCCAGTTTCTATGTCATAAAGTTTGTAACCCTTTTGATCAATTGAGTATCAAATGAATATGCAACGTTTTGCAGGAGAATCAAATTTCTGCGTTGGATGAACAACGATTGCATAACATAGAGAACCAAAAACCTTTAAGTGATCAAGTCATGGTGGGCGATTGTATAGTAGCTCAAAAGGGAGATTTATTTGATAATAATGGTGATGGTAATCTATTGATTAAGTACATGGCAGTTAGAACACATTCTCCCCAAAAAATGAGTGGCAAACGAGATTGAAAAAGCAATGCACGTGCAACAATAAGTATATGACGATGTTTTCGTTCCACGACCCCATTTTGTTGTAGGGTGTAAGTACAAGTGCGTTGGTTTTCAATCCCATGAGATTGAAAAAAAATTTCTCATGGATAAAAATTCAGATCCATTGTCAGCTCTAACAGCTTTAACATAGACTTGAAATTGTGTATATGCAAAATTAATGAAGGATTTCAAAATGGATTGTGTTTCAAATTTATGTTGCATAAGAAATATCCATGAACATCTTGTGAAATCATCAACAACGGTAAGAAAAAAACGTGCCCCTGAATGTGTTTGAACTTTATGTCGACCCCAAATATCACAATGTAAATAAATCGAATGGAGCATGAGTTGATATTGAACTTAAAGGAAATAGAAGTCTTGTTTGTTTAGCCATGGGACAAACAGTACAATTCTTATCAAAAGAGATATTATTAGAGGATAATAATGGAGAAACCAGTTTTAGACGAGCTGGTGATGGGTGTCCAAGACGCATGTGCCATAGGTTCGGCGACTGAGAGACTTGATGAGAGGTTGTTGTCCTTTGCAACGGTGACATGTAATAAAGACCACAATGCTGTTTATCCAAGCCAATCATCTTCCTCGTAGCTAAATCCTGCAAGATACAGAAATTTGGAAACAAGATTACACAACAGTTTAGTGCAGAGGTAAGTTTGCTTACTGACATCAAGTTTAAATGAAAGGAGGGGACACATAGAACATTATCTAAGGTTATGTCTAAATTGAATGGTACTATTCCCGTAGCTATGATTGATGCGAAAGACCCGGTGGGTAGGTTGACAGTGGGTATTGATGAGGGTTTTGTTTGCATAAAAAATGTGTGGTCTAAGACTATGTGATCTGTAGCTCCGCTATCCAAAATCCAAGCCTTTGTGAATACAGAATTGATTGAAGTATTGATAAAAGTAAACAGACCTGCAGCAATTGCATAAGCCTTGCTACTATCCGAAGCATGATTTTGATTCATAATGGATATGGCATGAGCAATCTATTGAAGTTGTTCCGCAGTAAGATTATGTGTTAGTTTGGAATGATGAGTAGGTGTACTTGTTTCTCGTAGATGTTCTTCATGTACAAACTATGAAGAATCCATTGCGTTAGTAGTGGAAAAAGTACTGCGTCCGTTTCCTCGAGGTCCACGTTGTTGTTGATTTTGTCGATTGTTTTAACCTCCTGCATTGTTAAGAACCCATGTCCCATTTTTGTACTTGCACCTATCCTCAGTATGACCTTTCTTATCACAATACTTACAATGAAATTTTAGAGTTTGACAATTTTCAATCGTATGACCTGCTCTATTGCAATGATCACAGTACTGATCTTTGTGATTGTTTGATGAGTTGTTTGTTTTCCCGTGTATTATAGCAGCAATGGAGAAATTTTCAGTCGAATCCGTTGTCATTTGCCGCTGTGTTTCTTCTTGGATCACAAAAGAATAAGCTTGACGGACGTTAGGCAATGGCGTCATCATGAGGATATTGGTACGGACGACGTTGTAGATATCATTAAGCCCCATGAGAAACTGCATCAATCGATCTTCTTCTCTTTGATCGTAGTGCCCCTTCATCTAATTGCAGGTGGAAATCGACCGGTATGTCTCTAATTCATCCAAGAGGCCTTTGATTTTTGTGAAATATGCTGAAACTGTTATTGTGCTTTTTGAAAGAGATGCCAAGGATTTTTGAATTTGATAGATTGCTGGTGCGTTCCTCTATGAAAACTGATCTTTGAAGTCTTCCCAAACTTGTTGAGCAGTGTTTGCATGAAACACCCCTTTTGCAAGGTCTGGCTTGACCGAATGAGTGAGCCATGACAAAATCATGCTATTACATTGATTCCATAGAGCGTATTCTGCTGGCTGTTCTTCTTTAGATGGTGGTTGGATTGATCCATTGATAAATCCAATTTTGTTTTTGGCTGTGAGAGCATGAATCATAGCTTTGCTCCATAAAGGGTAGTTGGCTCCATGAAGGGTAGTTGGCTCCATTCAATTTTGTTGGAACAAGAATGTGTTTAGGTTGGTCTGAATGATGAACAAAATAAGGATTTGAAGGATTCATAGAAGAGTTGGTGGTTGGATGGTTGGAAAGTTGCATTTGTGATGGTGATGTCTGGTTTGCATTAGCCATTGTAAAGACAAGAATGTTGTGTATGATGATTAGGAACCCAGAAATTGCTCTGATACCATGTATAAAATATGATATGTAAAAAAAAGAAGAATCTTGGTGAAAATGAATTCTGCATATTTCTCAAAATGATGTACACAATATATACACATGTACAAGAATCAATCAGATCTTTTCCTAAGGCTAATAATCTGTGATCCACCTATAATGGAGGGATTTGATTTATGCTAATCAAGGCAAGTCAACTATTTACATTCATTACAAGAATATTTCTTAATATAGAGAACTGCTCCCATATAAGAGAGATTGATGAACACGGAGGTAGAGGAGTGACCCATATATGGGTGCAAAGACTATCCACATAAATTGGTGAGGGAATGACTCTATCCGAGGCATGGGGATGATGCCTTTTAACCGGATGTAGTAAGTCATTGGTATTTATATTGTTATTGGTATACATGAATTAGTGAATTTTTATTTTTTTATTAAATTTTACATTCTATTGCTACATTTTTTTTTTTGTTTTTTTGTAAATTGTAGTTTTTTTTAATCAACTTTTAATTTATAAATTTATTTAAATTTATAGCATCAAAATTGCTGGATTCGGGATTTTGTTTTATTTTATTTTATTTATTTATTTTTTAACAAATGGATTCGGAAGTTTTTGGTGCCCATCATTTGCCCTTGGAAATGAATCTGCAGTACTCACAGGTCAGAGCCTGGGGCCACGTGTAGACATCATCCTTATTTCTTGCCTCAGAGAAGTGTTTTAGATCCTTCACAACATAACCACACGGAAAAAATTCAATCGACCAACCAGTTTTTGTGGTGTGATTAATAGCAGGTTTTGAAGGCAAGTGAGGGAACATCTAGAAGCAACGTAGAGCACAATTACCACGAATGTCAAGGAATTGACAGACAATTTGAAAGGACCCAATCCGGATTTCCCCTGAAGAGATCCGAGCGGAGCCCTCCCGGCACCCCACAGAATCCTTACAGTCTTTATGTAGGTGACTTAAAAGGACTCCGTGAAGCAAAGCCGTGAAACAATTTCATTTCTTAATCATTAAAACTATAGAGTGAAAAATTTTCGGCAGCACAACGGCTATTCTCCGACATTTCAAATTTTTTCAAACACCTGTATAACAATTAATAATATTTCAAAATGCATACATTCATTTTCACTTCCAAATGGGACCTCAGGTCCATCGCAAAATCCACATTTTAAACGCAATTCGAGTAATTAAAACAAAACCATTTCAACTTAAAAGAAAACATTCCACATGCATGATAGCGTAATCAAAGTTATAAAACTTAAATATTTACATCACATTAAATCCGTTATATATCAAAAATTTACTTTTATTTCACAGTGGCGGTCGTCTGATAAGATCGCCTATTCTTGAGCTGGAGATCTGCTGCCTAGAGGACTCGAACCTGCGTCTGGGGAGTTTTAAAAACAAAACAAAACAAACAAGAAAATAATGAGCTAAATAGGCTCAGTGAGTGTTATGCAGTTTTGAATAGGTTTCCTTTAATACCCTTTCTAAAATCTTTTAAAATAATGCTAAGTTCCGAAATAACTTAATTAAAACGAGCATTTCATAATATTATAAATTCATTTTTATAAATAATTTGCTTGAAAACAAGATACAAGATTATAAGCATCATAAAATTAGTTCATAACATAATTATAAGTTCATAAATAAACTCATAAAATCATAAATCAATCCTCAGTCATAAAACATATATCCAATGGAACCCAGGGAAATCATGATCACCGCCCGGTCTTAGGTCACTGGTGGTGGGGACGGTCAATCTCAGTCATAAGCCACTATGCCGTGGAATGTTACCTCACTGCACATAGGGCATCAATCATAATAGTAACTTATATACGTGTAGAGGGCGACATGACAGACTCGATCCCCCCATAATTAGTGGACTTTCCCCGACAGACATGCCATACGCGCAATAAGACACTTCGACCGCATAACAGTCATAATTCAGTCATATAATGGGGATTAGGGTAGCCATCGGTTTTGAAATACATTGATATGCTAAAATAATCATTGAATAACATATTGCTTCGATTAGAAATCAAAACATAAAAGTGCATTTTCAATAATAAGTTCACAAAGTCAATATTTCTTTAGATGCATATATAAAAACATATATAAGCGTACATCATTCCTATAATTCATTTAAATATTAAAACGTTTAAATCTTTCATGAAAACATAAAAATCATATAGAAATCATAGTGCATTTATCATTTCATAAAACAATTTACACTCACCGATTCCTAACTCACGGAAACGTTCGAATTTTCTACCTCGCTTGACTTCTCCAACTTCGCTTTCCTTCGCCTTATCGATGCCTATATAAGTTAACATTCTAATATAAGTATGACGCAACTATGCTATTCGAATCTAAAGCAACATCATCGAAATCACATTCTAATGGATTCAACAAAGAGAATAAGCGAAGCTAAATGAATAACATAAATCGTACGCGTTTTCAACTAGCTATCGAGACTTATCGCTTATAACGTTTCGCGCGATTCCTTCGTTACCAATTAAACTTAACAACAATTTCTACTCGAGACTTTACTTAAAACATGGCAACGAAGATTCAAACACTTAAAAGCACAAACATGAAAAATATGGCATCAAGCTTAAATAATATTCATTTTCCGATTCAACTCCAAATTTCAACAATTTCTTATAATCGGGCGAAACGAAACTACCCGATTGACTCTATTCCAATTCAAACTATCCTAACGTTAACATTTATCATCTTAAAGAGCTTAATAACATAAATGGCAGCTTGCTAATCATCAATTACTTACTCATATTCGACAACGAAACATCGCAACCAATATACATTCGCATTGGCGGAAAACTGATCCGAATCGCTCGAAAAAGATTTTCCAACATCCTAACGATTATTCGATACTTTAAAACACACTAAAATACATCATTTTTTTATGTTAACGAACTTGAAAATAAAAGCATGACATAACAGCCCTTAAATCACATCATAACCGCCCATAAACAAAATGCAACGAACACAAACGATGACCATATCTTTTCAAAAACACAAACGTACGAACCTCCGCACTAACGAGGTTCTAATCCTAAATCCCAAACATTTCATCACGATTTTCATTCACTATTACAACCTAAACACTTCCAACAAAATGAAAATCTTAAAACACAAACTTACCTCACGAATAACAATCGACATGCTTCGAAACTTACACGCCAAAAGCTGTCCATTATCCGATAATTAACTGAACTTATAACAGCCCCTAATTAGCCAAAATATACTAACTTTTCAACATCCATATTCTTCCATAACACACCAATACACTATATTCCATAACAATTAACATTTCAACCACGAAATCACTACCATAAGTGAACCAACACAAACACTCGACATCACATTTTTAGTAACCATCACACTAACTTCACATGCAACACAAACTATCCTAATACAATCACTTCATCCGAGCTCCCTTCAATCCAAAATAACATGCGACCAATAAAATTTATCGAAACGTCAATACGAAACCAAACGGGACGGCATTTACCTTTACGAGAGCTGTTCTTCGTTTCGAAACGGCTCACAAACTGTCGCGACGGCTAAGCGGAGCCAAAGTTCACTCATGACAGCAGCTTTCACGGTCAGGCAGCAGCAAGTCACGGTTTGGCAGCAGTATTACCTTCACGCCAGCAGCAGAACAGCTCCAGCTCGGCAGCAACAGCGCCTTCACGCCAGCAGTAAAACAGCTCCAGCTCGGCAGCAACTCTCGTCCACGGTAGCAGCAGCAGGTCGTGTCTGGCAGCAGCAGTTCCACCATTCAGCAGCAGCACCCGACCAAGACAGCAGCTCCAGGTCACGGCAACACCAGCACCTTCGCCAGCAGCATCACGCCAACAGCAGTTACAGCTCTCGGCAGCACCCACCTGGCAGCAGTTCTCGCACCTTGCTGCCTTTCACTTCACGGCCTGGATTCACTTCTCCTTGGATCTGACCTTGCATGCAAGCTCTGATCTGCTCACTTGGGTTGGATCTGCACTCAGATTGCACATGCAACACTAGGTCTCTCTCTCTCTCTCGCACTCAAAGGAGCTGTCGACTTCACGTTCTTCCTCTTGAGCTGACCGAGTGCAGCTCCTCACTCTCTCAGTCTCAATCCTTCACTCTCGATTCTCCTTCACGATCAGAATCTCCCTCTCCAAACGAGCTGAACTTTCTTTGCTCTTAGCTTGCTTCTTGGATCGACAGCCTCTCTCACTACCCACACTCTCACAATTTCAGTTTTAAAGATGAGAGGTGACCGAATTTTATTTTTATCTTTTATTATTATTATTATTATTTTTGGTGACCATAAGATTACTTTATTTAATTTAATATTACTTCATGCTCAATATATAATTCATGCTTTTTGGCCACTTGTCACCATTCCTATATGCATGCATGACATTTGTTTTGCTTCCTAACCGCATGCTTGACACGTGTCAAAGCCATGCACCATATAAGCCACACGTTGATTCATGCGTTCTCCCATTCTGATTCCAGGCTCAAATCCAATTTCGTCTGTTCGAGAATCCGCTTACGACTTGATTTCGATTCCGCATACTCGGAATTATTTTAAAAAAATTTTCAATCTGACTTCACGCTCTCAAAATTATTTTTTTATTACTCTAAAATACTTATTCCAAATGTTTCCAAGCGAAGCGCGATCAAAAGGAAAACTAATTTGCTCACCGACAAACAAGGATTTGGGTTTTACACAATTGGTGATGAACCTCCCTTTTGATTGCTGCGAGGTTTATTGTGGTTCTGAAAGCTTATATAGTTGGTGGAGAATTATAGATGGATCCCTTACCAAACTTGAATTGGTTTCCACGTTTTTTCACTTGACCAAAATTGATCCAGAATGATGAGCGGCAAGAGTTTTTATTTGTAAACTCATTTTTTGTTGGATCGAAATTCTCACTAAAACAAAAATAAAACTTTTACAACACTCAAAACACCTCACAATACAAAGCTTTGCTTTATTTCTCACACACTCACTAGAAGCTTTGCTTCTCTTCTTATGTTTTCTTCTTCTTTGTGATGCTTAGACCTCATGCAAGAAGGGCTATATATAGTGCTAGAAATTAATCTAAACCATTCAAATTAACAAATACAAATAAATCCTAACCACACAATTTCACCAACCAAACAAATACTTTTAAATTGACTCACCTAACCTTACACCTAACATTATACCTAACCTTAGAAGGTTTTTCTTGATGGACTTGGGCTTGGTAATGGGCTTGCTCAAAAAACAAGTTTATATTTTCAACACCCCCTCTTAAACTTGTTTTACCATGCCAAGCAAACTTTTTAATCTCGCAAAATCTTCAAACTTTAGTGGTTTGGTGAAAATATCTGCGATTTGATCCTTTGACCTTACGTATTCCATTTGCACATTTCCTTTTGCTATGCATTCTCGTATGAAGTGATAACGAGTATCGATATGTTTGCTTCTGTCATGGAACACTGGATTCTTTGCTAAGGCGATGGCTGATTTATTGTCTACACAAATCTCAGTTGGTTCTTCTTGTGGCAAGCTTAATTCCTTCAATAAATTTCTGAGCCAAATTGCATGACAAATACACGAAGTAGCAGCTACATATTCGGCTTCACAGGTGGATAGTGTGACAATCGGTTGCTTCCTTGACATCCATGTGAAAGCTGTGTTTCCCATGAAGAATCCAAATCCACTGGTGCTCTTTCTATCATCTGTATCTCCACCCCAATCGCTATCGCTAAGTTTGAAGTCATTTGAAATTGAATAGAACAAGCCAAAGTCAATTGTACCTTTGATATAGCGAAGGATTCTTTTAGCTGCCTTGAAATGGGTAGTTATTGGATTCTTCATATAACGACTCACCAGTCCAACTGCATAAAGGATGTCAGGTCTTGTACAAGTCAAGTACCTCAAACTTCCAACCAAACTCTTAAAGAGTGTTGGATCCACTTTTTCTGCTTCATCATGCTTAGACAGTTTGACTCTACATTCCACCTGTGTGCTTATTGGATTGCAATCATCCAACTTGAATTTCTTAAGTATCTCCCTTGCATAGCTTTCTTGGGAGATAAAGATGCCATCTTCATTTTGCTTGACTTCGATACCAAGGTAGTATGCCATCAATCCGATGTCGGTCATCTCGAATTCTTTGGCCATTGCTTTCTTGAATTCTTCAAAAAAACTTGGATTATTATCGGTGAAGATTAAATCATCCACATACAAACATACAATCAAAACATCTCCATCTTTGAATTTGATGTAGAGAGCATGTTCATGAGGACATTTGGTGAAGCCATTCTCTTTGAAGTATTTGTCAATCCGATTGTTCCATGCCCTTGGTGCTTGCTTCAACCCGTAAAGAGCTTTCTTTAGTTTTAGAACTTTGTCTTCGTGGCCTTTGACTTCATAGCCTGATGGTTGCTGAATGTAGACTTCTTCTTCAAGGACTCCATTTAGGAAGGCGGATTTTACATCCATCTGATGAATCTTCCACTTATTCTGAGCTGCCAAAGAAATTATTAGTCTTATAGTTTCTAATCGAGCAACAGGAGCAAATACCTCATCATAGTCAATTCCAGCTTTTTGACTATAGCCTTTTGCAACAAGTCTTGCCTTGTGTTTTTCTATCTCTCCCTTAGCATTTCTTTTTATCTTGTACACCCATTTGACACCAATTGCTTTGTGTCCTTTTGGAAGTATAACGAGCTTCCAAGTATCATTCTTTTCAATGGACTTGATTTCTTCATTCATTGCATCTTTCCACTTCTTATTTTGTACAGCTTCTTCAAAGCTCACTGGTTCGGAATCAGCAAAGAGACAGAAAAGTGTGAGATTATCAGGTTGTTTAGTTACCTCATAAAGATCTTGCAGATTTCTTGTACGCTCCACATCTCTTTCATTCAAAAATGATGGTGGTGAGTTTCCATTATCTGTTGAGGTTGGTGATGCTAGTGGTGTAGTGGGTTCTTGTTCTGCTTGCTCCACTCTTGGTTGCTCCTCATTGTCTTCTTCAAAGTGGGGAAGGAAACTGTAATCTTCATCATGTGTTTTCCAATTCCATGTGCTTTCTTCATCGAATACAACATCACGGCTGATGATAGTCTTTCTATTGTTTGGATTATACAGCTTGTAGCCTTTAGAGTAATTATCGTACCCAATGAAGATGAACTTCTCACTTTTGTCATCAAGCTTACTTCTTCTTTCGTCTGGTACATGTACATGAGCTATGCTTCCAAAGACTCTCAGGTGGGAAATACCTGGCTTCCTTCCATTCCATGCTTCTTGTGGTGTCTTACCCAACACACTTCTTGTTGGAGATCGATTTGATAGGTATACTGCGCAAGCTACGGCTTCCGCCCAAAATTCCTTCGGTAATCTTTTGCTTTTCAACATACTTCGTGCCATATTGAGAATTGTTCTGTTCTTTCTTTCTGCAACACCGTTTTGCTGAGGGGATCTCGGAACGGTTAGAGGACGTCGAATTCCATTTGCTTCGCAGAACTCTCGGAACTCTTTTGAGGTGAACTCTCCTCCTCGATCAGATCTCATTGCTTTTATCTGGTAGCCACTTTCTTTCTCCACAGCAGTTTTAAATTTCTTGAATACTTCAAAGACTTCTGATTTCTGTTTCAAGAAATATACCCACGTTTTTCTTGAAAAATCATCAATGAAGAGAAGGAAATAATTACTATTACCGAGAGAGCTTGGCTTGATTGGACCGCACACATCAGTATGGATGAGCTCGAGTGGTTTCTTGGCTCTTGATTCTGACTGTTTTGGGAAACCTTTTCTGAATTGCTTCCCAAGTAGACACCCTTCACAAAGTTGGTCAGGATGATTAATACGAGGTAGTCCTCTCACCATTTCCTTCTTAGACAACATTTCCAATCCTCCAAAGTTGAGATGCCCAAATCGAAGATGCCATAACCATGATGCATCTTTATAACAAGCTTTCAAACACTTTGCAACATCATTTTGAATGTTCAACGAAAACATTCTATTCTTTGACATTTTCACCTTAGCAATTAAATTTCCTATGTCATCTCTTATAAAAAGACTACAATCTTTCATGTGAATATCATAGCCTTTTTCTAAAAGTTGACCTAAACTCAAGATGTTGCTTATCATGTTGGGCACATAATAAACATTTGAAATCAATTGGTGACT
Source organism: Dimocarpus longan (assembly GCA_022984855.1). Classification (NCBI taxonomy): domain Eukaryota; kingdom Viridiplantae; phylum Streptophyta; class Magnoliopsida; order Sapindales; family Sapindaceae; genus Dimocarpus; species Dimocarpus longan. The sequence continues at coordinate 35,167,852 of CM041014.1, read as the reverse complement.
ACCATCTTTAGCACGAATAAGAATGTTACCTTTTCCTTTCACCGGAATTTTAGAACTATCTCCAAATGAGACATTGCCAGTCACAGATTCGTTGAGCTCTATGAACATGTTTTTCCTTCCACACATGTGGTTGCTCGCACCAGTGTCGAGATACCAAGTATTCTCTTGGTCACCATCTTTGCCTCTGTGTGCTAATAACAGAATTTCTCTCTCCTCTGCTCTTGCTTCCACAAAATTAGTCTTTTCTTTAACCTTGTTATTTGGAGTTCTACATTCTGAAGCATAATGTCCAAACTTCTGACAATTATAACACTGAACTTGAGATTTTTCGTACCTTGTGTTCGAATTGGCTCTCCCACGACTTCTTGTTGAATTTTCTCCTCTCTCATAGCTATTGTTGGAATTGTTGTATTATAATTCCAACCTCGTCCACGACCACGACCTGTACCTCGTCCTCGGCTTCTTCCTCTGCCTCGACCACGTTGGTATCTCTTGTGGCTTTGGATTTCTTCCTTCTCTTTGAGTTGGGACTTGAGGAGTTGTTCATTGATACCTTGCTTCCTTTTATGCTTTTCTTCGTAAGCTTACAACGATCCTTGAAGTTGCTCAATTGTCATGGTTGTCAAATCTTTAGTCTCTTCTATCGTCACAACGATATATTCAAATTTGGAGTCCAACGAGCGGAGTATCTTCTCCATTATTCTGGTATCTTCCAGTGTCTCACCGTTTCTTTTTAATTGATTAGAAACGATTAACACTCTTGTGAAGTAGTCAGAAATAGATTCAGATGCTTTCATATGTAATGATTCAAACTCACCTCTTAAAATCTGAAGACGAACTTTCTTCACTTGTTCAGATCCTTTGCAAGAGGTTTGTAGCTTATTCCATGCTTCTTTAGCGGACTTTGCACTTGAAATTTTCTCAAAGCCATCATCATCTAATGCTTGATAGATGAGATAGAGAGCCTTTTTGTCTCTCTTCCTTGAGTCTTTTAAACTATCCTTTTGAGTTTGGGATAGTGTCGACTCATCTTCTGATTCGGTGTAGCCTTTTTCTACGACCTCCCAGACATCGTGTGCTCCAAGAAGTGCTTTCATTTTGATACTCCAATTATCATAGTTGTCATTCTTGAGTGTTGGAACTTGAAAGGATACCATACCATTAGCCATACCTTTTAGTATGTTTAGAATTTCGAAATTCTGATTGCACGGATGGATTCAGAACGTCGAGAAACTTCAACAGGAACTTGAGCCAAAAAGTCAACTTTTGGTCAACGGTCAACGGTCAAAGTCAACGGAACCTGGGTCAATGGTCAAAGTCAACGGGACCTGTTTGGCTTTTGTCAACAGCGGCTCGGCTCGGTCTGGCTCGGCTTGGCTCGGCTCGGCTCGGCTCGACTCGGCTCGGCTCGGTCTGTTAACCCGGTTCAACTCGTTTGAGTTGACTCAGTTTTCTGCAGCGATTTTCCGGCGGCGCGTGCGGACGCGTGGAACCTCCGATTGGGATGATTTTTACGGCGTTGTGCTCCTCTCGTCGAGAGATTCGATTTGGTATATTATAAGACACTTAACCTCGCTCTGATACCACTTTGTTGGATCGAAATTCTCACTAAAACAAAAATAAAACTTTTACAACACTCAAAACACCTCACAATACAAAGCTTTGCTTTGTTTCTCACACACTCACTAGAAGTTTTGCTTCTCTTCTTATGTTTTCTTCTTCTTTGTGATGCTTAGACCTCATGCAAGAGGGGCTATATATAGTGCTAGAAAATTAATCTAAACCATTCAAATTAACAAATACAAATAAATCCTAACCACACAATTTTACCAACCAAACAAATACTTTTAAATTGACTCACCTAACCTTACACCTAACCTTACACCTAACATTATACCTAACCTTAGAAGGTTCTTCTTGATGGACTTGGGCTTGGTAATGGGCTTGCTCAAAAAACAAGTTTATATTTTCAACATTTTTGTCCTTCTTTAGAAACTCTTCATAATCAACGAGTTTGTCATGAAGTTGCTCAAATGAAATGGTACTTTCTCGAGAGAAAATGACAGTAGGGACAAGTTTATAGGCCTGGCTATTGGAGGGATGATGGATGCTGTGTGAGTGATCATCCACCATTATAATTTGAAAAAAAAAAAAAAAAAAAACCAAACTTGGGATAAAAAAAATCGATAGGGCTCTATGGCTCGGATACTATATAAGATCTCATATTGATAGAAGAGGTTATTCACTACAGTGTTACAACAATTCCGGTCATATATAAAAGCTATTTTATTCTATACATAGGAAGAGTCGTGTTAACTCTGTAACCTAAAGAGTAAAATTAGTTGTTGCAATAAGACATGAATGAAGAAATGTGATTCTAGGAATTATGTAATAGCAGCAAGTTGACTTGGAATAACTTTTCGGTGACTCAATAGATAGAACTCAAGGTCTAGCTAATAAAGTTTGCATCATTTGAATCCAATTTTACTATTGTTGTACAATCAGTGCCATCAGTTAAAAAACCAAAACATCGCCAACTAAATGCCCCCACAAGTCTTTTCCTTTAACAAGCTTACAAAATTGAAATTGCAGGACATTTTTTTTTTTCCCATTCAATTTAATAGGCAAAATTCCTAATTTTCTTACTTGTTAAACAATAATCTTCACACAAGTAAGACACTTAACCGAGATGATGCATGGATTTGCTTTAATATTTTGATCAAAATTCAAAACTGTAATATCAGTTGTCCCAGGGACAAGAAACGAAATCTTCATGAATAAAACAATAAAATACCTACTACGATGTAATAACAAGTTTTACTCAAGATCAGCTTGCATGCCAGGATATATATTAGCTTTGACACCCTATAGCCTTTAATTTCTGCAGTCATCTGCATTCTCCGTGGTACTGGGTATCAACTACAAGAGTCACATAGTTTGTAAAACTTCTTAGTATAAAATCTAAGAAAAAATTTAAATAGCACCATATCACAAAATGATGGAGAACTTATTCATTTCATATTAGTATGACTGCTTCTAAATGAAGGTGACAAATGCCATTTAACTTGGAAATCACATAGATGGCAAGTAGCGATTCAAAATTAATATCGAATGTCATTTTGGTGATTGTAAAAGTAGTCACTGTTTGCCGTAAAAAGGAGATATTAATGTAATCAGTTATGCATTATTTGTAACATTGATGGATATAAATACTTTTCCCATAATTGCTTCATTTCATCTCCTACATAGTTTTTTTGAGTTAATGAATCCCATTCATCATTCTCAGCGTTGTTGAGAATCTAATATGTAACTGATTTTGGGTCATTTTTATAAAAATATAAAGCTTTTTCATTTCTTGTTTGAGCTACTATAGTCTATATTTGGTAAGTAATTATTTTATAGACAAAATATATGCTAAGCACAAGCAAATTTACAAGCTTACCTTAGATCAAACAATCGGATTTGGATCCTTCTGGTGTTTGAATGTCTTCCAATGAAGGGATTGCGTTGAACCTTTTCATAGAAATGTTTTTCAACAGACCCTATCAACCGAAACGGTTTTCTCGTTATGGGCACATAGTAGAGCTACTCATCTCAATCAACTTTAAAGTAAGTTTCCATTGTCAAGATTGAGTGCCCAGTTCAGACTTTTGGCTGGATCGAATAAGGGTAACTGTTTGATATTTTTAAAATGAGTTAATATTTAGTGGATCCATATAATATGAATCTAATTTATGCACTAAAAATTCTTCTGATGTTTACTTTTTGAATATGAAATTTTATTTTACTTATGATTTTCAATAAATGAAAATAGAAATCCAATAGCATTCCTAAATTATATATTGTAGCCATCAAAAACAGAAATCCAGATAGCTAGCAATTTTCGGATGATTGGCACAGAATGATAATATCATATTGGAATTGCATTTTAGTGTTGCTATGGGGAATATTTATAAATATTTACAATTTTGTGTTATATATATATAATACATATGTACATGATCCTAGGTGCCAGTCCTAAAAAAATTTATCGTTACAAAGCTAAATGATGCCATAGACTTTAGTTTGGTGCAGTCTTTTTATTTTTATTTATTTCCCTTTTGGAAAAAATCTAACATCGCAATTTATCTAATCGTGGATGTGAAGAACTCCAAACCTATCTATGAAATTCGAAGATTTACTTTCAACAATCAGGACCCACAATTTGTAATGAGAATATCTCAGTTTTTCAGTTTATAGACAAATATGGAATTTGAAAACCTATGTATGAAATTCAGAGATTTTCTTTCAACAATCACGAGATATTTACAGCTACAATTTGTAATGAGAATATTTCAGTTTATTAGTTTATTAACAAATATGGGTTTTGAACTGCTATCATGAATGTACAAAAATAATGCACTAATAATTTAAGCTGTAAGTGGATGTATAGAATAATTTTTAGAAAACCAAAAAAGAAAATCCCATAGGTTTATAAACTTTATCCGAAGTATTATTTTCAGAAGAACTCTTTTGTCAATCGTTTTAATCTAGACAGGTTGAAATGTGATTAGAATAAAGAGAAAGCAAAGGAAAATCTCTATGTGAAATTGGAATACCAAATAATAATTAAAAAAAAAAAACAATGTATTAAAAAATTTCTGTACTGTTCCTAGTGGTATGGTTGGTGAAATTGTGTGCAAGTGGAGCAAACATGCTACGATCACTTGACCTAAATGCACTAAATGGGTAGACTCCACGCAGAGCTTTTAAGACCCAAAACAGTAATTCAAAAGCTTATTTTTAGGATCAGTCATCATTTCTCTGTAATTTCTGTTCTATTTCATGGAAGCATCAAATATTTCAACAACTTTAATAATCGAAAACTAAAGAACAAAATTTCCACCAATTAGGTAGTGAATGGTTACAGCTATTTTCTGAGTGTTAAGAGTCCACATAGTTTAAATCTCACCCATTTTATACAGACTCTATAATCAATTCAAGTGCCTATCATAAAGGGATAAAGATTATTCAAAATATTTGTTATAGAGATAGAGTTTGATTGATTAAAATCAGAACCAACTAAACAACATAAATTTAAAACTAAAATTCTAAAGCTTTTATGATAATTATCGTTAAATTTATTTTTACTTTTTGTTAATTTGAAAAACCAAACTTCACGCCCGATTTCAGTCAGTTAGTATCTTGTCGGTTAGCTGAATATCCCCAAAAAAATTGTTTTAAGAAAGTATGAAATTTAAAATTAATGATGAAGAAATAAAATGGAATTTTTTTTTTTTTTTTTTTTACTGCCATTAATATTTATGAACTATAATAAACAAACTCACAGTGCTAAAGGAAACTTAATTTAGTAATTTATACCTTTACAGTGCTAAAACAGTATGAACTCGTTCGTATACTATAAACATGTCCTTTATTTTCCTTTCGTTTTCCCGATCACTACACTCAATCTTAAATAAGTATTTTTCTAGGTACATGCTAAGCCACTTAATTTGTTTAATCTTTCTCCTAGTTTAGTGCTAAAATTAAATTATTTCCACTTTGCCTTTTCTGTTAACTCTTATTATTATTAGTGATCCAAATTAAAGTAGTTTATTTGCATTAATTGAAACTTGGGCAAAAGTAGTTTATTTATTCTAATAACAATAGTCCCTATACCTGCAAAAATAGTTGTAGACAGCAAAACTACACAAACACAAATATATATATATATATATATGTATATGTATGCATGTATTTCTACATTCATTATAATGATATGTCATAAATAAATAAAATCAGTCAAACATTACGGTCTATAAACATAATATTTAAGATAATAATTAATTATATCATAATTTGTATCCACTCATAAGTTTTCCGTATTTTTCATTTTATTGCATTTTTCCAACACGTTTTTTATAAAGGGAATTTGATTTTAACTCAATTATGCTTTATTATCATACTTATCTAGCTACTTTTATTGAATCTTTCTTATAATGTAATGATAATTTCAAATTAATTTTACCTTTTGTTCTTGACTGCGCCTCAACGCACTAATGGTGGTCCAAATTATAGTTTGTTTGCATAACTCGTCGGTTGGGTATAAGCTGTTTATTTATTTATTATTATTATTCAGGGCTAATTGATTTAGTCAATCTTACAGCTAGTCCCTTCAATGTACAAATTTTGATTAAATATTAGTGATAAGTTCTTTTTCTTTTCTTTTGTTTTTTCTTGCATATATATAGCTAAAATAGAAGCCATTTTGATATTGCCATGGCTTTTCAAATACTTACAGTTAACTATACTGAAGAAATAATTTTTGTAAAGTTAATTAGAGTAACATTTGGTTAATTTTACTGTTTAAACTGTTATAAGTCTTAAAAAGGGTATGCATAGTTTGATAAATTTTACGTTAATTGCTGTGAATTTATAAAATGTCAAAATTTGTCATAAAAATAAAATATCTTAAGTTATATATAGTATAAATATAAGTCTATATAATTAAGGTTGAGGCATAAATATTTTTTTATTAAATTAATGAGGATGGTTTGGATATTAAAAATATTTATTAAATCCCACTTTAGATTAGTTCTTAAATATATTTTTTAAAAAGTAATCCTTCATTTACTTCTTAAAACAAAAAACAAATATAATCATATTATTAAATAATTAGATTTTAACTTTTTAAAAATAACACCAAAGAGAGGACCCAATCTATTAAGTTAGAAGATAATTACATTTATATTTATAACATAGACCAAAAGGCCAACAAAAACTAAATAAAAAAAACCGACGACAATCAAAGAAATAGAAGTAAAAAGTTTAATTGGATAAGAAGTATCATTCTTCCGTTATGTTTCAATACTTAATTTTTACAACTGATATGAGAGACTTAATGTAACTTAACGTGAAGACTGTTGCTAGTGGGAGATGATGGAGATTGATTTTCCAACTCATTGGCTTATCCATAATTTTTGTCTCTGTTTTAAAAAAACAAAACCTGTACATAATATCCACGAGCATAACCAAAAATTTGATGCTTTTTCATTTAGCTCCACAGAAGTAGCCATCCAGACAAAAATTTCCAGTTGTGCTTTTGCATGATCACAATCTTTTCTGGTCGTTGATCATATATTACCAACAAGTCCTTGGCCTGGAGAGCTGTCATTGTTGATAGTGCAACCTTTTCTGGTTTAATTGTAGTAACCTTCTCCGGTTTCTCAATTCCTTGAATATCAGTTATTCTCAACTTAGTAACTTCCTGAACAAGAAAACTAAAACACCAACGAGCATTGAAAGAGAAACATACAATTGCTTAGACAGACGTGTGGATGTCCTTTGGTGGTACAGCGGTAATTTTTCCTTCTCTCTTTGTTGAAAATAATCACCTTTGCATCTAATGCCTAACAGAAAAGAAACAATAAATGGTGATTAGATTACAACGAATACAAAAGATTATAAGAATGCATACACAGAATCGAGTGTTAAGATCTTGTGATGTTTCCTCTCGCTCCAGATAGAACCGAAAAATGGAAACAGAATAGGAAGAACTTGGAGACAACCATAAAGAATTATCACTTTTGTACTCTTCAGAAAACTGTTCTAACCAGGCATACTCCCCTGCCCTCAAAGTGAATTAGTCAATGCAGAACATGGCCCCCATTGGATCATCTGAATCAAGTGAAAGCAATAGTTTGCGCACTTCAAGGGGGTGAACATTGGATTCCATGCACATTCTAATCCATATAAACACTTTGCAACTGCATCTGCTGCCGTTTGGTGTTCACCGACAAACTTGAAATAATCCACTGTTGTTATCAGTGAATCCAAATGATATGGATGTTGTATCAAAACGTTAGCTACACTGTTAAGATCATGAATAGCTTGTGCAGCTTCAAACGCTCTCTGAGCTTGACTATACAAAGGCGAGTGAATGTGTCTACACATTAAGAACAATTAAACCACACTTGCACTAAATAAATAAGTTAAAGTATTAAATTATATGCAACCAGAAGTTACTGGATGCAATATTTACAGATAAACTAAGCCTCAAACGTTATACACAAATCAGCAAAAGTGAAGGCTTACACAGATAGACTTGCAATCCAAATTATGCCTTTGCAATAACAAGTTTCTAAAGATGGAAAAATATCTATAGGAACAAAACTAGAAGGTTAATGGTGACATTCTCAATAAGTGGCATGAAATGTCGAATTAACTTGATCTCTATTGATCAACAAACCATCCAAAGAAAGAGTCACTTTTCATGTGATTTCCAGGTGTGCTTTAATGCATATACCAGAGTAGTTGATCAGGTGTAAAAGCATCAAAAAGGCAACATAGGTTTACTTCATCACTTTGTAGGTATTTGACCTTTCTATTGGTAAGTAATACTCTTGAAAACCATTTGTAAATTGATCTTAATTAGGGTGAAGCTAATGCTGGACACACCATTTACAATTCAGAGGGGCTATACACAAGATACCATGATATTATATTCAGCCTGGACATGCTCAAGGAAGAAGCTGAAATGTGAAAGAGATTCGCGAAAAGGTTAGAGGCTAAAGATTTCATCGATCAATCCTCTCCGCATGATAGGTAGAATCTTAATAGAATTTGCCAATCAGTCCATTGTTGCACAAAAGAAGCCTATTTTGGGCAAGGTCAAGCAAAAAGTTGCATTTCTCAAGAGATTCCTTGAGATATTGGAACCTTTCACCGATGACACTATAGATTACATCATTAAATACTTTGGACAGAATGCAAATATTATTCTTCTTCGTCTAGATATACTCAAGGAAGAAGTTGAAAGATACCTAAAATTGACACAGAGGATGGGGCCTTTCGTTGATGATACTATATAACTCATCATTGAATGCATTGCAATTAAGTGTAAGTTTAATTATTCTAATATGCTCAAGGAAGAAGTTAAAAGATACAAGGGTTTTTGTAAGAGGTTGGAGCCTTTGATTTCTTATATATACGGTGCATTTTATCAACAAATCCATTGAAGAGAAGAAGATTTGGGGGAAGGTAGTCAGGCGACCATGCTGGATATTGATTTTGGAACATACCCATTTGTGACTTCCTCTAACCCATCAGCTGGTGGAATTTGCACCGGTCTACACTAGCCAGTCCTACGACGGCGGAGGAGAGGAAGAGTTCTCATCGCAACCGGTTCCGGACGGACAATCCATCGCCACTACGATCTACTCAGCAGACGCCGGCGGCGGATTCTCTTCCTTCTCATTGAAACAGAACGGCAAGGGCTTCGACGGAGGTTTTGGCGCTGTGGAACACCGCCTCAGGAAGCCTTCGCTTTCAGAGAGTTGCGCAGGTGAGTGAGCTCGATTTTGCAGTGATTGTTTTAAAATGATCATCTACTAATTCAGTGAAATTGAACTTGATTTGGTTGTTGATTGATGCTTGAGACGATCTTCAAAGTTCGAATTGATCTTTGAAGTTCAAATTTTGTTTTGATTTGCCGTTAAAAACATATTCTGCTGGTTTTAGTTTAATTATTGTATGTTTGCAGGTGCGTGTGTTGATGTCTGAAGTTAATTGGTGAGTGTTATTGTTTGTGTGTTGATGTGCAGACAGAACGCGTTGAGATTGGAGGAGAATGAGAAGAAGGAGAAGATGTTATATAGGAAGCAGAGCAATACAAGGCTGAGTTCTATAGGAAGCATGCGGTTACCATTGAGAACAACAAGACACGTTTTTCTAAAATCTTCTTTTAAATTATACGAGTTGAAAGTTTTTGGTGTTGCTTATTACAAAAGCTAGCTGATATAATTACACCTAGCACAGTAATTTTTGGAAAGGGAAGCTATACACATCTGGTTTCATGTGGCTGTTAGTTTTGTTATCTCATGTAAAAGTATGATCTCATGACGCATTATATTATGTCTTTGTTATATTTGTTATTATCCAACAATACTCTTATATATTTTATGTTTTAGGATTCGCCAATGCCAGTACCAGTTGAGAAGTTTCTCACATGGAGGGTCTTCGGTGCTCCACCCATTGTAATTGCACTTGCTGCGCAAGGTTCTTTTCACGGATTTATGGATGCGAAGACACCTTTATGAGCCGTTGGCAAGTATTGCAATATAGCTCTTCTCTTTTTCTCCCTCATTATCTGTTTATCTATGTGTATTTTAATTACTTTATAGTTTAAATTATGCATATGACATATGTCTACTATTAATTATCAGTGGTAGAATGCAATATTAGATCCGATTTCGATATTTTCTCCTTCATCTTGGCATTAGTGGTGCTGCAGTTGCTACCGTGATTTCTGAGTACGTCAATAATGTCATAAACTTAACATTGTCAGAGTACCTGCAAAGTTATGTTCCTGCATTTATAGAAATTGGTTCTTTTATCGGATATTTGATTGCTTTCATCCTTTTGTGGAAATTGAGTGATAAGGTAGTATTGATATCACCTAACATTGATGGGAGAAGAATTGCACATTATATAAAATCCGGTACATTCCTCACAAACTAAAATTCAAAATGTCTGATTACTTTTTTTTTTTTTTTTTTTTTCATTGTTAGGACTTTCTGGAAACGAAGAATTAATTTGGAAAATATGGTCATGCTAGCGATTAACATGATTAAGTGAAAAGACTGATGGCTAGTTGGCGCTAGAGGAAACTAAGTGCACTTTACATTATGTTCATGTAAGATCTGTGCTACAACTCCTTTTACTTTTCCACCAAAATGTATATTATTTTCATTTCTATTGCAAGTGGTCTTCTGATTGGCAGGACCATAGCAGTGCTGCTCATATTATCAAATTTATGGCGTAATCATTTTTAAAGCTAGTTACTTTATAGTCACAATTTTATTCAGTTAGGTTATCAATTAGCTGTAGATTGATTGAGTATTTATGGTAGATTGGTCCTACTTTCCTTTTTCTTCCCTAGGACAAGTACTATAAGTTCTTTATGGTATCTTAGGAACTTACTGAAACCTCTAGTTTATGCTCGATTCTAGAAATTTGTTTCTCACATGTAGTTTTTGGTTATCTTTTTTTCTCTTTCCCCTTTTTTCCAGGAAGAAATGATGAAGGCAAAGCTTGAAGCCACTTGGAAATCTACAGAGCTTGCAGAGGTCTGATCTTATTCTATCTAATATATATTTTTTTCAAGTTAGTTTATCATTTGATCCACTCATGACTCATCTGTGAGTTAGTTTACCTATGGAGCCACGATATGGCAGATTTTGAAGTTATATGGCCATCTGAATTCACCTCAATCGGAATGAGTCACTACTCTTGATTCACATGTCGGTAATATTAATTGGTGAATTTGTTTATTCTGGTTTAACGGTTCTTTGCTCTTTCAATTTTGGGTGTATCTTTCTATCATGTTTCACTAAGTTCATACTCTCTGATTTTAATAAGTGAGGCTTTAAGCACTTCTTATCCTTCAAGTTTTTATTAAAAATTATTCAAGACTTTAAAATGACATGAATTTTTTAATTTATTTTTAATATCTTGGGTGTAAGTTATTAAATAATCCTTCTCTTATGCTCTTATTTGTAGTGTTGCCTCCCTATAGTGGATGCTAGATGCTTCATTTTGTTGGTTCTGTTGGTCAGATACATGGGTGGCTGCTTTAATTTTCAAACAATAATGCTTATAATTATAATTTTCATTGCCAATTATAACACTTACAAGACCCAGATCAGACCAAAGATGTCTGTAGAAAGTACAACACGAATAAGATATTGCCAAAATGAAGTTTGGTATATTACTGATGTTCTGTTTTAGAGCAAACATGTTTTACAAAATAATTACCTTTTAGGAAAATTCAAAGGGCCATTTTTTCTTTCTGTTGAGTTTTGTTGGACGATGCTTTTTTGGTATACTAGTAGTTGTGCTCACTTCTTCCATTTAATCGCTACTGCTGTGGTGTAGTATAATAAAATGTAATTGTTTGATGATCCCTGTTGTGAAGCTTACTGATATTTTGTATGATGCATTGTTGTATAGGCTGAAGTGATAATTAAAATGAGTGTTGAGTTCTCCTCGAGCATTACTGCAAACAGAATTGTCGCAGAAATGCCACTACCAAAATATACCACCCATGCTCTTTCTTATTTCGTGAGTAAAATTGACAGGATTTTTTGCATGTCTCAAATTATTGATTTGTTCAGTAATAGTTTCAAATTTCTGTATATAGTTTTTAATATCTTGCATAAGGTTCTATCCAAAAATAATAAATAAATTCTAGGCAAGCTTATAAGCATTATTATTGATACATTACTTTGTGTAGCCAGCTTGTGCCTGACCAGATTTGAATATTTGATAGTTTTTACAAACCCTTTATTCTAACGCATGTATGAAGAAAAGAACAATTATACAGCTCATTTTATGAAATAGTATGAGATAATCTTGAAGTCTCTATAGACATAGTAAAAGGAATAATCACAAAATTTTGATCTTAAAGGGACTACAAAGTCGGATACTCTTTAACGTCATTGTTTAACAAAAGAAACTAGGTTTGCAAGAATGCTTAGTAGAGGAAAGTTTATATTAAATTATGCAGTCGCCTGACAGGCTTTTCGAAATAGAAAAACAAAGATTAGTTATTAATCTTGTGGCAACAGACTGAAGGTTGAGACATGCTACTTATCATTTTTTAGATAAGTCTAATTTATGGATTGTGTTTTGTATGTCAAGGTATGTAGATTGTTCAGAGAATTGTTTACCATTTCTGAGTTTTGAGAGAGTTAGCACAAGTTGATATTATGGGTTCTTCATAAATTATGCCATGTATCTCATTTGTATCTTATTAATAGTTCTACAGAGTGAGTTTTGGTTTGAAACCAGGAACAGCTGGACGAAGAACAGATTTCAAGGAAGTTACTAAGAGACTTGAATGGGGTTTAAAGAAGGCAATAACTTCTTAAAAGTTCTCTCATTTATTTGATGTTAATTAATTCAATGTTTAACAGTTGACTACTTAGATATGTTAAGTATTAGTAGTCTATATAAAATGACAATTGATATCATTCAATGTCATATTTGATTTGGTTCAATTTGATTTTGTTTTTGTTCAATTTAAATAGTTTTTCAAATTAAATAGTTTCATTTCAAGCATTGGTTTGATTTTAAAACTTATTTCATGCGACATTTTTTAGCTCTCATAAGTATGATCTGTTACAACATTTAGTAGAATGTATTAATAAGTGTCAATCTTTTATATCCTTCGTTAGGATATTTTCATAAATGTCATAAGGGGGTTTTATGATATTTTTTAAAGCTTGTAAAAACTATTTTTTCTTGTAGTAATTTATTGCATTCCATATTGTTAAATGTACATTTAGCATTAAAAAATGGAAACAAAATGATTATAACAACTCTCTTGATCAAATATTGATTTTTCTTTTCAACAAAAAGTTATGTTATGGCTTGGTTTGTGCATGGAATTAAAGTTAAGATAATATAATTCTCAAGTGCTTTAGCAAACAGGAAATTCATTGAAAGTCGATTAATTTTATTGGCCTTGGTTAAAATTTCTAATTAATAAACACATCATAAATTATGTAGTGGCAATTTCAAAAACGAGGCCAATTTCAAAGGCAAAAATCATTTTTAATCCCTCCTAAGACAAAATTTGTTTTTAACCCTTCTAAGAAATGATTTGCACCCTATAACTTGTACTTCCCAAATTACTCCTATAATTAAATTACCAACTTACCCTTATCATCAAAAAATTCATTCAAAATACACACACCAAAAGAAAACTCCCCAAACTCGCAATTACGCTCCCTTAAATACACCAATCATGGTTTGTCATTTGATAAACTCTGTGGTCACAATGAAATTCGTCAAGCTCTCATCTCAGAAGGAGGAAACCATGACACCACGATGCCACTAACACTGCAAATTTCTTACTTACCTTCTCTACCATTCAAATGTAAGATTTGAGCAAAAGATTTGAAATTTTTTAGGTTTTTGTTGAAAGATTTGTGTTGGGTTTTGAATTTTAGGGTTGGTGTGTATGATTTGTATTGGGTTTGGTCTTTTATTTGGATTTTGATTGTTCATCTTCCTGCCACTTGTGTCACGGATGGACCACAAATCAATGTTTAATTTTAGCCAAAAAAAAAAAACAAATTGAATGATGAGGCAGGTGGACAAATGTCCACCGACCCAATGGGCTTTAAAATAGTTAGAGAGAGAGAGTTGAAATAAAAGCAAAAGCAGAAAAGCAAACATTTGGAAAAAGCAGAGACATTTGAAAAAAGCAAAATCAAAGAAAATAAAGAAAGGGCCGAGAGACAAAGAGAAAGAGAGAGAGAGTTAGTGGCAAAATATTTCAAAAGAAAAAGACAAGTGTCACTTACACAAGTATGGTAAGCAATTTGAAAGAATGAATGAGAGGGTGAGACTGAGCCAGTTGTTCTTGTGTATTTTATATATACATATATATTGTATATTATATATATATATATAATCAAACAGCAAACATACAGAGCTAAAACCAGGCAGCAGAACAAGAAAATAAATAGCAAGGAGAAGAAAGAAAAGAGAAGAGAAAGAAAAAGAGAAAAACAAACAAGAAGATTTAGGGTTGTTTTGGTGTGTAATAAATTCAATATTAGATTTTTTGGTTTTATTTATTATTATTATTTTCTTTTATAAATTCTAAGTAGGTCCTTGTGTTGGTTTTAGGTGGGCAAGAATCCAAAAATAATACAAGTGCTATTGGTTCAAAATAGGATTGACACTTAATTTGTGAATGGATTATTTTATTTAATTTGAATTGATTATTTACAATTAAATATTTCAATTTTTAATTATTTATGAATTATTAGAAATAAATTATTGGTTAGCTATTAATTTTCTGGTTTATTAATATGTTTTACGCTTAAATTGAGAATTTATTTTATTTACATATATATATGCAAATATTAGGAATTCCAATCAAAATTTTATGTTTCCAGCTTGAGTTTGTTATCTAAAAAATTTTACAGTATTTTAAGTAATATTTAATTATGTTATAAGAAAAGTATTTATTAAAAATCATATGTACATTCAGAAATAAAAGTCTGTATATTTGCATATGAAAATTGTTTGAGATATGAAACGAATGCAATGAGATTTTTAGAATGTTAACATTGCATCCTCCCCTTTAACGGTTAGGTTATGTATGTGTAAGTCCTAGAACCATCCAATACATGTATGGTAGATGTTGGAAGAGTCATTGAGTCATCCAATGCGTGCATCCAATCTTTCTTGCACAAAATCATTACCTCCCTACCATTTCACTGAGTACAATTCGACCTTATATATCCCAAATTTTTCGATCCACAATCCTCCAAAATTGAATAAAATGTTAATTTATATTTTGTAATTGGTATGAATATAATTCTATATTAAGGTTTGGATATAACTATCTTTTTGTAGGAGACGATGCAAACTGTATTGAAGTATAGTTGGTTTCGTACAGGTTTTATTCCTCTCTTCCATTTTTCCTTTCTTCACTTCTTTCAATTCTTTTTTGTGCTTAGGACCTAGGCACCTCCTAGGCATCCTAGGTGCTAAGTGAAGGAAAAAACAACAATTATTTTAGTTAAAAATAAAAATTTTGCGAAACATTGAATTTTAAAAATTTTTAGAAAACTCAAAAATCCTAAATACATAAAATAATATTAAAAAAATACAAATCAGATTTTTATCTTATGTATTGATTTCTGTGGATTGCTCACCACCTAATCTTCCTTGATATATCTTTATACCAAGAAACAAATGAGTGGGTACAATAATATAGAATTATATTTACTGTCTGTTGATTTCTTTTCTAAAAAGAATAAACAATATATATTTAAAAAGTGAGTATTTGATTTTAATTATACAGAGAAAAAAAATACAAATTCTTCTTCCCTGTATTATGTTGTAGAATTTTTTTTTTCTTTTTGCTTTAAAGAACGTACAACAAAACCAAAACTAAATTCTATAATAATAATAATAATAATTAAAACTATTTCTCTTATATTTATGGGCAACTACTTAGGGTTTTAATTAATTAAAATTAACATTAAACCTCATGTTTATCAAAATTAAACTTTTTCCTCATATATCATAATTATTTCAAAATTGATTATTGTTATATTGTGAAATCGAACTTGTGACCTTTAATTAATTCATAATTAATTTATATCTAGTGACTACTGAGAATCAAATTTAAAACCTCTTTAAAATTAATTAAATAATTAATAATTAACTAATTAATTATTAAATAATTTGAATAATTAATATTATTCAAATACCAAGTGAACACAAATTTTGCTACTTACAGAATAATTGTAATTGGACGGTCCAATTATAATATTCCATATACACGTTTCTTATGGTGAAATGAGCTATCACGGAAACCTGATGGACTTACAGTTTTGAACTCCAATAATATCGAAATTATTAATTAAACTCTTTAATTAATAATTCACTATTATTAATCTTAGAGTTACTCCACTAAAAATCTAAAATTACACTCTCAAAACTGTAGATGTTTTTATACAATCTAAAATTTTCAGTGTCTATTGATTTAATCACTACATATGATTTGACTCTTCACAAATAATTCATAATTAGAGGTAAGTTAAAATATCTGTTTTATCCCTTTAATTACTTCTTAATCCTTAAGTATTATTGATTCTCTAATGAACAATATATCCATAACAACTTATGAATTTATCTTTTCATTTATATATGAGCGGAAAGTTGAACATTCTTATTATTCAAGACCTGAATCAACTCTTAAAGGAACTACTTCTCTACTTCTCGTAAGAAGGAGTGGATTTCAATATTGTGTATAATGTTCTCAGCTACTTACTAAATCATATCTCCAAAGTATGAAGTTATTGACTGGGCATATACACCAATCTCACCCATGTAAATTAAATGATATAACTCAACAAGTAGGAGTCCATAATACACTCAAGATTAAAATCAATTCATATATGAGCATCTGATAGATAAATATGTATATCTAAGTTTAACGGATATTAATAAGAGACTTATATTTATTGTGGTCCAGTCCTATATAATCTTTATTATATAATGTGTCTCAGTTTTCATACCACTACATGAATAGTCTCGGATAAAACAATTGTATCGAATACAAAATGATTGTAACTGTAGATTTATAAAAAATAAAGTATCTAACTTTGTTTACTTCTACGGACTTTTTAGATTATTTATCTCAAACTAAATCCGCTTGCATATAATACTTATATACTTAGTTTGAAATTACATCAGTAATTAAGGGTGTTTCTCATGATATGTACAATTTTTGTAAAATATATAAATTGAATAAAATGAATACTTTATTATTTATAAAATCATTTACATTATTACAAGTTCTTAGGACACAAAACCCAATAATCTCCCACTTGCCCTAGAGCAGATGAGACATATCTCATAATCCTAGACCTTATAGATGACCTTCAAACACTTTAGCCGTTAAGGTCTTCGTAAACAGATCAACAAAATTATCTTGTGATACAATCTTCATCACGTTCACATCTCTCCTATGTACGATCTCCCTAATGAGATGATATTTCCTTTGTATATGTTTTCATCGTTTGTGGCTTTTTGGTTCTTTAGAATTAGCCACTACACCATTATTATCACAATAAAGGATAAGTGGTTTATCCATATCTGAAATAACTTCTAGATCAGTCAAGAATTTACGTAACCAAATCGTTTCTTTAACTGCTTCACAAACTGTTTCATATTCGGCTTTCATAGTGGAGTCAACAATGCATGATTTCTTAACACTCCTCCATACAATGGCTCTACCACCAAGAGTAAATACTAATCCTGATGTGGATTTTCTAGAATCCTTATCCGACTGAAAATCATAATTTGTATATCTTAATGAGATCAAATCCTCTCAAGAATATATTAGCAATTAGTTTCTCGTTCTTCGAAGATACTTAAGAATATACTTTACAGTCACTAAGTGATAAAATCTTGGATTGGATTGATAAGGACTAACTATTCCTATCGAATAACATATATCTAGTCTCGTGCATACAAAGCATACATGAGATTGCCTATTATAGAGGCACAGAGAATCCATCTCATATCCTCAATTTCTTAAGGTGTCTTAAGACACTATTCTTTAGACAAATGAACTTCATGACGAAAAGGTAAATTACCATTCTAAAATCACACAAGAATCTTATCGATATACGATGCCTGAGATAGTGCTAATAGTTTGTTCTTACGATCTCTTATTATTATCCAAATCTTTCATTTGGAATTGGCTAGCGAGCCAGCTCTTTATGTCTGACAATATTCTTATATCATTCCCAATGAGTAGAATATCATCAACGTAGAGTACAAGGAAAACCACTTTCTTATCAATTATCCATTTGTACACACAAGGTCTATCGATATTTTGCTTAAAACCATAAGACTCGATCGAAGTATCAAACCTTATATTCTAAGATCGAGATGCTTGCTTAAGTTCATAAATGGACATTTGCAACTTGCAAACTTTTTGCTTTTGACCTTGGGAGACGAATCCGTCTGGTTGTACCATATAGATACTTTCATCAAGATTACCGTTCAAAAACTCAGTATTGACATCCATTTGCCAAATCTCATAGTGGAGACATGCAGCAATGGAAAGAAGAATCCAAATAGACTTAAGTATAGCTACTAGCGAGAAAGTTTCCTCATAATCAACTCCCTCTTTCTAGGTATAACCTTTTGTTACTAGTCTAGCTTTAAAGGTTTCTACCTTTCCATCCACTCCTCTCTTCCTTTTATAGATCCACTTGCAACCTATGAGTTTTATTCCATCTAGTTGATCCATAAGTTCTCAGACTGAGTTAGAGTATATAAACTCCATCTCGAGATTCATAACTTTAAGTCATTTCTCCTTATCAGAATCCTCCATTGCATTATGATATATCAATGAATTATCTATACTCTCATCAGAGATAGCAATTTATGTCTCTCCAATCTCTCCCACTATGACGAAGTGGTAGATGATTCTGATGAGAATCTGTCTAATGTTCAGACGTGGTTTGTATTATGTCATTGCCAACAACTGTTGCTGATGAGGTACTATTCGACCTACGAAGTAACTCATCGAGTACAACTTTACTTCGAGGTTTGTAATCTCTCATATAGTTCTCTTCAAGAAAAGTAACGTTTGTTGATACTAACACTTTGTTTTCTTCAGGACTATAAAAGAGTCTGCTCTTAGTCTTTTTAGGATATCCTACAAATAGGCAAACTTTTGAACATGGTTCTAACTTCCTAGTCTTGTTCTTCAGCACATGCACTGGATACCCCCATATGCAAAAATGTCATAAACTAGCTTTATGACATTTCCACAACTCTAAAGGTGTCTTTAGAACTGGCTTAGATGACATAACATTCAAAATATACATTGTAGTTTGCAATGCATATCCCTAGAATGAACTAGATAATGATGAAAAACTAAATATAGATCTTATCATGTCCAAAAGGGTTTGATTTCTCATTTCTACAACACCGTTCTGCTGAGGTATTCCAGGAGCAATCAGTTGGGATACAATCCCATACTCAAGCAAGTAATCCTTAACTCTGTATCGAGATACTCGCCTTTATGTTCTGATTGTAAACTTTTCAATGTTTTACCTAATTGATTTTCAACTTTAGCTCGAAACTCTTTGAACTTTTCAAAAGTTTCTGACTTCCGTTGCATTAGGTAAACATACCCATATCTTAAACAATCATCAATAAATGTGACAAAATATTCATAACCTCCTTTAGCTTTAATATTCATAGGACTGCAGACGTTCGAATGTATAAACTCTAGTGATTCCTTAACTCCAAGCCATTTTCCAGTAAAAGGTCTTTTGGTCATTTTACCTTCTAAATATAATTCACAAACAGGAAAAGTACCGATCTTTAACTCATTTAAATATCCGCTCTTTACAAGTCTATTTAATTTGTCAAGGTTAATATGACAAAGTCTTAGATGTTAAATATATGTATTATCGTTTTGAGAAATCTTTTGACGTTTTGTTTTTGGTTTTTCAACTTTAAATATTTTAGTATTAAGCAGTGAGTTATGCATTAACAGTCTTAACATATATAAATTATTTTCTTGCATCTCTGAATAAATTTTCAAAGCATTTTATAAAGGGAAACTATTAATTTAATCCCTAACGTTTGACAAAATATTACCTTTTTACTAATATTTGTATTTTGAATTTTCGTCATCCCTAACGTTTCGAAAATACATCAATTTAGTCTATTTGACCAAAAAGATAACAGTCAAATGTGACAAACAGGACAAAAAGATGAATTTACCCTTGATATAATTTTAAAAAGCTAAAATGACATAATTACTATTTTAAAAACTGATAATTACAAAATAATCATTCTTATTATTACAAAATTACCATTGACCACCTTCCAATCAAATTGTGATACGTCATTAAATCAATTTTTTTAATTTAATTTATTATTAATAAATATTTTAATTAAAAAATAATATTTTTAATATAAAATAATAAAAAAAATTTTCTTCATCTTCAACTTCCACTTCTCATCATCTTACTCATCTTCAATTTTATCTTCAACATTCATCAAAATCATCATCCCCATTATTTTCATCTAATCAACATCATCCAAATTAAATATCTAACATCAAACCAAATATCTTCCAAAAAAAAAAAAAAAAATTGTTTATCCAAATTTTTTTTAAAAAAAAAGTTTATGTAAATAAAAAAAAAAAAAAAAAAAAAAAAACAAAACAAAAGAGACCAGTTGGTCTTCGGCAGCTGGAGACCAATGGTCTCCGACCGCTAGAGACTAACTCCAGCCACGCTGGACTGGTCTCCAGCCATTGGAGACCAGTTTTGGTTTCCAGCGAGACCAGTTTTCTGGTCTCCAATAAGCTGGGGACCAGGTCTCGCAAGAGACCTGCTCTCTAGCTCGAAGACCAGGTGGACCAGGTCTCCGGCGATGGAGACCACTACCTGGTCTCCGAGCTGGAGACCAGGTCTCCATCGCCGGAAGGAGGTCTCCCATGGAGACCTCTTCTAATTTTTTTTTTCTTTTTTAAACTTAAAATTTTTTTATATATTAAATTAAAAATATAAAAATATATATTATATTAAATATATATATTAAAATTATATAAATATATTCAAGTTTAAATGATCAAATTAACCCTCGTTGACTAACAGAAGGACTAAATGAATATATTTTTGAAACGTTAGGGATGACGGGAATTCGAAATGCAAACATTAGTAAAAAAATAATATTTTACCAAACATTAGGAATTAAATTAAAATTTTTCCTTTTATAAAAAGAAACAGAATAATTAAATTCCAAAAGTTTAGATACAAAAATCAAATTTCTTTTAAAACCTGGAATAAAATAAATATTGTTCAATGCAATAAAACAATTATTATTGAAACAAAGTCTAATTTCTCCTACTACCTTTGCTGAAACAACTTCCTCAATCTCGACTTGCATATTAAACTCACCCTTATCAAGCTGTCTATATAAATCAATCAACTGCAAAGAATAACAAATATGATTAGTGGCTCTTGAATCAATTATCTAAGGGGATTAATCATCCTCCACTAAACAAGATTGAATGACTAGTAAATCACATTTACCTTTCATCTTCTTCTCTTGGAGTTCCTTGAGATACTTGGGACAGTTCTTCTTCCAATGCCCATTAACACCACAATGAAAACATTTTCCTTTGGCTGTAGTGGCCTTGAAGCCCTTTTTTCTCTTCTTCTAAGTGGTTTGCCTCTTGGGCTTAACCTTAACCTTAACATTTCTAGTGTTTCTCTTCCTCTTGCTTTTACCAGAAGAAGAAGTCTCAGCAACGTTTACTTTACTAAACTTATTTTTATCCTTATTCATTGACTCATAAGTAGTGAGCTCATTAAGCAACTGCGTAAGTGAGTAAGTCAACTTGTTCATAACATAATTGCTCTTAAATTGCATGAAACTTTTCAAAAGAGTTTCTAGTATCATACTCACTTGGCTACGTTCATCAATAGCCCCACCATGGCTTTCAATCGTGTTAAAGTGGGTCATTATTTTCAAGACATACTCTCGAATAGATGTACCCTCATTCATTCTAGCAGTCATAACAGCACGAACAGCTTCATGCCGTTGTTGCTCAGAAGATTGCCTAAATATGTCCTGCAATGACTTCAGTATTTGAGTTGTTGTTGTCATTGCCTCGTGCTTGGTAGCAAGCACTTCTGACATCCGTGCCAATAATAGCAGCGAGCCTTCTCATCGGCTATAACTCATTTCTGATAGGCCTCAACACAGCATGTCCAGCATTTTTTGCTAGTTGGGAAGGACAAAGTTGAGTCATGACAAACTTAAGGTCTTGACAGACCAGGACCGTGTTCATGTTACTTTTCCATTTGACTCAATTTTTTCCGTTTAATTTATCATTAGCAAGTGTAGAAATCAACAGAGATACCATTGCTGAAAATAAATAAAATAACAAATATTTACTATCAATTTGCAAAAAATTAATATCATATAATTTTGACATAAAATTAAATATGATACATGATACACGAATAATGAATTAGAAAATATCCTAGAAAATAATTATTATACCATGATAATCTAACATTCCACAAATAAGTGTCACCGTGGGGTAGGTCAAATATTTGTATGTTAGATTGAGATATTGTCAATTAAATAATATAACAAAATAACTCTTATTTTTATATTATTTAACTACCGTTTTTCGATCATAAAAATAATTAACAATTAATTATTTCTTTTATGAGTGTAACCTATTATTTCGAATTCCATGGACTTAACTCAAGAATTACCACTGTAAGGTGCCCAAAATACATCTAAAAATCCTATACATTAAGAAGTCAACTTTGATCAATTTAAATGAACACCACCCATAGGAGAATGATAACAAAACCATCTCGAGACGCCATTTAAATTTCATAGTATTGAACTAATGATGGAGACTGTAGGATATATTATCATATATCCCTTTCTTACTCACTATTTTAGGATAAGAGTTTTCCATTTAATATTCCTAGTCATCGCTTAGATTACTAACGGCTAAGGAGATAATTAAAGTTACTAAGATTTGTGTGTTGCTAAAGTCCAAAATTTATTAACACTTAATGAATTACTAGATTTTTAACACTTAAAAATCTAATTCTATTGATAAATCTAACCTAAATAATTAAAATTATAAAGACTAGATTTAATATAAAGTTACCTGATTTTAACTAATTAAAATCTAATCCACATTATGAATGTCAATTATTGAAATCTAATTTCTAGTTTGAAACTTATGATTTTCTATTAAAATCAATTCAAATTATTTAAAAAGACATTATATGCATTATTCTTCTATTTATATTAATAAACAATTTAATAGTAAAATAAATAATACATATGATGCATATCATCTTATAATACAATGAGTAGACACTCTCTATTCTATATGACATATTTTATGTATGGTCATATTATTAACAAATTATTTAATTATCGTATGATAAATAATTTAAATAAACAATATGTGTATGACTGAGTTCTTTGATTTTAACAACCTAAATCTAATTTCAAGATTACATAAATTAACCAAGACATTCATTGGCCTTCACTTATAGTCTTCATGATCTTGAAAAGTCTTTATAGGTTCTCTTGGATTCTCTTGGGCTCAAAATTAAATGTAATTTAATAATCAAGAAGATCCATCTAATGGATTAAACTAGAAGCCCATTTCTTGATTTTTGAATCTAAGAATTATTTTCCAATCACGTGGACAATTTTAAATAATTTTACAATCGAAAATGGAAACCCAAAAATTATAAAACACATAAACTTTTGGGTTATTTGAAAAATATCCAATTAGATGTCAAAAGGGTTTATGTGCAAATTGACCATCAATTACGTGCACTAGGTGCACTTCTTATGCACAAGTGTGAATCAAGATTCACGCGTGAACTTTTGTGCATTACAAGCAAACAATTTGCTATCTTGTCTTTTGTGCATTACATGAATAAATGCAACAATTGCACTTACAGTGCATTGCATCATCATGCTGCCATGTGTCGCACACATGAGTAAGCATACTTTTCTCCATGGTTCATAAACCAGTGTAACAATTGCACTTTCACTGCATTGCAACGATTCACGTGCAACACTACTGCCTTGAGTGCACCACACCAGAACATGTGCCTATTACAGTCGCACACATCACAGCCATTAAAAAATTTGCAACCCCACGTCCGATCGTAGTCTTCCGTTCATTCGCAATTTTTTCTTTTTTATTTTATTTTGTTTGCGCATTTGATGCGCCTTCTGTTTGTATGCATATCTGTTGTGCACACGCTGGTTCGTAACCAGTGCACACCCAAATTCAGACCCAATTCCAGCAGTCAATGTCAGATCTGTTCTGCACTTTATTCTTAAAAAAAAATAAAAACCTAATTATATGAATTAAAATAAAAAAAATTACCATAAACGATTTACAAAAATTAATCGAACTAATTAACCAAAAAATCATATAATTAATGATCATATCATGTAATTTTATTAATCAAATATAAATATAAAATATATCACATCATAATAAAATAAAAAAAAAAATAACAGTGTCTACTTAATGATATATAAATCAATACAAAAGATATTATTTTAAAATCACAGTTTTATTGGAATCAAGACTCTGATACTAATTGAAGGAATAAACAATAATTGTTTTTGTTAAAAATAAGAATTTCGCGGAATATTGAGTTTTAAAATTTTTTAGAAAACTCAAGAAACCTAGATCCATAAAACAATGAAATAAAATACTATAAAAAATAAAAATCAGATTTTTACCTTATGTATTGATCTCTGTAGATTGCTCACCACCTAGTATTTCTTGATATGTCTTTACATCAAGAAACAAGTGAGTGGACATAATTATATAAAATTGTGTTCATTGTCTATTGATTTCTTTTTTAAAAAGAATAAATAATATATATTTAAGAGGTTAGTATTTGATTTTGGTTATACAGAGAAGAAAGATACAAATTCTTCTTATTTGTCTTATGCTATAGAAAAAACTTTTTCTTTCTGTTTCAAAAAATGTACAACAAAACCAAAAAATAACTTCTATATAAAAAAGAAAACGATTTTTTTTCTATTTATAGGTAATTACTTAGAGTTTTAATTAATCAAAATTAATATTAAACTTCATGTTTATCAAAATTAAATTTTTGCCCCATATAACATAATTAATTCAAAATTAATTCTTGTTATATTGTGAAATAGGACTTGTGACCTCTAATTAATTTATAATTAATTTATACTTGGTCACTGTTGAAAATCAAATTCAAGACCTTTTATAAAATTAATTAAATAATTATTGATTCATAATTAACAATTTACTAATTAATTATTAAATAATTTGAATAATTAATATTATTCAAATACCAAGTGAACATAAATTTTGCTACTTACATAACAATTGTAATTGGACAGTCCAATTACAATATTCTATATACATGTTTTTTTATAATGAAATGAGCTATCAATGAAACCTGATGGATCTACAGTTTTGAGCTACAATAATATCAGAATTATTGATTAAACTCTTTAATTAATAATTCACTATTATTAATTTTAGAGTTACTCCACTAAAAACCTAAGATTACACTCTTAAAGTTGTAGATATTTTTATACAATTTGAAATTTTCAGTGTTTATTGATTTAATCACTATATATGATTTGATCCTCCACAAATAGTTCATAATTAGAGTTAGATCAAAATGTCCGTTTTACATCTCTAATTATTTCTTGATCTTTAAGTGTCATTGATTCTCTAATGAACAATATATCCAAAACAATTTATGAATTTATCTTTTCATTTATATATGAACGGAAAGTTGAGCGCTCTTGTTGTTCAAGACCTGAATAAACTCTTAAGAGAACTACTTTTCTACTTCTCACAAGAATGAGTGGATTCCAATATTGTGTAAATGTTCCCAGCTACTTACTAAATCATATCCTTAAAGTAAGAAGTTATTGATCGGATATTTACACCGATCTCATCCATGTAAATTAAATGATATAATTCAATAAATAGGAGTCCATAATACACTCAGAATTAAAATCAATTTATATATGATCATCTAATCGATAAATATAAATTTCTAAGTTGAACGGATATTGATAAGAGACTTATATTTATTGTGGTCCAATTCTATATAATCTTTATTATATAAGGTGTCTCCATCTCCATGTCACTATATGAAAAGTCTTGGATAAAACTATTTTACTAAATACAAAATGGACCGCAACTGTGGATTTATCATAAATAAAGTACTCAGCTTTGTTTGCTTTCTATGAACTCTTTAGATTACTTATCTCAAACTAAATTCAATTGTATATAACATTTATATGTTTAGTTTGAAATTACATCAGTAATAAAAAATGTTTCTTATGATATATACAATTTTTGTAAAATATATAAATTGAATAAAATGAATACTTTATTATTTATAAAATCATTTATATTATTACAAGCTCTTAGGGCACAAAACTCAACACTAAGCACCAAGCATCCGCCTGCTTAACGCCTTTTAATACATTAGTCTCCACACACTATAAAGATACAGAGTTTCAAGTTCAAGAGGACCTATAAAGATGCTGCATTTAAATGTTGGAGAGATAAACTTGTCTACATGAAATGTGAACATTGAGGATGTCATTTAATGAGATTAGTATATAATGTATACATGTGCTTGAATGATTTTGATGTTTGTTTGCTGGTTGCTTGAACTTGATTGCTCGAATATGCTTGATGTGTTGGTAACCTAAATGATCTTTATGTTATCAAATTCCATGGACAAAACATGTCAAGAGTTGTATTAAGAATCAAATGATTGGCTTGAGTAATTAGATATGAGCCAATAAGAAAATGAAAATGGAAAAGTGAAGATATCATTGAAGATTATATGATAATTTCTATTGAAAAAGTGTTCAACTAAGTATATATTATATATATGTTTATATATTTATTGAAAAAATAAACACTATGTATTTTATAATTTTACATAAAATAGGTGTAATTGTTTGCTTTGTGACATAGTTATATTATCCCCAAATACTTAAGTGGATAGAAAATTTTTTATGTTATTTTGGACTATATATAGAAAAGTATTATAAATTTATAGAAGAATATTATCATAACTACGGATAATAGGCGCACCAATGGTTAATTATATATTTTATAAACAAACAACAACTACTATTTATAAGACCCGGATTCAAGTAGATCTAAAAAATAAATTGAGTCCAAATAAGAATCAATAAATGGATCCAATTTAAGTACAAACCCAATTGCTTAATTATTAAATTTATTGAAACCTAGTTTATTATTATTAATTTGATTTAGTCCAAGTTTTAGGGATAATACTAGAAAAGCCAAGCAATATCAAAAGGTGAATAAGACAAATTATTCGGAGAGCCAAAAGTGAGATTAGTGGCCATATTTTTTTAATGAAAACAGGATTAGTGTCAATCTTTTAAGTTTGCTTAACATATAAGAAAAAGAGAGTGAGGTCATAGCTAGTGAACTCAATATTGCTTACCATGTTCACGTGATGTACTTGTTTCCTTTATATATATATATATAAAACTGTCACTCATCCCACTCTCTTGGCTTTCTCTCTGTTCTCTTTAATATATATATATATATATATATAAGATACAAATAGCATTAACACACATAGAATAGGAACGATAATAGATTGAGAACTAGTTCAGCTACAAAAAGGAAAGAAAACCACGAGAAGAGAAAAGAAAAGAGAAGAGAGAGATAAAGATATCTTAGATGGGTGGATGGAATATTTGGGTACCTAATTTATCCAGATGAATGATTTTATTTTAATAAGATTTAGAATTCAGAAAATTAGTTAATTTTCTCATAAGTTCTAAATTAAATCTTATGTGATTTTAGGATATATATATCCAAGATTATGATGAATTAAATGAAAACTCGTTTTTGGTCTGGATATGAGCAAAAGAGTTAAGTGAGTAGATTGTTTTATTTTAAGTTTATTTATTTAATTATAAATATTTATATTTCAACTTTTATTATTTATTGGAAATGAATAATTGATTCTTTTAAATAACGTTTTATATTACAAATTATATCTTATGATTGAATTATAGAATATTGATTTATGTTCTTGATAAAAGTATTTATTCAGAATTATATGTATATTCAGAAAAAGAATTATATATATATTTACATATGAAAATTGTTAGAGATTTGAAAAGAAAATAAAGTTATTTTCAGAACATTAAGTTGTACCTTCTTCTTTAACTATTATTAGGCTACATACGTGTAAGTCCTAGAGAGTTGCTCAGTATATATATGTTTGATGTTTGGGGAGTCATTGCGACGAGCCTCTCTATCTTAACTAACTAGGCAGCCCACCCGACAATCCCACAGTGGCCTTCCAGTTAGGATCTGCTCTAACTGAAAAATTTCTATGAAGCTAAGTTTTTTTCTTTGTTGAAAACTTTTTAAAACTTATTAGAAACTTTTTTAGTTATAAAAATGGATGGATTTTTTTAAAAAAAATTAACTTTTGCAAAAACACGTTTTACGAAAATTTGGCAGCATAATGGTTGTTTTTCGAAGATTTTCACCTTGCAAAAGCTCATAAAACCTATGCACTTCTAAAAATTTTCTCAAATACTAGGTCTCAAGCCCTCTTTCAATTTCCCACAAACAATCGCAACAATTTCCAAATCAAAAGTTAATTTAAAATCAATCAATTTATACAAGAATCTAATTTACGTAAGATTTTAAAACATATTTACGAAGGTTTACGGATAAAATGTATCATCCAAAATGATATTTACAAACATGCATTAAGTCTAAAAAGAAAAATGTGTAAGTACGTGATATTTCAAACTCAACAAACTAGTGCAGCAGCATCACATCTTCAGTCCGTCTATGCGATCGACGGAGATGCTTCTGCTTGCTTGCTCGTACCTACACTTGAGGAAGATTTTTTTAATAAGAAAAAGAGTGGGTAAATTTTATAAACTAAGATAATTGCTTTTTAAACATATGTATCCTCCCAAACATCATTTTGAAAACCAGTAATTTATTTCGAATTAATAAAACTGCAAATCGAGCATATAAATACTTTTGCTTAAGATTTAATAATAATTTTGTAAATCGTAAATCTTTCTCGCTTTCTAAATCTCAAGTCTAGTAATGTACTTTCTTTCTATAACTTGCCTTACGAGGGAACCCAGAAAACTTATCCTTTGTGACTATACGTCTACTCGTTACGGTACTAGGACTAAGGAATACTACTTATGTGATCATAGATGACGGGACCCTTCCCGAATCCCTCATTTAGACACGTGAAAGACCTTATAGCACCCCGATAGAACTCCAATGAACCCTAACTTTAGCCCGAAGAACTCCCATTGGAGCATCAATACTTAATGAAAACTTATTTTAAACCTATTTATTAGGTGGTAAAAGTAAAATTGTTGTTTATTGAACTGTGCCACTCTACAAATTCAAAAGCAATTTAAAAACACTTCTATGCAAACAACATCCAAAATCAATTACAATACAATTAATCACATTTATGAAATCAGTGAAAATCTGGATTGTTCTTTTCAAAACAGTTTAATAAAACTTGCATTCAACAACTGATATTTATGTTTACAAATTTACATCATTTAAAACATGATTTATATATACAACACATGCATGACCAAAAATACATGAGCTATATAATGTGAATAGTCGTCTGTCAGTCTATCCGCGCATCTAACTGAGTCTCGTTTGCTGGACGACTCACTTCTGCACCTAAGGGAATATTTTTAAGAAACACATGGAAATCAAACGGTGAGTATAACTCAGTAAGATAACATTAAACAATTCATAAGCTAAAGTATTTTTCTGAAATACTTTTTATACTTTACAATCATAACTGTTTTTGAAACTCATTTCGAATTTCTTTCTAAAACTTTCTTATTTCTCGTCTTGATGGTAACCTAGGGAAACTACTTCTGTCGTGACTGCATAAATCTCTAGCTAGCCACTACGAATGAGGGAATCTACCCTGTGTAGTCACCGATGTGCGACTCTGGGCATGCGTTATCCCTACATAACCGGTCTAAACTACACTACTCTATACGTGCAGATGGTGATTCAACTGACTCTCTTTTCCTCTTCGAAGTCATCCGGACTCCACTCTCGATTAGTAACTCTCTCACATCTACTTTGCACGTGTAGAGTATCCATCTGGATACTCAACTAGGGCTAGGGTAAATCATCGGCCTACTAAATTATCTTTACTCAATCTTTTTAAAATCTCATTCTCAAGGTAGAAAGCCTAAAACATTTATTTCTAACACATTCTCGATAATAATATAAATCCAGTTTAAAACTTGCGTGCTAAAGTCTCATTATAATTTCAGGAAATCACATAACTATATAATGAATATTCTCAGATAAACAATAAATGAATACAATCATATATATATATAATAACTAATACGAAATAAATATAATAACGCTTAAAAAAAAAAAACTAGTTTCTACTCGCAAACCGCTCTCCCGATCGAATGCGAACCTCCTTCTGAAATCTCCGATACTTTTCGCTTTAACCCTAAATATCAAATATCTATTTAGAGTCACTTAATTTATTCAAATAACATTCAAAATCAATAAAAATCTCATTTATCTCTATTATTATCCTTTCACGTTTAAACTTCTGGATCTCAATTTCTATTCGATCGGGGTTTTTGAAATCTGTTTTCTTTATATGAATCTTACATATTCTTTCCGAGGAACACTTCAGTATACTCACTTTTTGCTTCGAACATTCGATAACTTCAACAATCAATCCTCTAGTGTTCTAACATCCAATCAAAGCTAAATAAACTATTTTGGATGTTAAACGAACGCATTTTGAAGGGTTTCAAAAAACGTCCTTCAACTATCGTTTGGCTCTGAAATCGATCCTAAACTTTTCGTTTTCGAAATCTAACTTCAAAAGATTGTTTTCTAATCTCTAAAACATTCATCTAATACTTTAGAATCGAAAACGAAATTGAATCCCATGAAAACCCATTTTTGGCATGACTTTCTCTCTCTCTCTCTCTCACACATATTTTTCTTTCATCAAATCACTCACAAATCACATCAAAATCATCCTCACACCTCCCTCTCATCATCCCTAACCTCAAATTTGAAAATAAACGAAAGAAACAAATGAGTTTCATAAAAAATATTAAATTTTAAACTGAAATAACTCATCAAATAGACGATCTCTTCACCTCAAATTTGTTTGGCTAAATAGAAGAGATGATAAGGAGTAACTTTAGTGAAGAAACCACGACGAGATACGGATCAGATCACATTTCGTTCCTCCATCTCTCTCGACCACGCGCGAACGTCTTTTTTTCCTCCCTTTTTCTCGACTTTTCACTCTCTCACCCGACTCTCTCTTTTCCTCTCTTGATTTTGCTATTCAAAATAAGACAAATGAGACAAAAATCACTTTATATATATATATATATATATATATATATTGATGCTCAATTGCTAAAAAGTCTCTTAAGAAAAACTCATTTTATCACCTCACACTTTCATTAATTATACTAGTGCCCAAAAATAAATAATTATATATTCCATTGCTCCACTTGGCACATTTTAGTATACTTATTTCTTCAACCAATTAATGGATGACATGTGGCATATCCATAGCTACTACTTTTCAAAGACATTTATCTCTTTTCTTATTGGTTGAATTAAAATATCTTTTACTTTATTCCGTGAACTCATCTCGCTTGATTAATATATAAATCACTCTTAATCACTTTATAATCGTACCGGGGTTAACCAAACGACATCCAACTTACGATACAAAAATATAATAAACTTCAAATAATACTACTGGAGGCCTATGATTCGATCGTAACTCAATTCGAAAATTTCTAATACCATAAAATAATAAATTTGGATGAAGGCTTACATTTTGACTTTAGGATTCTAAGCTTATTTCATCTAATAATTTCTCATCTCAATTCTTAATTCTCTTAGGTCCTTTAGTTGACACCCTATTCTTAATATGAAATTAAATTTGACTTTAAAAACTATTACTGAAATATTACTATTCAACTGTAGCTAGAATTGAGGGTTTACAATAGACGTGGGAACTTGGAATTATGTTTTCCCTCAACATCCGACAATACGGGAACTTGAGATTATGATTCCCCCCAAATATCAAGTCATCCGAGAACTTAGAATTACGATTCCCCCTGAATATCAAGCCATCCTGGAACTTGGGATTATGACTCCTCCCGAATATCAGGCCATTTGGAAACTTGGGATTATAATTTCCCCTGAATCTTACCATACATGCATAAGGTACCTCGACTAAGTAATACTAGGGACTAAAGTAAACCAAAGACATTTAAAATTCTTTCCATATCCTTAAACTTATGTTTACAATTTTTATATATTTGCATGAAAGCATATTGATAGCTTTGAAAATATTTCGTTCCTACTTACGGTTTGAAACTGAATTATTTCCTTTCTAAGGCAAAAGCCTAAAATTCTCAAAATTAACTTTTGCACGTATTTTCTATGTATAATATTATTTAAACTTTCTAATTTTCTTTGAAAATAAACACATTTATAACATAACTTGAATAAACTCATACATGCATTAAAATAAAACAATACTATGCTAAAACTTGATAGATAAATCACGGAATTCAAATATAAATATTCGTATGCGAAAACTTATAAAAATTTGTAAATATCCATACTTATAATTTGCTTCCAATAGTATAAAAATAACTTTTGTTAGGTTTCCCTTCTGCTCGCTAGTTCATATACGTTTATTTACGATCAAATTTTCGTTAAAACTAATGTTCACATTAACACTTAAATTTTTAACTACGCGAGGGCATCAAATCATCAATTTTCAAGTTGTAATAACTTCGATTAATCGCACACAATATCAAATCGAAAATCTTAATATCCACACACGATAATCACTTTGAAATAACATGATTTCATACATAAAGTATCCAACGGATGATTATTCTAGCTTCGTCGACCTCATTTAAACCAATATTAATGCTATCAATTCTCAATCAATTATTTTCATCGTAATCACACTTAAACATATTTAATATGGTGCAAATTTTGAATCGAAACCATGAAATGCAATATTTTCGCGATTCCAAAAAGTTTCGTTGCGAATTATCCTTTTTAACAATTCAAGCATTTTTTTAGCTTTCCATGATAGACCCTGATCCTAATTTCCTCAAAGAATTCATTTTCGACGATCGAATAGAAAATAAAGAATTCGAAAATAGTGCAAGGGACCTAATTAGAATTCAATTATATTTATAAGGCTCTGAGTATCATGTTAGGAAGAAATTAGAATTTTCAGTAAATAGTATTCGGATCCATATGAATAGTAATTTTTTGAAAAAGATCCAAAATTAGTGTTTAAGCTCGAATTTGGACTCGGTTATATTATCTATGGGGTCATGAATTAAGATTTGATGGAAAACAAAAGATTTTAGTGAATAGTATTTTTCGGACGAAAATTTTTGGATAAATAGTAAAACTTTCG
Organism: Dimocarpus longan; assembly: GCA_022984855.1. Classification (NCBI taxonomy): domain Eukaryota; kingdom Viridiplantae; phylum Streptophyta; class Magnoliopsida; order Sapindales; family Sapindaceae; genus Dimocarpus; species Dimocarpus longan. The sequence continues at coordinate 35,134,196 of CM041014.1, read as the reverse complement.
AAAATTGACCTTAAGGGTTGAAAAGGTCTAAAAATAGCATGAGAGTATAGAGGAATAGAAACAGATAAAAAAGAATATCACTTGAGTCAGTTTTAAACAATCCGAAGAAAATTACGATGTTATCTTTTTGAGAGATGAATAAGTTTTAATGAGTTTAAACCCAATTAAAATTTTTTGAAGCTTGAGATTGATAGATAAGATACCTAATTAGAATATTTTATGCAGATTAGATGACCATGGAATATTTTCAAAATATTTTTTGGTCAAAGGGAAATTAGATCATAAAAAGGGCAAAATGGGCATTTTAAATTAATTATGCACGGATCATGCATGAGCATAATATGAGGAAGTTTCAAGGAGTGCGACCCGAGTGAATGAGAATGGATTAAAGAGAATGAACAAAAAAATCGAGTATTTAAGCTATAAATACGTATGAATGATATTGGTTGATTCAATCAGATTTCAGTTAGGAACATTTCCTTTATCAAGTATATATGAGAGGTATTAGGCCTAAATTAAAGTTTGTAAAGTCAAATTGATTATAAGATATATGTAGAATATTCGTGGAATATTTTTAGAAGGATTAGGTATTGAAAGTTCTATTGAAATGAAAATTTGAATTTATACATCAACTGTAAGCTTTTACCTAGATTTATTATTTTATGGTATTAGAAATCTTTGAATTGAGTTACGGTCGAATTGTAGGCCTCCAGTAGTGTTATTTGAAGTGTATTACATTTTTGTTTCGCAAGTCGGATGTCGTTTGGTTGACCCCGGTACGATTACAAAGTGATTAGAAGTGATTTATGTGTTAATTAAGCGAGGTCAGCTCATAGAATAAAGTAAAAAATATTTTAATTCAACCAATTAGAAATGAGATAAGTGACTTTTAACATTAGTGATTATGAATGTGCCACGTGTCATCCATTGATTGATTGAAGAAATAAGTGGACTAGAATATGCCAAGTGGACCAATAGAATATAAAATTAGTTATTTTTGGGCACTAGTAAGATTATTGAAAGTTTGAGATTATTAAATGAAATTTTCTTGAGGGACTTTTTAGTAAATGAGCATTAAAATATATATATATATGTTGATTTTGTCTCATTTGAGACATTTTTTGTCGCAAATTAGAGAATCGGGTGAGAGGGAGAGAGAAGTCGAAAGAGAGCTATGGGCGACGCCGAAAGAGAGAGGGAGGAATAGAAGGAGATCCGATCCGATTTTCGATGCGATTTTTTTACGAAAGTTGTTCCTTGTCATCTCCTCTAACTAACCCAAAAATTCGAAGCTAAAAGATTGCTTATTTGGTAAGTTATTTCAGTTTAAAGTTTGATGCTTTTTATGAAACTTATTTGTTTCTTTTCGAATTTGAGGTTAGGGATGATGAGAGGGAGGTGTGAGGAAGATTTTGATGTGATTTGTGAGTGATTTAACGAAAGAAAAATATATGAGAGAGAGAGAGTGAGAGAGAGAGAGAGAGAGTCACGCCAAAAATGGGTTTTTTGTGGGATTTGATTTCGTTTTTGATTCTAAGATATTAGTTGGATATTTTAGAGATTAGGGAATAATCACTACAACAAATTCCACATTTTATAGCATTGCTAAATAGCATTCAATTTAGAATGCTATAAATTTCCTATAGACAATTGCTTTTTAATATAAAATGCTATAATAAATGTATGATTGATGATACTTTATTTTTTTAATCATTTTTTAATAGTAATAATATAGCATTTCAAGAATGTTATACCATAACCAATAAATTAATTAGTTTAATTTGAATATTATAGCATTTTACATATGCAATAGATATAGAAAAAAGTTTTCAAAAGTCAATAACGGGAACCTAAATTTTCACAGCCGCCCAAATATACATGGGTCTAAGCCCAGGTAAAGTAAAAGTTATTCATTAAAAATAATATAACTTTACCTCGCTGAGCCACTCATCCTACCATCTTCTTCTAAGAGATTATACGCAATAAAAAAACGCAAAGACTTCTTCAAAAAAAAAAAAAAAATGCAGAGGTTTTTTCCCATTCTATATTCCAAGTTCATAGCTCATTACTTATTTTCAAAGAAGTCATCGCTGGTGAGATCCTCCGTTAACTCCACCCTGGGAGGTTCTTCAAGCGGCCATTCCCACCATTATTCTCGGCCAACCACATAAAGTCCGTTCTCACATACCGCCATGGCTTTGTCAAGCCGAACAAAACCGCAATTCTCGAAGATGTCGAGCTAGAACCAGCTGCCAAGCGGAACTGGCCACTGACCTTTGACGAGAGCTTCAATTTCTCGAAGCATTTAAGGAGCAAACCTCGGCCATTTCGGATACAGCTGCGTTGCCAAGTTCAAGAAAGGTGACCTTAAAGGTCAATAAGTCGTTGTCAAGGTCGTACCCAGAGCTAATCACTTTGATTTTCTATTGTATTGTTTAGATCCGTAGCTGGTTTAGTTAATGGAGTTTGAATTGTATGTGGTTTGATGATAGTTTATATGAGTTACTGGTTTTTATTATGTTGTTGATGACTTCGAAACTCCATAAAAAAAAAGTATCAAAGTTTGCTTTTTCTCTCAATCTTATGGCTCTGCGTGCCACCTTATGCAAGTAAAGGACATAACATTATAGTTGTTCACGTAGTTCACGTGCCCATGCATTTGTTGATTTTAGTTAGTGCACTAGTTTGTTTCTATTAAGCAACTAATGATTTAAGTCCACTGTTTTTTTTAGCATCACTTTTCCTCATTTGTTGGCACTACTTTTGTGGGGTTTATTTGACTATGTCAACATTGGTCTACAAAAGTGGAAGTTGTTGTTTATGTTATTTGTCTTTGTCAGTTACTTCATTTTAGGAAGTTGTTAATTTGTATTGGCTATATAAGCCAATTGTTCAATGAATAAAAGGGAGTTGCGTTAAAAACCTACATTTGTCTTGGAGAGATTCTGAGTCCCTAGGAAGCGATTTCCTAAAAACTTCTTTAGAAATTCAATGAGATATTGTATTTCTAGAAGATTATTTAATTTATTTATAATCATTTTTTTTTTCACATCAATTTGGTATCAGAGCTAGGTTTGATGTGTGTACTTCCTTCATGCCTAAAACGAGAAGCGAACAATCCTACAATATGCTCAAGCATCACACAATCCCAGCCCATCCAATACAAATAATGAATCAACCCAAACTACGACCAATTTCCAATAGTAGCTAGATCAATTGTCACAGACTTTGGGTTAGATTTTACACCGGTTGGAAGTTATTGAAGAACACAGTACTGTAGGGAAAGGTAGAAACATCGAAGTAGAATATTGAGCTCCTAGTCAGAGGGATGGTATTGGGGATAATGAAGATGAATGGGAAGTATAGTTGGGCGGAGGTCGTCGACATGCACACTGGGCAACACCAGTATAGTTTCATAGACTTGATGTTCGACAAGAACCCTTAGATGAATTGACCAAAAGAATGAAGGTAGAGGTATCAAACTTCTTAGGAAGACTTAATCTAGATGCCTTCCAAGATTGGATAACGGCCTTAGAGGATTACTTCGATTGGTTTTCAGTACTTGAGGATCGAAAGGTCAGGTTTGTTAAGTTAAAATTGAAAGGTCCGGCTCGAGCTTGGTGGAGTAGTGTGTAAGAACAACTTAGAAGAACACAAGTAAGCTCCATTTACTGACTGGGTGGAAATGAAAGAAAGATTGGAAAGTAAGTATCTCCCAATCAATTATGATCAACTAATTTATGAAGATATGTTGGAATGGAAATAGGAACCTAAGGCCTCAGTGGACCAATACACAGAACATTTTCACGAGCTATCCATTCGAAGCAAAGCGATGGAAACCAAAACTCAATCATTGGCCCGTTATTTGAATGGCTTGAAAGCTAATATTCGAAAGGACATGTTAATGGCCCATGTCTACAATGTGGAGGAACATATCAACTAGCTCTACAACTAGAAAAGCAGACCAATGTGAGTTCCCACAGGCACTACCAACCTATTGATTTTGGAGGTTCACGTCCCACCACTACCTTTAAACAAAAGATTATAGAGGAGATAGTAAAGAGTGGCTCTACAGAAGATGTGAGAAGCAAGGCTAAACTCAATGGAGAAGGTCCTCAGTGTTACAAATGCAAAGTCTTTAGACATTTTGCAGTTGTATGCCCCATTAGAGATAAAAGGATTGCATATGTGTGTGAAAATGAATTAATTTTTGAAGATGAGGCAGAACCAAATGAGAGTCACACCACTCCAAAAAGTCTCGAACTAGGAGAGAAGGAGGAGATTTTACAAGCTATAGATCTTCCTATCTGTGTCATCAATCGAGTTTTGACAGGATGTAAACAACTAGCAAAGCCCGAATGCAATGACTAGAAGCAGACCAATATTTTTCATACTCGAATGGCCCATGGAAATAAAGCGTTGAATGTGATTATCGATAATGGTAGCAGTATGAATGTTATTTCTAAAGTAGTGGTGGATCGAATGGACTTACCTAAGAAATCTCATCCTACTCCCTACCGAGTAAGTTGGATAAATGATGTTAACACTGTTCCTGTTCAATATAGGTGCCTTGTGAAGTTTTCTTTGGGAACTAACTATGTTGATGAGGTTTGGTGTGATGTTCTTCCTATGACCGTGTGTCACCTTCTTCTTGGGAGACCTTGGCTTTATGATTGTCGTGTCACTTACAATGGTTTTGAAAACTCCTACTTATTCATGTTTAACAAGCGGAAGATCACTTTGGAACCTTTGCCTATTGTTGATTTTGGTCTATGAACAAAACATGGTGCAAAAAAAGAAAACATTTCAATTCTAACACTTCACCAAATTAATAAAGAAATACAAGTAGAGACAACATTCTATGCTCTTATAGGACGAACAGTGAAAGAAAACGATGGGAATGTACCAACAGCTCTTGCACCTCTCTTCCAAGAGTTTCAAGATTTTATTTCCAAATGAACTACCATCCCAACTACCTCTATTACGTGATATCCAACATGCCATTGACCTTGTGCCTGGTTCCACCCTCCCGAACTTGCCACACTACCGAATGAGCCCAGCTGAGCATACTAAATTACAATGCTAAGTTCAAGAACTTCTGGACAGTGGTTTCATTCGAGAAAGCTTAAGTCCTTGTTTTGTGCTAGCTCTACATACACCAAAAAAAGATGGAACCTGGAGAATGTGCATTGACAGCTATGCGGTGAACAAAATTACTGTGAAATATTGGTTTCTAATTCCACGACTCGACGATATGTTAGACCAATTGGGAGGTGCTGTCTTATTTACAAAGTTGGACCTACGAAGTGGTTACCACCAAATCCATCATCGACCTGGGGATGAATGGAAGACGACATTTAAGACGAAGGAAGGTTGCACGAATGGCTTGTAATGCCATTTGGATTGACCAACGCACCCAGTACATTCACGAGAGTGATGACACAAGCTCTCAAACCATTTTTGGGTAAGTATGTGGTCGTTTATTTTGATGACATACTTATCTGTAGTTAGTCCTTTGCAGAACATTTAGACCACATCAGACAAGTTTTGGAGACTCTCAGAAGGGAACAACTATTTGTCAATCTAAAAAAGTGTTCTTTCATCAAGAATGAAGCAAATTTTCTCGGTTTTATTGTCTCTCACCAAGGTGTCATTGCTGACCCTTAAAAAGTTCAAGCCATACTTGATTGGCGTACTCCACAATCCTTCTTTGATGTCCGAAGCTTCCACGAATTAGCAACATTTTATCGGTGATTCATCCAAAATTTCAACACCATTATGTCACCAATCACCGAATGCCTTAAGGCTAAATCCTTCTAATGGACACCAACAGCTGTTAAAGCATTTGAATTAATAAAGCAGAAAATGTCTACTGCTCTCGTATTACACCTTTCGAATTTTTCAAAAATATTTGAGGTAGCTTGTGATGCTTCACATGTAGGAATTGGTGCAGTTCTCAGCCAAGAGGGTCATCCCATTGCTTATTTTAGTGAAAAACTCAACGAAGCACGACTTAAATATTCGGCTTATGACATGGAATTCTATGCTTTAGTCCAAACTCTGAAACATTGGCGATCTTATCTGATACGCCATGAATTTATCTTGTTCATTGACCATGACTCACTTAAGCATCTCCATTCTCAAACCAAGTTAAATGCCAAGCATGCTAGATGGTTTTATGTGCTTCAACAATTTGACTTCACCATTAGACATAAAGCTGGTTATGAGAATAAGGTGGCTAATGCCCTGAGTCACCAACCACACCTGCTCACAATTTTCTATACCAATGGTATTGGTTTTAAAGCCATGAAGAATCAATATACCACAGATGATGATTTCAAGGTTGTTTGGTGTTCTTTAAAAGATAACATGGTCTCAGCTACTTCAGGTTTTGCGATTAAAGATGGGTACTTAACTTGGCATTCTCGCATTTGTGTACTGCAGGGTTCTATGAGAGAATTTATTATTCAAGAGTTGAATGGTGGTGGTCTTGTTGGCCATTTTGGATACTACAAAACTTTGGCGTTAGTTGCTGACCGGTTCTATTGGCCTCGATTGCGTCATGATGTCCATATAATTGTTGACAGGTGCCGCATTTGTCAAGTGAACAAGGAAACCAAACAACATGCTGGCTTGTACACTTCCATTCCTATTCCACAGAGGGTATGGCAAGACATAAGTATGAATTTTATTTTGGGACTACCAAGGGCATTACGCAATCATGACTCCATTATGGTTGTTATAAATCGGTTTTCCAAAATGTCCCATTTTGCGCCTTGTAAAAAGACTTTTGATGCATCTCACATTGTTACTCTTTTTCTCAAAGAAATTGTTCTTTTACATGGTCTTCCAGTTTCAGTTGTTTTTGATCGAGATGTGAAGTTTGTTAGTTATTTTTGGAAGACCTTATGGGCTGCTTTGGGCACAAAACTCTCTTTTTCCATCGCGTTCCACCTGCAGACGGATGGCTAAACTGAGGTGACAAATCGCAGCCTTAGCAATTTGGTTCGCTATCTAGTTTAGGAAAACACAACCAGCTGGGATTGGTCTTACCACAAGCTGAATTCGCCTCAATAACTCTGTCAATCGTACAATGGGGAACACTCATTTCTCCATTGTTTATGGCTTTAATCCTAAAACACCACTTGATGTCAGCCTACCACCGTTACCCACTAGAATTAGTGAAGCTGGAATAGATTTTTCAAGTTATATGACTACATTACATGATGATATCAAGAGACGAATTACAGTCAATACTGACAAATATGCAGCTCATGCAAATTTTTTTTTTTTAAAAAAACCATGTTCAGTTTGATGTCGGTGACAAAGTTTTGATTCGGCTTCATCTTGAACGATTTCCTCTAGGAAGTTTCACTAAGCTACACACTAGATAAGCTGGTCCTTTCTCAATCCTGAAGAAGTTGGGGTCTAATGCGTATCTGATAAATCTTCCACAAGAGTATACATTCAACCCCATTTTTTATGTTGAAGACTTGACTGCTTTTAAGGACTTGGAGGATCATGAGCAGCATGTAACAACAAAATTGGCTCCTCGCATCCCTTTACTTCCTCCACAATGTGACACTGTGGATGCCATTCTTGATCATCAATTCATTTCTACACGACGAGAGGGTTACTACAAGTTTTAGTTCGTTGGGCCATGAAACCGATTTCGAAAGTTGTATGGTTACAAGCTCCAGAGATTCAATGCCTCAATCTGGAATTATTCCACCAATACACTAAGACGAACTTGCTAGAGTCAAGTTTTAACGGGGGAGGCAATTGATGCAAGTTAAGGACCCAACATCATAGCTGTTCACGTAGTTCATGTACTGTTCATGTAGTTCACGTACCCATGCATTTGTTGATTTTAGTTGGTGCACTAGTTTGTTTCTGTTAAGCAACTAATGGTTTAAGTCCCTTGTTTTTTTTAGTATCACTTTTCCTCATTTATTGGCACTACTTTTGTGGGGTTTATTTGACTATGTCAACACTGGTCTACAAAAGTGGAAGTTGTTGTTTATGTTATTTGTCTTTGTCAATTACTTCATTTTAGGAAGTTGTTAATTTGTATTGGATATATAAGCCAATTGTTCAATGAATAAAAGGGAGTTGCGTTAAAAACCCACATCATTTGTCTTGGAGAGATTCTGAGTCCCTAGGAAGTTATTTCCTAAAAACTTCTTTAGAAATTCAGTGAGATATTATATTTCTAGAAGATTATTTAATTATTTATTTATAATCATTTTTTTTTTCACATCACCACCTCTATAGTTCCTTCTACTTTCTCCATCTGCAAATAGGTAAAGCGCTACAAGTAATGGTTTTTCTTATTGGGTTTTATCTATTTTGCCATTTTAGTTGTAAATGTTGTTTCAATTCTATTACTACTAGCAAAGGTTTCTCTGAACATGCTAATGGTATTTAAAACATTATATTATTCACTATTATGATTATGATGTTGTTCAAAACAGGGGAAATCCAATTCTACTATTAAGGAGACAAGTTTCTTCGGAGCTTCAGTCTCATTCAATCTCAAAGCTGAGTTCCGTTCTTCACACATAGGCACACAAGTAATTGTTACTAACATAATACTTATCTTTATATTTGATATTAAATAGATGCTTCAATGTTTATATTTCTACTTAAAAGCATCCAACAAACGGTGGTGTATATATAGTTATAAACCCAAATTGAATAGATGCACAAGTCTTTTTTGTTAAAAAAAAAATAAAATTATACGACAATTCAGAACTTCTAAATATTATATAGTACCTCTAAAACAATTATAAGATAAATTTTAAAATTTTAAATTAGATGGCTATAGTACAGTAGATGAACAATAAATTTTGTATTTTGATTATTTAAATCATCTAGACTTTTATTTTTTATTTTTCAAATTGGCAGTAGACTTATGCAAGCAAGATCATTAGGTATTTGTAAGTAATTTACTCTATGAAAACTGTTTTTGAGGTCTGATTATGTGATCATGTCTGTATCATTTAAGTTTCATTGTTAGTTCTGATTAGGAACATTTTTGAAACACATGCATTGAAGGTTACTATCATTGACTATTATTTTGGATTCAGAATTTTAACAGACAAGTACGCCACGAAACAAATTCATTATTGAATAATCAAGATGTGGACTTTTATTATTATTCTAGAAAATATTCGTAGACTCCTTCCCTGGATATGTAAAGACTTTTGTTTTTTTCCTTTCTTGCTGCAAAAGAATATATATATTTCCTGAATTGAGATAATGCAAATGATTTGGAGATTATAACTGAATTGAGTTAATGCTAATGAATTAGATATGCTAATCGAGCAACAAGTTTGAGATTTGAGCCTCTGAACTTGGTTGAATTAGTTCTAATTGTTTAGCCACTAGCTAGACATATATGGTGCCCTTTTTTTGCCTTCTTTTTTTCAAAACGAAAAACTTTTAGTTTGACCCCATGACCATTTTGCGAATACAAATACTGATAACACTTGCAATGTGAGATTTTTGGTAGTACATAATTATTGACTGGTGCACAAAACCTATAAAATTATGGTGACAAATATCATTTGATTAAATAGGTGCTTTTGAGATTATGACAAAATATTGTAATTTAATCAAATACTTGCTGTTAATATTATTTGTGGAACTTAAAACTTATTTTCTTATGGAAATTGATAGTTGCTTTATCTTTGTTTTGGTTATATACAGTTGTACGTTGGGATTAGTTTGCTTGTTAACTCTACATTCAAGGCCACTGAGAGAAAAAATGAAGATGAGTAACTGAAGTGGCTTGTGTATTGGGCAGGTTGCAAGTTTGTTTTTAGTTTAGAGTTATACTTTTGTATAAGAAGAAGCTATATTTGGCTACTTTAATTATAATTGATATATAGCTATCATGAAATCTAAATATATTGATATGATGGACAATGTAATAATTTCCATATTTTAATGGAATGACCTAAACCTTTTTTTGTCTATATTCTTTTTTATGTATTTAGAACAATTTCAATGTTCATAATTAATATATAATAAAATCAGATTTTTTTATGCAAAAAATAATAGTATTGAGGACATTTTGTAGCTTTTATAAATTGCAATCAAATAGTTTCATAGCATATAGAAAAAGCTATAACATAGAAAAGCTACTAACTTGATCAAATGTATATAGCATTTAAAAAATGTAATGGAAACACAACTACAGCATTTACAAGAAGTTGTTATTGCTCTAATAATTGCTTTTAAATTGCTATCAATAAAATGAGACTTTTGATAGCATGGGCTGTGATAGCATTGGTCAAAAAGCTATCTATTACCTATTATAACATTCATCTCATGCTATATTATGTCAAATTTGTTGTAGTGAATCTTTTGAAGTTAGATTTCGAAAACGAAAAGTTTAGAATCGATTTCGAAGCTAAACAGACGAGTTGAAGGGCAGTTTTCGAAACACATTCGTTTAACATTCAAAACAGTTTATTTAATCATAGTTAGGTGTTATAACACTAGAGGATTGGTTTTTGAAGTTGTCGGAAGTCGGGAGCGAAAAGTGATTTTTGTTAGTAAGCAAATCCGGTCGATTTTCATTCCGAGTTTTTGACGATGAGATTGAGTATTATGAGGTATTCCTAGGAAAGAATAAGCAGGATTTATGTAAAGAAAAAGGATTTCGAAAATCCCGATTGAATAGAAATTGAAATCCGAAAGTTTAGACTTGAAAGGGTAATAATAGAGCTAATGAGATTTTTATTGATTTTGAATGTTATTTAAATGAGTTAAGTGACCCTAAATGGATATTTGATGTTTTATGGTAAAAGTGAAGAGTTCCGAAGGCATTCAGAAGAGGATCGAATTCTATCCAAGGACGTGTTGTGAGTGGAACTACGAGTTTTTAACATTTATATTTTCTTAACGTTTATTTTAAAGTTAAAAGAATTTATTATAAATGGTTATTCATTTATTAATTGAATTTATATTATAATTCTTAGCATAAAGATTTTAGTTTATTATTTATGTATATGAGAATGTGCTAGAATTAAAGATTTTAGACTTATTGCTTTAAGATTTTAGACTTATTGCTTTGAGATTTAGAATATTTTAGTGTATTAAGAAAAAAGAAATTTTAATAGCATATGGTTTACCCTAGTCCCAGTTTAGTAACCGACCGAATACCCTATGCGTGATACGATAGATGGGAGGAAGTTAGTTAGTAAGATTTGAGTTTAGTCGACTTTTGTATGAGCGAGGCATGAGTGATCCGTATGCATGTATAGAGTAGATTAGTCGGTCCGCATTGTGGGCTCGCTTTCGGCGACTACACATGGTAGATTCCCACTCCTAGTGGTTAGTTAGATTTTATATGTTACCATGCCAAGAGTAGATATTCTCTGAGTTACCATTTAGGCGAGCATCAGAAAAGATTTTAAGAAAATATTTCAAAAAGTTTTAGAAAGAAATTTAGAACGAGATTCAAAAGCAGTTTTAAATGAATTTTAGAAAATATTTTAGAAAAATACTTTAGTTTTATTAAACTATTTTTTGGAGAAATTTAAGTGTAAAAATGAGTTTTAGTTTAAAAGATTTTACCACTCACTGAGTTATGCTCACGTTTTTCTTTAAATATTTTTATTAAAAATTCTTCCACAAATACAAGAGCTAATTGTCCAGCTGACGAGGTTCAGTCAGACGTGCAGGCAGACATATAGGACAACACATATACTACATGTATATATTTTGTTATTTTGATAATGTATATGTTAATGTACATAGTTATAAATATTTTGAAGAAATAGTGGATATTAGTTAAAAATGTTTATTAAACTTTTATAAAATTCAGTTTTCAGATTTTATTTACCTGTTTGTGGTTGAGTTGTGAGAAAGGAGCCAAAGGCTCCAGACATTGAGAAATGGATTTCTAGAAGTTTTTTTATAAACTGTATTTGAAACTTGTAGGGTGACATAGTTTAGAAAACAGACGGCATGCTGTCAAATTTTTTATTAAAAAGTAAAAAATTTATACCCCTGTCACCTAGTAAACGAGTTTAAAAAGAAGTTTAAAGTAAGTTTCAGTGCTCTGACGAGATTTCTTCGGGCCAAAGTTAGGGTTTGTTGGAGTTCTGACGAGGTGCTATAGGATCTTTTTCGGGTCCAGAAAGGGGGATTCAGGAAGAGTCCGGTCATTCCAATCAGTTCTAACTTCAATACAACTTATAATTTCATGCAAACCATATAAAAATAAAAGTCTAACACTTCGATATTCACATTATCAAATCATAGCAACTTAGTAACCATATATTCACTTCTCATCTCAACTTCAAAATTCGATAATTAAATGCGTTCGTAAGTAATGAAAATTATCCGAATAACTTAAACTATCATAAAATCATGGTTTAACATTTTTAGCACTCTCAATGAAAACCATGATAGTTTATATACCAATTTAATTTAACTTCCCATTTCATCATTCAATTAATTCATAAATCATCCGAACCACTCGAAAATAATTTTTAATTATTAAGACAACACTTCGACATTTTCAAACACATCGAAATTCATCATTTTCTATGACAACATTATCGAAAATAAAATCGGACCATAACAGCCCCTACACGGTAGATTTTGACAATTTTTTCAACATCAAAATTCATCCATTTTCACATCAAAATCACATATAATTGAACCCCCACGCTGATGAGATTCCAATCCTAAATTCTAAACATATTATTTTCAAAATCAATCCATATCAAAACCTAATTATTTCAACATATCCAAAATCATAATCTAACATTTCCAACAAAATGAGAATCATAAAAACACTAACTTACCTCTTAAATTCCACTCAAAAACAAATTAAATGCCACACAAGTTATTGCCCATAAATTTCCCTTTTTCATCAAGCTTTCTTAATGGACTTGCATGCATTTGGATTGCTTGAAAATGGTCTCAAATCCTCCATGCATGGCTTTCAAACTCTATGGTTCCTTTTACTTCTTCTCAGTTTTGCTCTCCCTCTCTTGGCTCTCGGGTTTAGATGTTTGAAAGTCTCTCTCTCTTGGTTCTTGAGTGGTGACTAAATGTTGATTTTCTTGGCTTGAATCTCTCTCCACAAAGCCGAGAGCTTCTTGATTGTTTCTCTTATTTGCTTTCTATCACTCTCTTTCAGGTTTTGCTTTTGAATTTGGTCTCTCTGTCACTCTCGGTTTTGATTGCTTTGACCGAATGCACATTTTGATTTTATCTTGAAATTGTATACTAGCTTTGCTTGACCGAGAATGAGTCTATCATGCTTTTCGTTATTTGATTTCAACTTAAATATATAATCCACATGATCTTACCACTTGTCAATCCTTCTTACCATTCACCACCCACTTGTCTTCATCCTCAAAAAATTGCATGTCACTTGGCAAGCATGCATTCTATTCCACTTTATCATTACTTTCACGCTTTTCCATTTCTGTATTCGAATCAATTTCCAGACTATCTGGAAATTATGAGAGAACTAAATTAATACTTTCGAAAATTTATTAAAATCTTATTAAAACCTACGGGCTCTAAAAACAATTATTATATCACTTGGGAGATGAAATCATTTCTGGTTCTATATGAAATTCTACTAAAATTTAATTTTTACATCCGAACACTAAAACTTATTTTATTTCTCTACAAATACTATATACAGGACATTAATCGAATAGAGTACTTTTGTCTAATATACTTTGAATCACTTAAAATCTATTCGAAATTACTTATCTTCGGTCCGCTTTAGTTTTCCTTAATTCTAATATTAACATCAAAACTTTTAATCTACGAAATCCGTTTTTTGAAAATATTACTCATAAGGACCTCCTTTCCGTCCGAAAATACTGTTCATCGAAAAAATGTATTTTCTATCGAACGAAGTTTTGGTTTTAACACATTAATTCACTCAACACATGCATAATAGATTTTATCATTCACTCCGCTTATGTGTTGAGTATCTCTCCTACATATGACAGATTTCTTTAGGTACTAGTTGGTTTAAATTTTCATATTACAGATGTTTACAGTTTTATTATCAGACTGGGGACTTACATGTGTATAAGAGTCATAAGTTCGCAAACAAGAGTCTAATGGAGGCTTAAAGCATGGTGGCCAAACCAAGGAAGCCTATGTAGTTTTTCGAAAGAGATTAAAGAAAAGTTTTACATATTATGTACATTATTCGTACGAAAGTTTACAACTATATTATGATATTAAATTTATATTTAGTTTTATTTTTCATATATAAATATGTATGAATCATTGAAAATTATTCATTATTGCTAGTAATATATTATGTTTTATTTAGAAATATTTTTAGAAAAATTGTATCCACTCACTAGGCATTAGTGTTTACTCTTTTACAAAACTCATTTTTTCTAAGTATCTATCGCAAGTTCATGTAGATTATTTTATCATAAGAAGGGCCACATGATGATGACCAGTTTGCATTAATGGCTATTATTTTTAATTAGCCAAATTTCTTAAATATGTTTCACATATACTTTTACAAATGACATATTTTTCAGATATTTTATGAATAGTTTATATATATGGAGTACATAAGTCCAACATAAGAAATGTAAAGATTTTCAATTTGTTCAAACTGAATTTATAAGGAAATCATGAGATTTTCAAAAATTGTTCTAGATATGTTTTCAGAAACTCTAGATTTAAATTTGAAGAATCAAAATTTTCACGGGATTTTGCTAGACTCAAAATAGGAGTTGGAATGAGTTTTATCAATATTAATATGAATGTTATGAAAAATAATAAAGTAACTAGTAATTATAAAATTTATCTTGTTATGCACATTCACTCAGTAATCAAGTTGTTAGTACGTTCTTTCTTTACATTCGTGATAAGGTTTCGAGTCTCGTCATGTGTATTTACTAGCATATATTGTGTAGGGTGTTTTTCCCTTTATCGTGGGAGTAGATATTTGCTGTTATTATAGGACTATATTTTCGAGTTGTAGTTGTAATGATTAATTTTGATACATGCTAGTAGACCCTTAACCATTGGCGTTAGATTAAGTGATTTTTTTTTTTTTTTTTAATAATAAGGCTTTATTTCTTCTTGTCAAGAATACTTTGCTAGACTAATTAAGTTAATTTTGTATTTTATATATGTCAAAAATAAGAAATGTATGTTAAGTTCCATTTTCAGATATTAGTATGAAATGGATTTTCATTTTTTCACTTTTCATAAGTGAAACACGATACACTTCTTTATTTCCCTCTACTTTAAAAGATTGAAGGAAAAAATATATTTAATTATATAATTTTAAAACCAAAGTTAGAACCAAAATAATGAGATTTTCTTTTACTATATTCTCTAAAGGTTAATTCAGATTATATCTTAATTTCAAGGCCATAACATGTAGCCTATCTTATTAAAAGAGTTGATACTATTACATATTGATGCTAAAATAGACAACCCACAAGAAAGGTAAATAGCAATATGCAACTTCATATTTCAACGATGGAATCGTTGATGTAAATTGTCTACAACAAAATAGTAGCTAGAGGTCATCCATGTCTCAACAAGGTAGAACCATGTACGCCGCCAGTAAGGATTTATATACAAAACTACAACAATTCCTAAGAGCACAATTACATATGATCCTGTAAAGCTCATATAAAAGATGTCAATGTCAATGAAATCACAATCTTCCCCATTGTTAGTTGGGGCTCTTGGCATTTGAGATGATGGCCCATTTGTGTCACAACTTTTGTTCAATGGTGGTCCATAAAGAAGAGGATTTCCTTCATAGCTATTTTCTTCAAAGGTACTAAATTGTGAAATTCTCTCTGGGGTTTTGCCGGATAAGTTATTATGTGCCACTGTAAAAAAACTCAAGGTTGTCAAGACAACTAATTGAGGAGGGATTTGTCCATTCAAATTGTTATAGGAAAGATCCAAACTCTCAATTTGTTTGAGCATTGAAAATGTTTGTGGGATCAATCCAATCAAGTTATTGTAAGACAAATTTAGTGTGTGGATTCGGGTAAGATTTCCAACTTGTTGAGGAATTGAACCTGTAAGTTTATTGTAAGAGAAATCAATTCCACACATATAGGTGAGAATTTTTCCACTGTAAGAGTAAGATATGGCCTTTGTTGTGAACTCTACAGTTTCTTCTTGCCTCTTGTGAATCTCCAAATTTGTTCGTCCAATTCTAGTGTCCAAATAGAAATCAAATAGAACATCAATGATATTATTTCCATCATCATGTAGTGAAGTGAGATCTAGACAATGAGGAATATGTCCTGAAAGACTGTTATGAGAGAGATCCACCAATTGTAATTGCTTCAACTGACACAATTGTGTGGGCAATTCACCTACTAAATTGTTATGATTCAACATAAGGTAGGTTAAGCTAGAAATCCTACCAATCCAAGTTGGAATGATACCATGAATTTGGTTATGACCAAGGTCTAGCATCAGTAAATTATTTTTAAGAGAGCTTATATTGAAAGCATCTTTTAGTTGTCCTTGTAACCTATTTTCAGACAAGTGAACCAGTCTGATATATGGGGGGCCAAAGCAAGATGGTATGCTCCCATAGATATTATTTGTCTCAAGGTTCAAACTATCAAGTCTTGTAAGTTGACAAATCTCTGATGGAATTGGACCTTCAAGATGATTATTAGGCATTATTATAGCTCTCAATTCACTCATATTCCCCAACCAATCTGGAATCCTACCATAGAGATTGTTATTTCCAAAATATAATCCTAACAAATGGTGGGCATTAGATAGGCCATCTGGAATGTTTCCAGTAAAGTTATTTCTATCCAAGTCTAATATAGCTAAATTTGTCAAGTTGAAATTGGAAGAGAATATCTGACCTTGAAGGGTATTGTTTCTTAACACAAGGAACTGTAAGGAGGTGCAACCTTCAACCAAGTGGTCAGGTATTTTGCCAGACAAATGATTGTAGGATAAGTCCAAAAGTCTCAATAACTTCATATCTCCAATTGAAGAGGGAATGCTACCATCAAAATGATTTTTGGAAAGGTTTAAAACTATCAGCCCTGGTACGTGTTCTCCTATTTCATTTGGAATATGCCCATAAAGTAAATTGCTAGAGATATCTAACCAATAAAGATTCAAGAGAAAATGACTTGGTAACTGAAAATGTCCTCCAAATGAACAATTGGCTAGATAAAGCTGCTCTAATTTTGGGTTATTCTCTAACAACCAATTTGGAAACTCCCCCGTGATGTTATTATGAGAGAGATCAAGGACTTGCAAGTTGTGCTGGTGGTAGAGAAGTTCAATGAATATGCCACCATCTGTCCAGCATGACAATATGATTGTTATCAACTAGAATTCAATAAGAATTTCATTACTCAAATTATAAAATATTAAAAGTTTGGGGAGATTCAAAAGGGTTGAAGTAATGTTTTAAAATAATTATTGGATAAATATGGAAGACGTAGCCAAAAAATGGAAATGCTAGTGGTAAATTTGATTGCACTACATCTCTAATACTCGAAGGCAAGTGAAATTTATACAACACAAATTCTGTCATCGTATATGGCTAACATAACTTTTGGGGATGCACAAACTTAGACAGGTCTAAAATATATATAATACATTATTTTTTTAGTATTAATTTATGCTCAATGTAATAAGTTATAAATTTTAATAACATTAAAATGAGTAATAATATTTTGCTTTTTTTTTAAGCTGACAGTGTAAGGGTAAGAGGCTTGCTAAGACTTGTCAAAATCAAATACTAAATGCACCGTTTGAACACCTAATCCCATGAATGGAGACAATTATATATACAAGTTGCAATATGTACTTAGTAAAATTGAAGACCTAATCTTTTAGAGGATGAGAAGGTACAAAACCACTTATACAAATAGTGGTATGCTTACTTTAATATATATACAGGGGTCATCTATAATATACTTGGGTATCAATACACTTGAACTGATTATATTATAAAATTAATTATTGATCGTATTTTATTATATTTGACTACAAGTAAACATGTCTAATTACAAGTAAACATAGTTCATTGTTGTAAATATGATCAACATCATTTAGTTGTAATAAAATACATCTAATAGTTTTAGAATACAATCATTTATTTATAGTTGTTAGGTATATTTATTTTCAAGTGTACCGTAGAATATGTCATATATATATATATATATAGTATTTTAACTTTGTATGCTTCTAAATTTGCTTCTAGCAATTATAACAAGTAATAATTTTTACAAATTCGATGGAAATATTATTTATAAAATATAGATAATATTAATTCATGATTGAAAGTTTAATTTATTACTACATATATAGTTCAAATCCCTCTCTCCCAATAGTGTGTGTATATATATTATTGAAGGGATCTGGAAAGATTTTTACCTTGAGGAGATAGAGTGTTGTGCAGTCCATAATTAGATAATGTTAATTCCACAAGAGAATTGGGCAGCGGCCTAATGAATTGAAGGAAGGTGACGCTGAGATTAGTATTATCCAAATACAACCTCTTCAAATTCTTCAAATTACGCAGATCTGCAAACATCAAAAATAATATAATGAACATTGACAGTTAAGAAGATATATATATATATGTATATATATTTATATATATATATATACTTTTTCATATTATTTTCTTTCAATAGACACTTAATAGTGTTCAAGAGTAACGTACATATAAATTGATTCATTCGAGATGCATCATAAATGTTAGTTACTAGCAGATCCAAAAACTTAAACTAATAGAAAAAAAGTCCAACTATATATATAAATGTGATCATATTTATAGATTGTAATAATACATGTTTAATTGTAATTACATATAATAAATTACAATAACATATTTTACAATGCAATCATGTATTTTTTTTTTTTTAATCAAATGTATCCATATTTTCGGTGTATGTTAGAATGTGCTCTCTCTCTCTCTATATATATATATATATAGAGAGAGAGAGAGTGTGTGTGTGTGTGCGCGTGTGTGTGTGTGCGCGCGCGCTTTATATATATAGCAAATTCCAGCATACACTTAGGTATATGCATACACTTGACCAAAAAGAAAAAAGGTGGGTGATTTTATTATAAAATTTGTGATTGTAATTTATTATATGTGATTATAATTAAACATGTATGATTATAATCAATAAATATGATCACATTTACTGATTTACTACTTGTGATTATATTTTCTGATTGTAATAAAACATGTTTAATTGTAATAATATATAACAAATTATAATAATACATTTCAAAATGCAATCAGGCATTTTTTTTGTCAATTGTATGCATATCCAATTATACTCAATGGGACACCATCTACATATGTAAGTTATTTACTTAAATTAAGACCCTAAAGATTATATTTGATTTAGATGAGATTGTAGAATGTATGACCAAACAAGTTGAGTCTTTGAACACTTCTGGTATGAAGCTTTTTTAAAATACACTGTCTAAACAATAATTGAAAAAAATTTTGACTTCCTTTCCATGGTTAAATAAAATAAATAAATAAAGCCTTACTATAATGGCACAGTTTTGCTCTTTCAATTCAATTTTCAAACTCTAATAGACTTTTTTTTTTTTTTCCCCATAGTTTCTCCTTTACTAAGTGAACCACATATTATATATGAAAAAAAAAAAAAATCTATATTTATTCCACCGCTACCATGCTTAGCAAAGTGATCTCGCTCATCTATCTTACTGTTTCACCTTAAAAAGTGTTTTGTCTTCAATTGGTTTTGCGCCTATCTCTGTCTCACTTGTGTGAGTGTAATTTTTCTGTTTTTATTTAACTACTAAGGAAATGAAAGAGAAAAAATAAAACTAAATATTACTATACATTCAATCTAGATTTTCAAAGATTTTTATAGAATTAAACCGAACTTGATGGATGTAGAATGTATATGAATTTATCTAAACAGATATGCATAATCTATATTTTTAACCTTGCGGTTGAAGGATAATTTAGTTATAAAAATTTTAGCAAATAATGGGTGTTTTATGGAAAGTAATAATCTCAACTACTTCCCTTTAATACATAATTAACTTGATAAAAACATCCCAAACTACTCCAATTTACAAATTCAAAATGTCTTTTATGCCAAAACTAATAGAACAAATTATTCTTTTCTATGGAGATGGCCAATGACACCCTCCATGTTGTAGCCTGTAGACAATCTATTCTTTACCATTAGAACCTTCATAATTATTGAGCAGTGATGATAAATATTGTTGTTTTTGAGTTTTATAGCTTATTTTCAAAATTAGATAAAGTGATCGCACAAACTTAAAAAAGTAATCAATTTGCATTTTCATTGGTACCTTTGGAGAATACAACATTTTCAATCTCATTGTAGCTCAAGTCCAAACACTGCAAATTATTTTGAGAGTCCAAACCTGGGAATAATCCAACAAAGTAGATAAGAAAACTCATAGTAATACAAGATAATTTTTTTTTTTTTTTTTCAAACCTTGACTTAAAAGGAGTAAATTGAGTTGCTCAAAGAATATATATTATAATTCAAAACTTTTAATTTATTATTTCCTTTCTTTCAGAAGAACAAATATACAATTTTGTTTTTCCTACAAAAGTCATAATGTTTTGAGTTATATAGTTAAAACATATAAATATAGAAATTTAGAGTAAAAACTACCATATATATAATTGATTTTAAGAAAATAATATTGTTCATAAAAATATATCAGCCAAACTTAGCATTTTATTTGCGTTTAACTCAATGTTTTAAAAGGTACCAGCACCAGTCGCAGTAGTCGTCTACGCTGCCAATATAAAAATACTTAAAAAAAAAAAAAAAAAAAAGTCGTAAACTGTCTATTAAATAGAACAAAGAGGAGGACGTTGGGAAATGGATGAAATTGCATTATATTTTATCAACTCTGTTTCCTTTGAAATTTCTCAGAACACTCTCATCTCTCACTTCATCTACTTTCAACATCAACCTCTTCTTCACTTCTTCACTCCAGTATAGTGGCGGACCTAGAAATTCTCATGAGAAGAGGTATATACACAAAATAATAATAATAATAATGAAAAATTAAAAACATTAATAATATGATTTTTTTTGTAAAATAAAAATTAGAGAACATGATGAAATTCAAATAAAATAAAATAAATAATGATTTAATTTAGATAAATCAAATAGTTTAAAACTCAAATGTTCTAATGAGATATTAAGAAAATAAAAACAATGTAAATTATATATCGAAACGAATTGCACAACACCACCTTCAGATATACTTAAAACTAAGCAGAAACACATTTACTTTTTTATTAAACTAAACTCTCACGCCGTTATTCAATTTCCATCAACTTTGATAGTTTATCAAAGTTTTTGATCAAATGACCATTTTGCTCATAATATGACAAAAAAAATTAAAAAATCATATTAAAAAAATCATAAACATTAAATAAATTTCTAGAAAAAAAAAATCAGATGGATCTCCATCGTCCATCTTGACTGATGAAAATAAAAATAATTAAAAACAAAAACAAAAAAACATCAAAAATCACAAACCATTTCTTTGAATTCCTTTCTCAATCGTTGACTATGGCAATGGAGCTATGGGTCTCCTTCGTCGAAGACCTTTATTCTCCAAATTACCCATCGTTTCCAACTTTTTTTTTTCTTGTGTTGATGATTGATGATGATGAGCTTGCTAGGATGATAATGGTTGGTAATGATTTTGTTTGGCTAGGATGTTTTGTGTTTGATGATGATGGTTGATGATCGTATTGTTTTGTTGGGATGGTTTGTGTTTGGTGATGATGGTTGATGATGATTCTATTTCGTTGGGATGGTCTGTATTTGATGATGATGGTGATGAACTTGCTAATTGATGATACTCCAAATCACCGAAGTATTCTATTATCTTTTTTTTTTTTCCTTTTCTTTTTTGAAGATAAAACCCTAATCATCTTCATGGTTGGGGTGGATGATCTAGGTTTGTTTTTTGTTTTTTGGGTTGTGGCAAATCATCTAGGTTCCTAGATGATTTTTTTATTTATTTTTTATTTTTTTAAGATCTAGGTTTCTTCAATTTGAAAAAAATAAATTGATTGAAGATCCCAAAAAAATAAAAATAAAAATTGAACCCAAATCTTCAAAACAAGAAAAAAAAAATGATTGAAGATCTAGGTTTCAAAACTTGATCTTCAATTGAGGAGATAGGTTCGAAACCAAATCTTCGATCACTTCTTTTTGTTTCTAATTTTTTTCTCCACTAAAATTTTTTCCTCTCTTTTTTTGAAAAAAAATATATAATCTCCACCATCCATCCTTATAATGGACTATGAAGATGACATTTTTTTAAAAAAAAATCTATTTTTTAATATTTTTAATATATTTTTTAAATTTATTTATCTATTTAAATATATATTTTAAATTTATTCTTTATTTTTTAATTTTATTTATAATAGGGCATTTTTGTCATTCAATTAAAAGAGTTGGTCGGCAATTAATTTTAATAGTTTTGATTAATGAGGTGGGGTTTGGTGTAATTTAAAGATAAATATATTTCTGTTTGATTTAAAGCATACCTTAGGGGGATTTCGTGCAATTCATTCTTATATATTTTTATAATTTTTCTCGATCTGATTTCTTATTTTGAATCATTATAATTTTCTTTTCAATTTTATTTAAAATATGTCTTCACGTAAGTAAGCATGTTATCAAACAACTATGTATTCTCTATTTAATTAAGTAAAACTAAAATTATTAGATATATGAAAAAATTTGAGATTTTAGAATTTATAGATTAAATGTAGTAAATTAAAATATGATATTTTAGAATTCATTGATTAGATATAAGTCAAACTAAAACTATTAAATATAAAAAATTAAAAAGAACAAGAACTAATTTGAAATAAAATGAAGCTATATTTATTAATTTAAAATATAAAAACAGTTGTCAAGATTTTGATTACATAAAAATATTATTAATGTTGATTGTACAGAAGAAGATAAATGACAAAAAATAAAATTAATGTTGGTTGTTAGAAGAGAAAGGAATTGGGAACCAAATAAACTGTACAAGTCAGTAACTTGTAAAGAAAAATCTAAAAATAAATTGTATATAAAAAAAACTGGAAAAGTATGAAATTTTAATAAAACTTTTTTTTTTTTCAAGAACTTAGGGGGAGATACTTGCCTCCCTTGGACTTGTATTGGGTTTGCCAATGATGATGGGGTTTGCACAGTGACCGACCCAAAAATTTATGCGAGGGAGACATTTGTATATAATAAATATAATATCAAAATACTAATCTATATGAAATTTTCTTTGTAATGTTTACTTCAATAATTAGAAAGACATTATATAAAATAAAAATAGTTAAAATGTGTAACCATTAGAGAATTTGTAGTTTTATCTCTTATAAGATTGTAAACAAAATTTCTTAAAATAACATTTTTAATACAAGTATAATTAAAAGTAAAAACATATCAATTATGAGTTGATTGTGCATTAGCTAGCTCCCTTTTTCCTAGAGAAAAAAATATTCACATTTCATATTATTAAAAATAAGTAAATAAAAATTTAATTTAGGGATATGTCTTCTTTATAATGAGAGTTGCTATTCAAATTGCAAATAAATGTATATAATCAAACTATATATATTTACTATTAGAGTTACTAATCAAACTACATTTAAAATCTTTTACCTAATAAATGTACGTAATTTATAACAAAATAAAGTAAAAATAAAATATAAAAACAAATTATAATTCATGTGAGTTTTTTTATTTACGAATTCTATCGTATAAAATGAGCAAGAAAACAAGTCCACAAGTTGAAGAATGCCTTATGTAGGTTGAAACAAGCACCCAAGATATGTTACACACACATCTACATATATTTTATCCAACATGAGTTCTAAAGATGTCCACATGAGCATATTTTGTAATTAAATTCAACTAGTTATTATAGTCCCTGAAGTTTCGAAAAATATCAAGTTTTTAAAACTCTTTTAAAACAATTCTTTTTATCTCTAACTTTTCCAAAATTTTTCAAAAAAGTTTAAACCGTCACTCAAGTGATGGTCAACAATAACTTTAAGTAATTTAAGTTATAATTTAACAACTTAAATTTAGGGACATTTTGATTAATTTAACTAATTAATTTATTATTTTATGAGAGTAATCCGGTAATTTATGTGTCATTAATAATTATCAAAGATAAAAATATTTTTTAATGCATTTTGTTAACGCTGAGATGATTGCAGATTTCAAAAAAGCAACGAATTAGTGTTGATGTCCTATTTTCATAGTGTTAAGGTGACCTTCGATAGATTATGGCATCTTTGTAAGTCAGAAAAAGTACGCTGGTGATGTGCTAAAGAAGATGGAGGGATGTAAATCGATTTTATTAAAGCTAGTGAAAGATGGGACCAGTGAGGTGGTTGATGCTACCATCTTTCAGATGTTAGTAGGAAGTTTAAGATATTTAATTTCTATTAAACTGAACGTTGCAGCTTAGTGGCAGGTTCATGGATTCTCTATAATAGTCTCACTTGCAAGTAGCCAAGCGTAAAGGGTATATTGAATGATGGTATCCTTTACTCTTCATCTAACAAGGTTGAGCTTGTTTGGTATAAAGATAGTGACTGGACAGATGATGTGGTAAAGAGTAAAAGTACTTCTAGTTATTCATTTCATCTTGGTACTAAAGTATTTTCTTAGTCATTGATTGTTTTGGCTACAATAGAGGCTAAGTATATTGTAGTTGTTAGTGGTACGACACAGGCTGTGTGGTCGTATCGCATGCTTTATGACTTGAAATAGAAGCAAGATGGTCCAATGGTAATCTATTGCGGCAATAAATTTACCATTTCTTTGACTAAGAATCTAATCTATTATGGTAGGAGCAAGCACATTGACATCAAGTTTCACTTTATTCAAGACTTAGAAAAGGATAAAGAGATCGTGATCGAGCACTATTATTTTGAAGATTAGATTGTAGATATTTTCATGAAGCCTCTCAAAGTTTATTCTTTACTAAAGCTAAAGAAGACTTTAATTAAAACTCGAGTTTTGCTGAGTTATTGTCGAGTTCTCACAAATGAGTGCTCAGTCGATTTGAAAACTCCCAAATTAGGGGTTCTACTCACCTTTGATGAGTACATAACGAGTTGAGACGAGTACTCGGGCAAACTCAACCAATTTGGCCCAACTCAGATTATTATTATTTTTTTTAAGGAAAAAAAAGTAATAGACCACTATTTTTCATTAGCATACTAGTCACCACTCACCACAATACTTTATATTTTCTTTCACTTTCTCACTACCAATAGCCTATAACCAAAATTTTTAAATTTTCTCACAAACCAAACATCCTACTACAACAATTTTTGCTTTTTTCTTAAAATTTTGCTTGCTAAAATTGGTGAACGGCAATGACAACACTGGCAAGCAGTGATGACAACACTGATGAGCGGCACTAACAGCACTGGGGAGTGACGACGAGAAAGGAGGCTGTGGCATGAAAGAGAAGAGTGAGAGAGGAGGTTGAGGTGTGAGAGAGGAGGAGAGTGAGAGAGAAGGGTGAGGGAGGCAGTGTGTGAGAAAACTAGTAGGTTTTGTGTTTAAGTTTATATATATGTATGTATGTATGTATATGTATATATATATATACATATTTAGGCAAATGCCACAGAAACCCTTAAATTTGATGAAATTACAAAAACTTTGGTGAAATTACTCAAATCCGCTCAAATTTAATGAAAATACACTAATATATGAGTTTTGTCATAATGACATGGATCCCCTTTGAAATTTCGAAAACTTAACAAAAATACCCATTGTGTTTAAAGAGTTGTTAAATCCTAATGATCAATAGTCAAAAGTATCAAATCAATCGGTTAATAGTCATATAATTGTATTTTGATAATATAGAAAATTTTTAAGTTTTTTTGTTTTTACAAGTTTAACTCAGTTTGACCGTCAATAAACAGTACTCACTGAATCCTCGTTAAGTAGTCAAGAACTCGCTACTCGTGGCCTCATCAATCAAGCAGCGAGTAATGAGTTTTGAAATCTTAGACATGATTAGCTATAAAGAACTTGGTTTAAAAGGAACTATGTATGATTAAACCAAGTGATATTAGCTAACTTTTCCCATGATCAGTTTAGGGGAAATTATCTAGAGATAATTCTACATTTATCAATTTATTAGATAAATCATTTTATTTGTTAGGATTATCCTATATATATATATTGATATTATCATACTAGCATTTTAGTCTTATCATGTTAGCTTATCAACCACTATGAATAGTAGGCTTGATTTTTTTTTTTTTTTCAATCCCATTGAATAGACAGTTCTTCTATTCTCTATATTTCTCTCTTGTGTTTAATTTTTTTTTTGGTCCAAGTTTGTTTTTCTACACATATTAGTAAATAGATGCACACATACATTACAAAACATCAGTAAGCAATTTTTTATCTTATAAAATGAATAATATAGTGAAAAAAAAAAAGTTTTTCAATGAGTCCTTCCTCCGACACCCCCTCTCCCCTATAGAAGTATATGTTAATATAATTCATCATTCCACTTCACCACCCCTTTTGAAAAATATTTTGACTCTATCCCTAATTAGTTGATAGTAATATCAATAAATGTTACTTTTAAGCATTTTCAATACAATTATCTAATTCAAATATAAAGCTCATATGGCCAAAAAATAAAAATAATAGGGAGTATAGAGATGCTTTTCTTAGTTGAGAAACTTTTCTAGAAAATATTTGCTGGCTTTCTCAAATATAAATCCAAACTCAAATAATATGACACGTGAGTTATCAACATCGTATAAATCATGAGATAATGTGATAATTAGTATAATATTGATAACTCATATATCATATCATAATATTACTGTAAAAAATATAGAGATTTGTCTCATCCTCTCTCTTATTAATTGTAAAATATTAAAAACAAGAGAGTGTGACACATATTTTATAATAATTGGTCAAAAGTGAACGCGTATTTTGTTTTAGATAATTGTATTCGAGATGAAAATATGTACTTCTATACTTTTGTGGATCCATATTGAAATAAAATTGTTGATATATCACTAATAAAAACTCAAATACATAATAGCATTGGAGAAGCTCTTAGAATTTATATATTAAAAATATAGAGGTGTTGCTTATGTCAATACAACTTAAGTGACAAAAAGAGTGGAATTTCTTTTGAGAAAACATAGGGACACCCATGGGAGGGGACTGAGGAGGGAATACCATATCCGACTTAGTCAGACAGACGAATACCAAAGATTACCAATTGATGGTCTAAAAATAAGAAACCACAAACTAAGCGAAAAATAATAAATATTAAATGATATATAACGTAAAACGGCCTTGAAGATTGAAGTGTGATTTAGAGGATTACTACTTAAACTTGGATTTATTTGTTGGATTTGTAAATTTCATTGAAGCTCAAGTCCACAACATTCGAAACAAGATGAAGTCGGTTATGCTTCAGAGGTAGTGAGTTCGAGTTGTAATTCTCCCTTCTCAAATCTTGGATTTACTTTAATATTTCGAAAACCAAGTCTGTATCATTCAAAAATATTGTGGGTCTAAACCAGACGAAAAAAAAAAGTAATTCCCAGTTTTTAGTTCAATTGTCATATATTTTATCAACTATTTTCTTTTGAAATTTATCACAACACTCTCATCTCTCACTTCATCTACTTTCAACATCAACCTCTTCTTTAGTTCTTTTCTCCCGCAACATTTTGCTGCCCAAGTTAACTCTTGTTTTTTTTTTTTTTTTCTTTTTTTTTGATCAATGGGCACTTTGCAATTGACTTGTTCTTCCATAACCAATTGTTCTGACTTCAAAACTGTATTGAGATTTACTTCATCTACTTCACTTTATACTCTAGATATTTTCAGTTTGACTTATAATTCTCACTTCTTGAATCTCGGATTTACTATAATATTTTAAAAAAAAAAAAGTCCATGTCATTCAAAACTGTTGTGGGAGTCTAAACCAAACAAAGGAAAAGTAATTCCAAGCTTTTTGTTAAGTTTTTGTAGTCATTAGTATTATTTTCAATGGCATTTATTATCGTTCCATAGAATTTTATATTTTCAACATGGGATTCATCACATTTTTGTTCTTACTTTAACATGTGGGACTCTCTAACACTTTTAGTTTCAATAAAGTCAAGATCAAATTCCTTCAAGATAATGAAAATGAATCTACCATATATATGACAAAGAGAATGTTCCAATGAGAGAGAAAGCTTGCCTTGAAGATCAATAGTCCCACTCAGTTTATTGTTTCCCAGCCATAATTCTTCTAATGATGATAGAGCGCCGGGATCTATGATGTATAAGAAATAGAGTAGTTGCGATGAGTCTTGAAACAATGTTGAATGTTGTCCAAAGCAACGTTGAAATAAATTAGATGAGTCTTGAAGCAAATTGTAATAAAGTTAAAAGGTTGTCCATATATACATCCGTTGTGTCAAGTTTTGCTTTACTGTAAAAAATACAAAAACTTCTTTTGGTGTGTAAGTGCAACAGCAAGGTAGAAGAGCCAGATCACCCTATTAAACATGATAGCTTGGAATTAACACATAAAAGTTTGTATATATAAGTGGTTCACTTAGTAAACGAGATACAAATGAAAAAACCTGTCAGTTAGAGTTTCAAATTCGGTTGAAAGAGCCGAATTGGACAAATAGAGTCAGCTTTTACTAATGGCCTATAGCGACTAGGGAAAAAAATAGAGTCATTCAAGTGAGTGTGATTTAATTCTAATTTTATTTAACTACTAAGAAAATGAAAGAGGGAAAAAAATGAAATTAAATATTATTCTATATACAATCTAGACTTTCAAAGACTTTTATAGAATTAAAATAAACTTGATGGATGTAAACTGCATATCAATTTATCTTAACAAATATGCATAATCTATATGTCTAACCTTGTTGTTGAAGGATAATTTTGTTATAAAATTTTAAGTAGAGAATCGGTGTTTTATGGAATGTAATAATCCCAACGACTTGCCTTTCATACATAATTAACTTGATAAAAATATCACAAACTACTTCTTATATGACAAAACTGATAGAAGAAATTATTGTTTTCTATGGAGAAGGCTAATGACACCCTCCATGTTTTAGGATCATGTAGACAATCTTTTCTTCACCAATAGAACTTCCATTATTATTGAGCGGTGATAATAAATATTGTTGTTTTTGAGTTTTATAGTTTGTTTTCAAAATTAGATAAGGTGATTGCACAAACATAAAAAAAAAATAATAAATAAATAAATAAAAAATCAATTTGCATTTTCATTGGTACCTTTGGAGAACACAACATTTTCAATCTCATTGTGGCTCAAGTCCAAATACTGCAAATTGTTACAGGACTCTAAACCTGCGAAGAATCCAAACAAAGTTAATTAATAACAAAACTCATAATAATACAAGATAATTAATTTTTTTCAAACCTAGATTTAAAAGGAGTAAATTTAATTGCTCAAAGAATATATGTTATAATTCAAAGTTTTTAATTTATTATTTATTTTCTTTCATAACAACAAATCTATAATTTTTTTTCCTTACAAAAGTCATTACATGTTGAGTTATATGGTTAAAACATATGTAGATAGAAATTAGAATAAAAACTACCATATATATACTTGATTTTAAAAAAGTAATATTGCCTATACCATAAAAAGATATTAGCCAAACATTAAACTTAGTGTTTTAAAAATATTTTTAAATAAAATATTACAAACGAGTTTGTTAAAGAGGAGAAAATCTTCCATATGATTGTCTCATATCTGATGTGGTATGAAGGACTAATGGAATAATATCATTTCCTTTTCTCTCACTCTTCCCATTTATTTTTTATTTTTCTTTCACTCTTTTCATTGGTCTGTCGCATCACATCAGCTGTGTGACAATCTCTTGAAAGAGTTTTTCATTAAAGAGAAGGAAAGGGAGGAAGCAATGTACCAAGTATTATGCCCTACCCACATGCCAAGCTTGCCGGCTATCAACTTTGTTTCCTTTCTTTAGTCTTTTCATTATTTATATTTATAGTTAAATGTAAATTGCTTTGTATTCTGACTCTAATTCTTTCCTTTGAAATTGCTTTATATTTTATCTAACTTTGTTTCCTTTGAAATTTCTCACAACACTCTCATCTCTTGCTTCATCTACTTTCAACATCAACCTCTTTTTCAATTCTTCTCTACAGTAATGTTTTGCTGCCCAAGTTAACTCTTATATATATATATATATATATATATATATTTATATATAGGCACATTATGCACAATACTTGGGGTATCAGTATATTTAACAAAAAAAAAAAAAATGATTACATTCTAAAATGGTTGATTGTAATTTATTATAACTGTACCGAGTAGGTCAAGTTTCTGATGAGAAATCGCGATCTGATAACCCCCTGATTGGGGTTTCTGCTCAGATCGGGTGATCACTTAGTTGAGTTTGCCGAGTATTCGGGCCAATTTAGTCTAACTCTATGAGCTCGGTCCAACTTGGATTTGAACAAAAATTAAAAGATTAATGATCGACTCACAATAACCACCATACTTCACCACCATACCAGTCACCTCACCATTACACCATAAATCTCCCTAAACTAGTCACCACAAATCTCCCCAAACCAGTCACCACTATTCAAAGAAACTCGACGGTAGAGCAAGAAAGGAAGAGAGAGAGAGATGTGGCTATACAAAGGGGTGGATGACAAAGACCTGCTTGCCTTGCTATAGAAAAGACTGGAGAGGCAAGATGGTAGTGGTGTTGGAGGTTGTGAGAGTGGGTAACGAGTGATGCACGTAATCATGGTAGCTTATTTACCAGCATAGACCATAGCGAACGATAGAGGCTAGCAATCTTAGTTGTTGATGCTGATAAGGAGTGTGTATAAAAGGTCCATGTTTGTTGTTTTGAGACGGTAGATGAGTGAGGTTTGAAGGATGATAGAGAGGGGTGGAGGCGGTTTGAGAGAGTAAAGAGTGGGAGAAAACTGATTATAGTAATTATGGTCAACTTTATATATATATATATATATGTATGTATATATGTATGTATGTAATGGCAAATTACACAAATACCCTTGAAGTTTTATAAAATTTGATAGTAAAAATTATCAAATGCCCCCTAACATTTGAAGAAATATCATTTTACACTTTCAAATTTCAAAAATAATAATTCCCCCCTCCTAAAACAGTACTCACAAAGTAGCCGATTACTAGCTATTCATTGGGTCGTGGGTCAAGTGGTGAATAGCGAGTTTTTTAATAATGTTTATATTATATTTTATTATAACTAAATATGTTTTATTACAATCATCGAATGTGATTATATTTCTCAATTGTTGTAAATGAGATATGACTTATTTAATTATAATCAAATATAAAAAAAATATAATAAATTATAATCAACAATTTTATAATACAATTACTTATTTTTTGGTAAATATATCAATACTCCAAGTGTACTAAAAAGACCTAATACAACACACACACACACATATTATTAGTGTGCACTTTGCTATTGACTTGTTCTTTAATAACCAATTGTTCTGAGTTCAAAACCATTGTGGGATTTACTTCATCTACTTTCCTTTATATTAAAATGTTTTAGAGATTGATTAAAACCATGTATTGTAGTTAATTAAGTTGATGGACAGACTGTATTTCAATTTATTTAGATAAATTTCTATAGTCGTATATCTATAATCTTACTAAATGACATTTTTGTAATAAAACTTTTATGAAGAATGAGTTTTTTATTTAAGTTATTAATCTCAAGTACTTACCTTTAATACAAAATATCTCAAAACTTAAATTAATTAACAAATTCAAATATCTTTTAAGTAAAAAAAAAAAATTGATAGAACAAATTCTTCTTTTCTATTGTGTTTAAAGGATGTAAGACGAACTCATTAGTGTTGAAGTGCAGGTGATTTCCTCCTTATGTTGGAGGAGCTCTTACAAAATTTACGCTAGGCCACACATTAAACTTACTTCTTTGTTCAATAGTGAAATTGTTGTTATTGATTTTAATAGTTTATTTTAAAAATTATAGAGTTAAAATGATTATATGAAAGTAAAAAATAATCATTTTTATTTTTTTATATTTTGAGCAACAGAACTTTCTCAATTTTATTGTCGTTCAAAGGATAAATACTATTCGTATAAAATTTATAAGAAAACTCTTAATAGTATATTTAATAGGAACTTTGTTGTAACTAATAAGAGCTAAAAAAATTTGCTTCAAAGCTTTTAGTTTAATCAAATTTAAGATCAAACTTTGGCATATTCATCACATATACAATTTTGTTGAATGTCTACGTAAACAGATAAGATAAAGTTAGTCAAATAATATGCTCCTCACACTTATATTTTAGAAGTTGTAAGTTTGAGTTATAAACCTCACCTGCAAACTCTAAATTATTGTAATTGTTTATTAAAAAAAAAAAAAAATCTACGAAAAGAGAAGATAAGAAAGCAGCGTACCTGTAAGATCAACTATTGCTTTCAAATTGTTGAAGCGCAAATTTAGAGTGTTCAAGTTGCTCAATTTTGAGAGCTTATCTAAACCTATAATGTAGATGATAATTAATTATTCAAAAGCATTTTTCAAAGCTATCAATGTAAAAAAGAAAATTTTAATTGAAGTACTATGTAGAAACACACACACTTAAAAGATGAATATCAATATGTAAATGATTTATTGAATAGGAAACAAACGGAAAAATGAAATTTGAAGTAAAATTTCATCCAAAGATGTTATAGTATTTACAAGGATAGAAAGCAAGAGATCACCTTCGTTCTCAACAAAACCCGCTATAGAATTCAGGCCTAAATCAAGAATTTCTAACTCTGTGAAGGCAGAAAACAAAGACATATTTAGATACCAATCTCCCAGAGCCTCATCCCTTGTCTGCGCCAATTGGAGTTTTATTACTCTGCCAGTACTGTTGTTGCATTGAATCGAATCCCATTGACAATAGTCGAAATTCTTCTCCCCCCCTACCCAATTTGAAAGATTTTTTTGTTGAGTACCATTGAAATAATGTTTAAGTTGCAAAAGAGCAACTCTTTCTTCTTTCATAAATGCCTGACTCAAACACCATTCTAATGAAACAAACATCAAAACCCACACCCACTTTGACCCCATCTGTGTGAACTCAATTCAACAACTTCTAATTGCGATAGACTTGCTTAGACTTGTTTTATATGAACTTTGTTTTGTCGTTATCTTGGACGTCTTCACTATAAGACCCACCCCACTTTCTCGGTTGAAGTCAATTGAAAATAGTGAAATGTAATTATAGTAACACAATAATTAAAAAAAAAATGGCATGGAAAGGAAGAGAGAGTGATGAGAGATATACATAATAATGAGTTTGGGGACAATAGTTATAAAGAGAAGGACAAAATGTCATGTGTTGCACAATGAAACATGAGACAAACTAAAAGAGAATTTTAAAAGAGAAAAATAGTGCTTGAATTGAAAAAATAGAGGCATGAAAGAGAGAAGCATTTCCAGTATTCTTTCCGTCATTGAAACAATAAAAAATTCCGGTATTATCGTAAGAAAGCTTCTTGAAACGATAATAAGACAAAAATGAGTGTAGAGAGGATTGAAAGTGAGTTAATGGACCATTTGTTTAGAAAAAGAAAGCAAGTTGATTCCATGCATGAGTCAATTGTTGGAATTGAATAAGAGGGAATTGAGAGGTGGTGGTCGCTAATAGGCAAAAACAGACAAGTGAAATGGACAGAAACGGAATCTTGGGTGGTCAAATTTTTAACCAAAAAGAGACATGTGTCACGTATATAAGCATAGTAACCATTCGAAACAGACCAGTGAAATGGACAGAGACGGAATCTAGGGTGGTCAAATTTTTAACCAAAAAGAGACATGTGTCACGTATATAAGCATAGTAACCATTCGAAACATGGAAAATCAGATTTGAAAGAAAGAGTATGAGGCGGTCAAATCGGTAAATCAAGTTGGGAATGAGAGTCTCTCCCCTAGCTTGAAAAATAAACATTGAGGCGGCTAATTTGTAGTTTATTTTTTATATATTTATGTATAAATATATATATATATATATGAAGTAAAAGAGTAATAGTAAATGTAAAGCTTGAATCCAAATGGACTAAGTGAATTTCAAAAATATAAATGAAGCTCAAATGAATAAGTCAAAAGAGTCCAATTGAAGAGCCTAATTGAAGTAATAAAAATAGACCAATCAAACTTTATAGAGCCCAAATATGTAAGTGGGCTGAAATTTTTAGTCAGCCCAAATTGGAAATTTAATACAGCCTAGTTTATCGTACTGAATGCAATGCGATTGCTACGATTGGGCTGTAGGCCTTCGAATAATTGATGATGAAAATGCAAAGCAATGAGTTTGAAATAGCGTGGGTAGAGAGAGAGAGAGAGATAGTGGGTTGAATTTTTTAGAAAAGATAAGGGACAGTTGTTGATCATGATTCTTGATATTACATGAATAAGCAAATTGGAGAATGAATAAAAGAGAGCGGCGTTTTGCTTAAGAAAAATGAAAAGAGACAACTATCTCTTATATAAGTATAGCATGCACAAATTGAAGCATGAACGGCGGTCATATACACATACACACACATGTACGCGCACGCAGAGAATAGGCACGGGTTCGATCGAGTGGAGTCGGGTCGGGTATGACTAACTTGAATTGATGATAGAAACCAAAAAGGATCAATTTTTGTTGGGTTGGTTCAAGTCTATTCCGTCCATGTCGGTTTTGGCTTGTAAAATGAGCCTCTGAAGAACCATCAAGCCTATATAAAAAACCAAAACAAGAAACTAAACAAAATCATAAGTTCACTGTTTCAAAACAAACTTATCAGTTCACTACCTCTGACAGGACCAGAATCAGACATTCTCTAGGCTCTTGTCTGGAGGATCCTGCCAGACACTTCAACGGACTTCCTAAACCCAATTCGTTGAATTGAAAAAACCCGAGAAGTGAATCCTTAACTTTCTTAGTCAGTTTACTTGTTTAAACTTAACAATTTGGTTTTCTTTAAAATGGTTGGGATTGATGTAAATTTTTCACATTTTCTCAAAACAATTTTTATAAAAAATTTGACAGCATAACGGCTGTAATTTGAACATTTCTAAAATTTATCTGTAAAGAAAAACAATTCAACTATTTCAAATTTCCTCCCAACTTCTTTTAACCACAATCATGCAATTTCACATGTATGCGTTTTTATAAATATACAATTTTCGTAACATAAAATTTCACAAACAATTTAATGATAAGCGTATGCAGTCATATAGTTATATATGTATATAAACATATCGTGTAACAAGTATGTAATATGTGCAAGTGTCTCATGTATATATATACATATCAAATAAGTGTTACAAGTTCTCAAACATACAATCCTTTAATTTTATTATTTACAATACCAAAAATTTATTCAAGATTTATGCACATCATCTACTCGATGCCTACCTAAAGCAATCGATATTGTGTCCAAAACACAGAGTCACCTATACAAGCATATAATACGATATTTAAGCTGCACAAAGGTAAGAAAGTTAGTTCAACGAATAATAATAACATTAAGATGTAATTTACATCAAGATTTATAACTCATTTGTTTATCAAACTTCTCGATTTAAAAGAAAATATTTCTTTTTAAAATTCCATGTATACCTCTAATGAACTCCACCATCATGTCGTAATTTTTAACTGACACCAAACGTGAAACTACTAGGATCTCTCCACTACTACGATGCGAAATTTACTGCATTGCAAACGTAGTGTGGAACGATCTCAAATTTGAGCTACTACAATACAAAATTTTCTGCATCGCAATTATAGTGATATAACTCTGAGCGACTACAAGTGGAATTTACTGCATTGTCATGTAGTGCCAAAACTATATATCTAAGCGACTACGTGCGGAATTGTCTGCGTCGTAACGTAGCACCAGATATTCTAGAAAATTGAGCAACTACGGACGAAATTTTCTGTATCGTCGCATAGTGCTAAATACTCTGCAAACTGAGCGGCTACGAACGAAATTTTCTACATCGTCACATAACGTTAAGTCTCATATAATCTGAGGGTATATACATAGGTTTTGAACTGTATTGTTAAGTGCAAAAGCACAAAACTTCTTACTTTTCAAACTCTTAATATTCTCTCGATTTCAAACATTTGAAAATCAACTTGTTTTGATTCCTTCACTTGTGAATTCCATAAGGAACTCACATATTCAAAACTTGCATTTAGAATTTAAAAATCATTTTCATTTTCGTTTAACAACAATATACAAAGTTTAAAATAGAACTCGAAATAGATGCAAATGAAAGACACTTACCTTAATCTGTGTAAGCTCAAGTCAAGCATCTCAACGAGCCTCTCGTGTCTCGCTCGCTCATCACCTATATACATTCATATTCATAAGAAGCAAGTTTAACACTTAACTAGTTGACAATGTACTTAGTTACATTGTTTTTCACATTGCTTTACACCTAAACTAGTAACACGGATTTATCTTCAATTCGATCATTAGAATTCCAATTTCTTTGTAAAATTTTTACTTTTAAACCCCTAGAATCATCCACATATGGTCCTTATAATTTTTGAAGGCTCGAAACGAAAAATTGAAAATTTAAGCCTCTTTTGATATCCCAAAACAGATCTGAATGCACAGCCCTACTCAAGGCTCCGTTTTCCTTTGTTCTTTTTCCTACGGTCCTCTTATCTCACATTCTAGTCACCTATAAAATTTCATCGAAAAATTCTATAGTTTGTTATGTTAAATCTAGAAAAAAAACGCCCTTTTTAGGCACTTTTTAGGTACATTTATGGAATCCTATATGCGATGACTTTATTTCTTTCGTATATAAGGTTCTTTTACCTAATTATGATCGAATACAATCATTTCGGGCATCGAAGAATACATTTGCATTCTTATTTCATATTACGACTTCCTACGCGCATTATTTTGACCATAACTTCGTCAATTTTTATTGAAATGATTCAATTCCAGTTTCTATGATTTGCTATATTCCCAAGGCATGTTTTGAGGTCAGAACAAAACAAATAAGCTAGAATAAGTCAGGTCACTGTCAACCCTTCATCTACCCCGTGACTCCCAACTTAGCTCTATGTTTTCCTTTTTTGATTCTATCTTTTTCCTTTTCTAACTCTAACTTTTCTAGAGACTTTCATGGCATCAAATATGCATAATTTAAAAATTAAAATGATGGAAATAAAATGGGATCATACACCCCTTCATTGGCCATGACAAACACACACTTACCACAACATGGTATTTCTCCAATTTCACAAGACTCTAACTTGAAATTTCTCTTAGGTAATTTATTAAACACTTAATCTACCTCTAAATTTACTTTAAGCATGCTTGAATCATAAGTTAATGTTTTCCATCCACAAACCCTAAACTAGCATTCTTAGACTATAACATGTCATCTAAGATTCCATGTCACACACTTATGGTTCTACACTTGTTTTAAGTGTAAAATACCCATTACAACTCACTATCAACAACAAAATCTCTACATCAATTTATAACCCAACAAATCATCAAAGTTACTAGAAATGATAAAAACTCACCTTAATCTTGATTAGGATGTGCTATCGTAACTTGAATCATCTTGAAAATGGAGTTAGAAAGCTTCAAAATTGGTTGGACAAGTTTTGGATCTCCCTTTTCACCCTTTCTCTCTTGGCCATTCCTCTTCCTCTCTCGCTCTCTAATTCTCACGACTTCTTCTTGTTTTTGGTTCAAATTTTTACTAAGCGTCATTATATATATATATATATATATATGTATTTAACTTTTATAAAAATAACACTCATGTCCCATTGACTTGTTGACTATCACTTTATTACTATATTGTCATTAATGATATTATTATAATTCCTTATTTAACTTAATCTTTTGATAATTATTACTAATATAATTAACTATTTGATTCATATAATGAGATTTACCATTTTGCCATCTAGTTCATTTCTTATTTCCTAAGTGACTGTCTTGTCCTCTTTATTTGGTAACTTGGTTTCTAAAGCTACGAAATGTAAAAATCAAATATAGGGGATTACAACCTCTACCAACTCACTATTCACCATCACTCCCACCACTGATAGTCCCCTATTCTCTCGCTAGTCTTTTACCCAAACCTCTATCTTTCTCCTTTTACAAAAGCATCAATTTACTACCTCCCTACTAACTCACCAATCACCAGTATTTCC
The DNA here is from genome assembly GCA_022984855.1 of Dimocarpus longan. Lineage (NCBI taxonomy): Eukaryota > Viridiplantae > Streptophyta > Magnoliopsida > Sapindales > Sapindaceae > Dimocarpus > Dimocarpus longan. The sequence goes on along the minus strand of CM041014.1, from coordinate 35,095,872 downwards.
ACCACCGACTGTTCCCTCTTCTCTTCTTCTCTCTCTAATCTCCACACTAAACCTCCATCTTTCTCTCTCTACATCACCAAGACAACAATTCGTAACAAAAATGAGAAACATCATCATCAGTAGAAGAGATCAGCGTTGATCTCCTCACAATAGAAGAGTTTGCCATCGATCTCCTTTAATCAGCACACAACGAGTAGGCGATCAGTGTTAATGTAACTCAACCAATGATAGCGACGGGTCGACAACATAGAGGGAGAAGGTAATGAGAAGAAAAAGGGAGAAAGAAGAAGGGAAAAAGAAGAAAATAAGAGAAGAGAGAAAGATGCTTGAGAGAGATTAGAGTTAGAGTGATAAAAGGTCGACGACTAGGGTTCATTTGACATAGAATACGTTTGCTTTTATACTTCTTTTTTAATATATATAAACATTGGTTTTCCAAGTCGGGTCAACTTTTCCAATCCAAAACCGACCTAAGACAAAAAAATATCGGTTTTGCATGTTAAAAACTAGCCAAACCAAAAATAAATTTAAAACGAACATTTTCGGATCAGATCGATATAGGTTTTTTTCCCCACTCATGTATATATATATATATGTATGTTCATATTAGTTAGAAGATCCAATGAGAAGAAATAAAAGGAAAGAGAAAAATAGAAAAAAAAAAAAAAAGGAAAAAGAGAGAAGAGAAAAAAAAAAGAAAGTTATGGATGGGTGAACATAATATTTAGGTATCTAAATTATCGAGATAAGTGATGTTGTTTCATTGGAATTTGGAATCTAGGATATTAGTTAATTTTTTCATAAGTTTTAAATTGAAGTTATATGATTTTAGAGTAGATACAAGATTGTGAGAAATTAGATGAGAACCAGTGTTACGCCCATATATAAGTATAAGATTTCTGTGGGTGGATCGTTTTTATTTAAAAAAAAAAACAAAAAAAACAAAAAAACTATACACACATATATATAGGGATTTTACTATCAGTGTCTTTGAATTAAAAAGTTATGATGAATCAATTAAATTTATCCATTATATTTGAATTAAATAGGAAAAAAAATTGTAATGAATTTATATATATTTATTTATATCTATATATATATATTCTTAGAATTGCACTTCCATACTTGAAATGCTTATCACACTTAAGAAGGTGACACTTGTCTCAATTTTCTTTTAATTAATGCTCCTGATCTCTTTCTTATTCAACCTCTCTCTTGTTTCCAAAAGCATAAGTACATGACTTCTTTTTTACAAAATGATGCACTAATCGACTTTCTCGGTTACACCCCCTATTTTATCTTATTCTCTTCACTAATTGATATTACTTCCATGTTCCACTTAATGATACCTATCCATTTTTAATTTAAATATTCACCCACAAACTCTCTCTCTCTCTCTCTCTCTCTCTTTCTTTCCTTTATTTGTTGCTGTCTGTACTTTTTGTATCACTTTTACTTTTGCTTGCTTATGTGCAATAGGCTTTACTTAACACCTACCCTTTTCCATTTTACTATTTAAGTTTGATATGAGAGACACATGTCTCTTTCGCATTGTCATGCATATCATCAATTGTCTAACCCATCATTTTGTCTTTTCTCACACTTAATCTCTTCATAAAAATCCAAGGTTAATTCTAATTTTCTTAATGTAGTTTGACACAATAGCCAAAAAACTTATTGGCTTCTAAAATCACTAAAAATTCCAAAATAATTTGGTATAATAGTAAAAAAAAAAAAAAAAACATAGTTTTGCATAATAGTCAAAACCCCCCGCTCGTCGGGGTTTTTTGTGCTATTTTTATAAACAGTAGGATTTTTTTGACTATTTTTATAAACGATAAGAGGTCTTTAGCGACTTTTAAAGTCAAGGGTTTTTTAACTGTTATATCAAACTATAAGGGGAAATTAGAATTATCATAAAAAATCCACTAACTCATTAATATAAATATTTTAGATCGATTAGGATTTAGACCTCACAAAAAATCTCTGAAATGGAGATAGGGGATGCCTTTTATAGGGATGGGGACTACAAGCCATTAGTGGGTGACTTGGTCTTGATTTCAGCTTTGCTTGACTTGGCAATAATTTTAAGCCTGGATCACAATAATTCAAAGATAATAATTTCTCTAAATTTTTAAAATCTAATAAGAATAAAGGAATTCAATGCAAGGAATGTCAAGGATCTGGGCACATACAAGCTGAATGTGCTAACACTTAAAAAAAGAAAAAAAAAATCAAAGGCTATATATGCCACATGAAGTAATGAAGATTCTAAGAATGGGAGTGATGAAGAACTAGTAGGTTAAATTGCGTTGATTTCCTCCTTAAATACTGATTCTATTGTTTAAGAGTGTGTAGGAAAAATCTCAATAGTTTCACAAATTATCTCAACACATTCTCAAGATGTAACATCTGATGAAAAAGGTTTTAGTTTCGAATCAGACCATGAATCAATTCAGCAAGTGTTATGAGCATTTTTGTGAACATAGAAAATGGGCCAATAAAGGCCCAATCATGAGTCTAATATGTTATCTTATGAGAAGAAGCTTAAGAGGCTGGTCCATTAGGCAAAGGTAAAAGGAGGGAACATGTGGACGTTTCTTAGCCTGTAAAACCGAGCATATTTGATCGCATGGCTGATCGTTTTAATTACTATGTGACTAATCATATCATTTGAACACATGTTTGATCACATGACAGCCTAGTCGTGAGTTGTGATCGCTAAGTTAATCTGATTGTGGATCAAGAGCTATTCGATAATATTCTTCAAAAGGCAATCTGAGCGATTAGAAAGTTGTCCCTTGTGTAACCATATGCCATGACCTAATGCTTGACAAGTCATGTGGTTGATTATTCATCTCTTCATCTGCTCATTGCAAGTAATATCTGATTGTCTGAATAATCTGCTCATCCAAAGTGCTCGCTAAGTTTGACTAGTTGACCTTCTAGAAAACCGAATCAGTTTAATTCAGGAAAGGAGTCAACTTGCCTATTTCCATGCAAATTAAATCACGACATTCTCGACAACTGTTGCAGATACGATGAAGATAATTTTGGGAGATATTATCTCAATTAATGTATATTATTTTCTGTCTTATCAGTAAGATTCTTAAACCTATTCGAATTGTAACATCTCCTTTATAAATAGAGGATCAAATTCATTATAAAAGGGGAGAGAAATACATACTGTTACTCTGAGAGAATAAGGGTGACAGTTGTGGACATAGACCATTATTTTGCCGAATCATGTAAAAATTATTGTGTCCTGCTTGTTTTAGTCTTGGTCATACTTGTCTCGTTTGTTAGTTGTTAGTTGTTGTTTCGCAGGTATTGGGCTTGAAGAACTGAGTTGACCAAAATAATGTATCAACATCTTTGGGGCTAGAGGGAGGGCCTAGACTGCGATTCTATAATCGTTTTTAATACTTCTCTTTTACTGTAGTAATGATTCGCTAATATAGCCAGGATCAAGACAACCAGGACTGTTACGTCAGCGGCTGACCAATCAGAAGGTCACCAAGATCAAGGTCATGCTACAGGAGCTTCCAGTGCGGCTTTGCCTTCTCTTCCCCCACAACAGGCTACCATTGGTGGAGATGCTACCCTAGTTTGGCAGCAGCACCAGAAAGAGTTGGAGAATACAGTGGCGCAATTGATAGAGGCAATTAGGGCTTTGACATAGGTCCAGACTCAGGCAGTTCCCAAGAATGTAGATCCCTAGCGCTAGCCAACGGATGAGATACCTACCCAAAGAGATAAGGCTGTTAGAAAAAGAGTACAACCTGCAGGTTCGGTCCGTTCCTCGAATTTACACTCTAGAGGAGGCGGACGTCAAGCTCGTGAAGAGGAAGTAGCACTTTGCCCACCCAGTTTGAGGGTAAAGGTGAGCCATGATGGGAGCCACCGCTTGAAGACTAATCATAGTAATAAGCAAGCTCATGGACGCAACGAGCAGCGTGTGTGTCGAGGAGAGTTGCACCGTGCATAGAGCTTGCATAGAAGAAACAGGTTGCATGAAAGAATCCCAGTTGACCGAGAGAGATCACGTGATCGATTTTCGGGAGATAGGAAGAGCAAGAGGAGTCGTCGGTCCCTTACAAGGAGAATTGAACGGTAGAACCCAATGGTGGAAGAATTAATGCAAATGGTCTAGCAATTGGAAACACGACTTGGGCTTCAAGGTCAAGCGGAGTTACGGGAAGAAAGAACCCCTTTTTCAAAGGAGATCGAGATGGAGCCATTACCACCAAGATTTATACTCCCAAGTGTCCCACTCTACAATGGGGATAGTGACCCGTATGACCATCTCGATGCTTTTAAAGTCCAGATAGACCTGCAGATGTCTAATCCTCTAGTCAAATGCCAAGTGTTTTCAGCAACGTTAGGGAATGTGTCGAGAGCATGACTGAGGAGTCTTCCAGCTCGTAGTGTCAATAGTTGGGAAGAATGTTAGAGAAAGTTTACCGATCAGTACAAGGCACTGAGGAAGCAGCTCGCGCCAACTTGCAACCCAGTGACAATTTTTTAGGAGCGGGACGAGTTATTAAAAGACTATATTGCTAGGTTCAGAAGTGAGGTGAATAACGTGGAGAATCCCTTAGACAAAAGTATCCTAATAGCAATTTTAACATGGCTTAGGAAAGATGGCAAGCTCTACGAGAGCATTTATAAGTCCCCTCTAAACGATCTTGGCAAGTTTTATGAGTGATCAGCAAAGGAGATCTGCTGGGAAGAGGTTTTTGCAAGCAGGCCCAGTGATCAAAAGAATGGAGCGAGCAGTTCTTACTAAGGAAAGAAGATGAGTCAAGGTAAGAATGAAGAAAGCAGTCATAGAAATCGCTCCAACAATCAAGTAGTGAAGTGGGCAAAGAATGAGCCTAGAAAAAAGTCATCTCCACCGCGGAGTCGCTACCAGAATTATAGCTTCCTGACAGACAGGTAGAACAGAATTTATGAAGCAAAGAAAAGATGGGAGAATTTATGGAGGTCAAATCCCACAAACATCCCGAGCAGGTTTCGAGACCCAATAAAGTATTGTGCCTATCATAATGAAACCTAGCACTATACTTCACAATGCAAAGAACTCAGGGACTCAATAGAAGATTTAATCAGAAGAGGTCGCTTAAGGGAGTATGTGGCACAACCAGAAAGCCAGCGTCCCCAGCATAGGTATCAACCAGCGCAACAACATCCTGATTTAGCTCAGCAACCTACTCAATAGCAACCTCAGCAAACAACTGATCAGGACCATATGCCCGCGACAATAACCATTTTTACTATTCATGATGGGCTGCACATAATAAGGACATCAAACAGATCGCACGAGCGCTATGTGCGGAATGCCAGTCATATACTGTTGACAGGGCACAATGAAGCGGAGGGACCCATAAAAAGAGCCAGATGACTTCAGGTGGCATTGTGTTCAATGAAGAAGATGCTAGAGGAGTATATTGGCCACATAATGATGTGCTGGTCATCAGGGCAAGGAAAGGTAATGCTGAAGTAAGAAGAATCATGTTGGATATAGGCAGCTCAGTAAATATAATGTATAGGAGTTGCTTCAAACAGATGGGCTTGAAGCCCGAGCAAACGACACCATCTCTTGAGCCTATTTTCGAATTTACTGAAGATGCAGTCATGCCAATGGGGCAAATCAGACTCCCATTTTCTGTTAGAGATTCAGATCTGTAAGTTATAACGTTGGTTTATTTTTTGATCATTGACTGCTCATCAGCATATAATGTCATCCTTGGAAGACCAGCCATAAATGACCTAGACATGGCAGTATTGACCAAAACCCTCACAGTCAAGTTTCCAACACCAAATGGAGTAGAATGTGTACAATGAGAGCAGGAATTGGCGAGGAGATGCTATAGAGATATAGTAAAGGTGGGGTTTAAAGAGAAGAAGATCAATATGGTAGTTGAGGATAAGCCACAGAAAGTTATACAAAGGGGGTAAGCCAAGACCTCGATCCAAGAGAGATAAAAGCAGAACAAGCAACAGATCATGTGAAAGAGCTCGAGAAGGTGCCAGTCAGTAAGCAGGATGCTAAGTGGTGCTTCAAAGTAAGAAAGGATTTGTCTCCAGATGTTAAAGCACAGCTTACTGACTTTTTAAAGGAGAATTTAAACGTCTTCACTTGAAACCATAAAGACATGGTGGGAATCAGTCCAGATGTTATATCGCACAAATTAAATATTGATCCTCAACATCGACCAATTCGCCAGAAGAGGAGACCAATGACGAATGAGCATTATGAAGCGCTCAGAGAAGAAGTAAAAAAACTTCTGGCAAACGGATTCATAAGGGAGGCTCACTACCCAATCTGGGTAGCAAATCCTGTTCTGGTAAAAAAGAAGAATGGGAAGTGAAGAACTTGTATCGACATCACTGATTTAAACAAGACATGTCCAAAGGACAGTTTTCCTCTGCCAATGATTGATCAGCTCGTTGATGGTACTGTTGGTTATCAGCTCCTTAGTTTCATGGATGCTTATTCAGAGTATAACCAGATCCTAATACGTAGTACTCATTATTCATATATATATATATATATAACACGATTTCGTTTAACAATTTTCGTTTCAATCTTTTTAACACGATAACTCAATGTCAAGTTTTCAATAATAAGATCAAACAAAATACATAAATAATTAGTTTTTCAAAAACACATACATCAAACATGATTCAAGATAAACTTCAGTCACATAACTTTTTTGAAATCCATCAAAAACATTTACACTATTATCCTTTCAATTAAATTTCAGATCTTAATCATCATTATATTTTTGAGACCAATACGTTATCGTCAAATAAAATCAAAACACACTGTACGAATTTTAACAATATTTTCGTAATACATAAAGTAATCAGTTAAAAATTATAATGAATCGAAGAGTTCATAACATAATATCAATTAATAAATAAAAATCTCAACATTTATCATTTCAAATCTCATTTGTCACATCTAATTACAATATTGCCATTTTTCTTTAATCAGAGCTCTTTGTAAAATTCTATCACGATACCATGGATCGATAACTGGTTTCTTGGCATAGGCTCGACTAAACGGCAACCCCGGCAACAGCCGCTCAGTGTCTATCCACCGGATCGCATATCATAATATATTTCCGTTTCAGGACTGGACACTCAATGCCTCTCAAAGTCCGTCATACAACGTCTGAAATCAATCGTAACAGTGTAGTACTGCTAATAATCACCCTATTTGCTAGCCAACTATCAATCCCTACCTACCGGTGACTAGTTTTACACGGGCCCTTTATATTTTTTAAGATTTCAAAATTTTCAATTTTAAATGAAAATTTTAATTGCGCAAATTTTTTATTGCATATTTAAATTAATTCATCGAATTTCTTCTGGGCATCACTTTTGGCCATTTCAAATGACCATTTTGCCCTTAGTTTTCATATCACATCTTAACACAATGCTTATCACATTTTTCATGTTCTAATTTAATCTCAAAAGAGGAGAATCTCAACTTTTTCATTTTCAATTCCAAATCCGTTATACGTACCATCAACGCATGATATAATTAACATAACAATGAAAACGAAAAGATGAAAATACCCCTAAGGCACTCTATATTTCAACTTAAGCCATAAGGGGTTTTGTTTTGTGAAATCCTTTTTTAAACCGTTTTTCATCAAATAAATTCATTCAATGGCATGCAATTGTCATATAATTAACACTCAGAACCATTTGATATCTCAAATAATCAAATTAAACAATTTCCAAAGGAATTTACACATGGACGTCAAACTAATAAACGTAACTTTTCATTCCAACCATTATTTTATCACAAAAACTACGCAAATATCATTCAAATAACACGTGAATGGAAAAGAATTGACAAAAATGACTATGTTTTCTTCTCCACTTAATATTTGGCCTAAAGGGTTATTTTTCGAAAATGTTTATCGAAATCATTTGTCAACCCATTTTTCACTCCAATAACATGCCAATAACACACAAATAACATATAAAATTATTTAACACATCAAATAAATAAATTTATCAAGTTTCAAATAAATTTACATATTAATATCAAACTAATAAAATATAATTTTTCAACGATGTATACACTAACCTTATGGGCTTGCTTTTTAGCTTTCCACATACCCAATGAGAGGTTTTCATGCCTCTTTAGTTTTCCCTAAGGCCTCACGCATTCAAACCCTCACCTTAAATTACACTCCCTTTTAAGCGAAAATTCATTTGACAAATGGATGGGTTTTGATGAATTTAAAGCTTGGAATAGGTAGGTGATAAAATAAAATGAAGTTGTGAGAGATTTATTAAACAAATAAACAAACAAAATGAAAAATAGAAGAAGAGGAAGTACATGAGCAAAACAGTAATGGTGTCGGCAGAATAGAGAGAAGGAATTGTCCCAAATTTTATAGTAATTTGGAAATTATTAAACAAAATTGTATTATTATTAAATGATTTTTAATGAAATGGATATGTGAAATTCTTAATCAAGTGTCTTCGTCAGAATTGCTTTGTAATTTTTATGAAAATCGGATTAATATGCGCAACAATAAGTTTTATGTGTTTTATATGTTTTATATGTGTAATTATTAGTAAATTAATGTTATTTGTGCATTCTAATAAAAATTTAAGAATTTTGGAAATAAATATATAGATGGAAAATGATATTTGAATAGTATAAAAAAAAAAACGTGTTAACATGGTTGAAAACGATAATTGTTGAGTTTATATGTGTTTTGAGTTCTTTGAAAATTTATTTGTAAAAGTTTAAAAATTCGTGAAATCTAAACTTATGACTTAAATCTCAAAATATGGTGAAAATAGTGTGGTTACAAATGAGAAGAAATGATGTTAAATATTTTGTATGTATAATTGTTCATACATGGAGTTATTAGTGAATGTTGATATAAATTTAAGAATGACTGTTAAAAATAATAATAATTTTCATGCTATCATGCGTTTTTCAATTAATAAGTTTTATTGTGTTTTACTATAAATATTTGTTGGTGAAGTGGTTTTGAAGACGGGAGGTCCAAAATGGAAGTTAAGAAAATGAATGTGATTTTAGAAGTGTTAATTATTTCTTTACACGTTTTTTTTTTTTAAATTTTGGGTTTTCTAGAAATTTAAATTACGTTTTAACGAAAGTTTAATAACGAAATTTTGAGTGAAAATAATAAACAAATTTTAGGTAAAAAATGTCGCATCCTCGTTTGTGAGTAAAAGAATTAAAATAAATGAACTTTTATAAACAAATTTTTTTAGAAACAATCTAAATGAATTTTAATGAGGTAGGTAACATCCTCTATTTAGATTATCCATTTCGACGAAAGTCAGATGGAGGGTGTTACAATTACTGTGTGACTGATCGTATCATTTGAACATATGTTTGATCGCGTGACAGTCTAGTCGCGAGTTGTGATCGCTAAGTTTATCTGATCATGGATCAAGAGCTGTTCAATAGTATTCTTCAAGAGGCAATTTGAGCGATTAGGAAGCTGTCCGTTGTGCGACCATATGCCATGACCTAATGCTTAACAAGTCATGGGTTGACTATTCATCTCTTCATCTGCTCGCTGTGAGTAATATCTGATTGCCTGAACAATCTGCTCATCCAAAGTGTTCGCTAAGTTTGACCAGTTGACCTTTTAGAAAGTCGAATCAGTTTAATTAAGGAAATGAGTCAACTTTCCTGTTTCCATACAAATTAAATCATGACATTCTCGACAACTGTTGCAGATACAATGGAGATAATCTTGGGAGATATTATCTCAATTAATGTGTATTATTTTTTGCCTTATCTGTAAAATTCTTAAACCTATTCGAATTGTAATATCTCCTCTATAAATAGAGGATCAAATTCATTGTAAAATGGGAGAGAAATTCACACTGGTACTCCGAGAGAATAAGGATGACAGTTATGGATGTAGGTCATTACTTTGTCGAACCACATAAAAATTATTGTGTCTTGCTTGTTTTGGTCTTGGTCATATTTGTCTTGTTTGTTAGTTGTTAGTTGTTGTTTCGCAGGTATTGGACTTGAAGAACCAGGTTGACCAAAATAAGGTGTCAATAGTAGGCATACCAAGAAATGTATATCCAATGGTTGAGGGTGTAAGATGAAAATCGATCTCTTGATAAAAATAATGTTTCTCTTGTTAAAACTAATGAATTTATCTTGAAACCTTGGTGAAAGAAAAGAATTCTAAAATTGAAATACTCTCAAATGAGCTTAAGAGGACTTAAAAGAGATTGAAAATGTTGAATTCCAGAATTGAGAAGCTGGATGAAATTCCATCAGTTGGAAAACTAGTTGGAAATAATTTTGATTTAGGCTTCAAAAGAGAAAAAGTTGAGACCAAAATAGTTTTTGTGACATCTTTTGGTAAAGAAAATGTTACAACATCATATAGATCAAATGTTGCAACATCATCTAAATCAAATGTTGTAATATCACATCAGTCAGTTAGGACATCAGGTAAACTAGTCAATTCAAGCTTCACAGATAAGTATTACATGTTTGTTCCAACTTGTCACTTTCATGGTGGGACCTACATGTTTTGCCATGATATATTTTCTTAGAAGAGGTTTTCCAAAACAAACATTGAGAGTTAAAGTAGATTTGAATCATTCTCCTAATAAGATTTGGGTAAAGAAATCTTATCTTGATTGTTTTACTACTTTATCTCGCCTAAATAATAGTTCTACTAACTCTTGGTACTTTGATAATAGATGTTGAAGAGATATGACTGGAGAAAAAAGAGTTTGACGAACTATAGAAATTTGTCTGATGGTGAGGTAACATTTAGAGATGGAGCTAAAAGAAATGATGAAAGGCTTCTTAGACTTAAAGATGTTTTATACATGGAAGGACTTAAAGCTAACTTGATTAGCATAGGTCAGATATATGACCAAATTTTCTTGTGAACTTTATTTAAGACAAATGTTTTGTAATGGACCAACTGAATAGATGTGTGTTAGAAGGAAAAAGATCAATGAACAATTGTTACATTTTGACTTAATCTTTCACTTGTCACAATGCTCTTAATTCTAATATAAATGCCTAGCATAACCATCTTGACCATTCAAATTATAAGTTTTTAACCAAACTTCTCTTTGCAGGTATTTCAAAAGTAAAGAAGATTAACAGTTTGAATGAAGATGAAGTTGATAGTGCGGCCAGATAACAAGCTATGATGGAAAGAGTAGAGTTTGTTGTAATAGAAGAGAATAGTGTTACGACATGATTAGTGCATCGGTAGACAGCAACAAAAACAAAAGAGACCTCAACCGGTGATGTTCAAAATCCTAAAGAACTCATTATAGGTAAGCTTGATGAAGGTATGGTCACCAAGAAAATTCATGTGAAATAAGCTCACATAACGCCCGAATCCAATTAGATCCATTAGAATACATTTTTTCTTTTAACTAAAGTATAAATGAGGTTTATATGAATAAGTCAATGGGCACTTCCAATGTAAAGGGTCCAATTAGAGTAATGAAAAAATCATTCAATAATTAATATAAAGCCCAAAACTTAAGTGAGCCCAAATTTAGACTTATTGTAATTATTTCTTTTTTACTAAATGCACTCTTTGGTGTTAAAAATAAAAAAATACATAGGGACAAACAAAAGGGTGCAATTCAGGTAACATGGGAATTAAGAGAAAGAAAACAAGTTTTTGTAAAGTCAACACATGAGATAAAATGATAAAAAAAAAAAAAAGAAAGAGTGATTGAATGGTGGAGTTGACAACCACGACAAGAGAAAGTTGAATAGCTTATCAAATACATGAGACAAAAGACAAAGTAGTGAAACAAAATGGAGAGTGGAACTGATCCACCATCCTAAAAACAAACCCAAACAAATGCAAAGGAATTGAGATTAGGACAAGTAAATGATAACAAGAAGAGAAGTCAAATAGATAAACATGAGACAAATATCAAGTGCATAATGGGTAAGAAAAAAAAAAAGATAGAAAATGATGTGTGTGGGGTCGGTCACATGATACCTAATATATATATATATATATATACATATATATTGAATTTCAATGAAAACTATATTTCACACACATATAATCAAATTACATAATAAAGCAAAGGAAAAGAAAAGAAAAGAAAAGAAGGGGAAGTAGACCGTGAGTAAGGCAAGGAAAGAAGAAAAGAAAAAGAGAATATTTAAAAGCAAAGTTTTGGTGTGCAATTATTTCAATTTCAAATTCAGTTTTCAGATTTGGTTTTTATGAATATTAAATAGATTTTTCTTGTGTTGTTTTTAGGTGGAAAAGGAATCCAAGATAACATGAGTGCTAGTATCTGAAAATAGATCCTACAATCTAATTTGTGAGTGGATAGTTTTATTTTAGTTAAAGTAATTGAATTATGTTTCATCATATTTTAGTTTTTATCAATTATTTAAAATAAATTATTTGTTTAGTTAATTGACTTTATAGATTACAAATTATGTTTTATGATTTAGCATGAATTTATTATAAGAAATGCTTAAAATATTTTTGGAAATATATGTATGTTATGAGGAAGAATATTTGTTTATGTTTTAGAAAATTATTAGTCAATATTATGTATACTTGCCTATCAAAATGATTTAATTATTGAAAATAATGAGAGAAATAATTATAAAAATATGTCTAGAATATTAAGGTTGTACCCTCCTCTCTAACGATCAAATAGGCTTCATGTGTGTAAGTTCTTGAAAGTCGCCCAACACATGTGTGGTAAATGTTTCATTGAGTCACTCAATAAGTTTATGATAGATATTATCCTTCGCTTTACGTATGTATTGAGTATCTTTATTCTCTATTACATATGACAGATTTCCTCTGGGTAATAGATTGATATAGATTGAGATTTTATAAATGTGTAGAAATGATCCATGTAGATGTTTTCAGTTTATTATGATATGAAATTATACAAATGTGGTTTCAACATTGTTTTTCGATATGCTGGAATATGGATCATTAAGACTTTATTTTACTTAGCAATTTTATGTTATGTTAATTATTATCAAAAATAATTTATTTAGTTTCAAAAGTTATATCCACCCACTGGGCATTGGCGCTCACCTTTTTACATTTTAAAACCATTTTCTACACAACTGTCAGGTCTCGCAAGAAATCTTAAATTAGGAAGAGGTGGGCCACTCGATCCAATGATGTAAGGAAATCATATTTTGACGTTGTATATGTATGTTTTATGTTTCATGGCATATAGTCATGCATGGATTTACTTATACTTTAATATTGTAAAATATTTGATTTTTCGTTAGTTTTACTTATGTTTTTGTTTTCGAATTTACAAATGATATAAACATACTTTATGTCTATATTTTCATATGAAAGCAAGTTTATTTATATGTATTTTACATGACAGTACTTGTGTTGAAATAAGATTTAGAAAAGAGACCGGAGGTCCTAAGTAGTTAGGATTTCCAAATGTTTTAAAATTGAACATTTCGTTTATTATAGGGTGGAATCATTGGATGAATAACTGTTATACTATCGAAATTTTTATTGAACCACCATATGTGTTGTTTAGAAATTTAAAATAATTCCATCAAAAAGTTTAGCACCATATATAGTAGTTTTCTAGTTTTTCACAGGGTCTTTTCAGATTTAAGATAGGAATCTAGGAGGGTCCTGTCAACTTGGTATCAGAGCGTGTGGTTTATGATTTTAAACTATTGCAAGTTGCTTGCATCTAGTTTTATGTATTGATCACTAATTATATTTTATTACAGCATCATGCATCGAGTGGGTCGCTCATGTAAATAGAGACTGACGACAGACTTGGATGGGAATGTAGCACCTGAACAAAATAATGAGTCAGTGAATGAGACAGAGGTAGAGTCCCATCCTAATCCCCTTATGCCTCAACCTTAAGTATCGGAACCAAGAGAGGAGCCTGTGGATAGAATAGCTTATATTCTAACTACTTTAGTTCAGCAACCGTGTGCCCCATAAATCATAATAGAACGTGCACATAACATTGAGGCTACCTCTTTTGATGGCTCTGAGGACCCTGATAGTGCCATATCGTGGTTGAACAATGTGGAACGTGTATTTGAGGTTATGGGATGCTCGAATGAATAGAAACTTACCTTCACCATATTTTTATTGAGGGATCAAGCATATAATTGGTAAGAATCAGTTCGACGGCAAAATGTTTAGGTGATATCTTAAGATGAGTTTAAAAGGCAATTCAATACTTATTATTATCCTAAATTCTACTAGGATGTGAAGAGGAATGAATTTTTCAAGCTGGTGCAGGGTTCCTTATCCGTTGAAGCTTATAAGAAGAAGTTCACAAAACTTTCCAAGGCTACTCTGAGGGTTGTAGAGAATGAAAAAGATAAATGTAGAAAGTTTGAAGGGGTCTTCAAAATGAAATCTAGATCTATGTTTCTTCTGCTGAACATACCAACTATGGAAAGTTGGTGGAGTCTGTATTACAAGTAGAAAAAATTATTGAAAATCGTCATAAGTTTGAATTACAAAGGCAGAAACGTGGTAATCAGAATTAGTCAATTAGAGGCTCCAGCAACAAGGTACTTAAGATAGGTGGCGGTTCTACTGGATAGGCTAGCAGTTACCGACAAAGTTATGGGTCTAGTCCTAGTTAAGGTTCCATTAAATCACCATCAAGCCAACAATGTACTAGCATGAGTAAGGGTAAACGACCTCGGTGTCATAGATTTGGTAAACATCATGATGGAGAGTGTTATTGGGGTATATCAGGTTGCTACCACTGTGGGCAAGCTAGACATTTTTTAAGAAATTGTCTTGAATTAGTTTCAAGTGGTAATATGGCATGGCAATCAAAATCTCAGATGCAAGGTGGTAGGGGGTAATTTCAAGAAAGGAGAGGCCAATATGTGAAGGATTCTGTAGCTTCGAGTCATGCCAGTAGAGTGGCAGCTAGTGGTAACCATTCGAGAGACCAATCTGGTAGAACCCATACTCAAGCTAAAGTTTTCACCATGACCCACTAGGATGTGGAGGCCACTCTAGATGCTGTCATAGGTACTTTAATCATTTTTTATTATAATGTTTGTGTCCTAGTAGATCAGGGATCCACCCATTTTTTTTGTTTCCAAATCATTTACGATGAATGCAAATAAAGAGTTAGAACTTTTAAATTGTAATATGGTGGTAGTTACTCCTACAGGGAGATCTTAATTAGCAGAGGGTGTGTATAGAGATAACAAAGTTATGGTGGGTGAACATGAATTTCATATTGATTTAATCTCATTAGATATATATGACTTCGATGTTATCTTGAGGATGGATTGGCTTGCTACACATCATACCATTGTAGATTGTTTTTGAAAAGAAGAAAGATTAAGAAAACAATGAGAGTTTGATGTTGTTTTCAGTGGGGAATGAAGGATTCTTTTTTCTTGTGTTATATTAACCATTACTACCAAACCATTACTTAAGAAAAAATGTTCGATTTAGTTGGCTTATATGGTTGATCTTATAGCAAATGAAATGAAGTTTGAATAAATTCCAGTGGTGAGAGAATTTTCAGATGTGTTTCCTGAAGATCTTCCTGGGTTGCCACCAGATAAAGAGATTGAGTTTGAGATAGATTTGCTTCTAGGTACAACTCCGATTTTTATTATATCTTATAGGATGACTCCAATAGAATTGAATGAATTGAAAGTGCAACTAGAAGAATTAGTGAATAAGGGTTTTATCAAGCCTAGCATATCCTCATGAGGAGCACCAGTACTGTTTGTTAAGAAGAAAAATGGAAGTTTGAGGTTATGCATTGACTACCAGTAGTTGAACAAGGTGATCGTGCGTAACAAGTATCCACTTTCACGTATTAATGACTTGTTTGATCAACTTCAAGATGCAAAAGTGTTTTCAAAAATAAATCTGCGTTCGGGTTACCATCAGCTTAAGATTAGAGGTTATAATATGCCCAAGACTGCTTTCAAAACTCGTTATGGGCATTATAAGTTCCTCGTTATATTTTTTGGGTTAACTAATGCCCTAACGACCTTTATGAATATGATAAATGGGATCTTCCATCCCTATTTAGATAGATTCATGATTGTATTTATTGATGATATTCTAATATACTCTAGTAGTAAAAATGAGCATGTAGAACATCTCAGACTTATCTTGCAAACCTAAAAAGAGAGTCAACTCTATGCTAAGTTTAGCAAATGTCAATTTGGTCAGATAAAGTTACATTTTTAGGGTATGTGATCTCAGCTGACGGTATTTGTAAACCTCGAAATCGCTTTTTCAGTAGATCGTGCTTTCCAGACGGAAAACGTTTGATAATTAGTAAATTTTTCGAAACGAGCCCCGAAAATCGAAAATGTTTAGAATTAAAATTAGAGTCTAAAAAAACTGAGACGGACAAAAAATGAGTTCATTTTAGTAGATTTTTAAGGGTTCAAAGTTTAATGACGAATATGCCTTTTTTTGGAAAATATTATGTATAAATGTTTTCACACCTCTAGAAATTTTTTTAAAAGTAAGTATTCAAGAGGTCATAGACCTAATGAGAGTATTCCATGATCAAATTGAGGATTGGATGATCATGGAATATTTTCGGGATTTTTTTTTTTATTGGTGTGAAAGCGTTATAAAAATTAAAAAGGGCACTTAAGTCAATTTGAGTTAGGAAAGCACAATCCATGTGAAGCTTGATTAACCAATTGAAATGGGTTATTTGTGAGTAAAAAAGTAATGGATTTGTAATTGGATTTGGATTAGTTTGATTTAGTTAGGAATTTGTCAAACCATAGACCAATAAAATGATAGTATTTGTAACTAATGGCAGCTTGTAAATTAAGGGCAAGTTAAGGGGCTGTTTTGGGCAATTTGAGAGGCCTATAAATACAAGTGTAATCAGCTGAATTGGAGCACGAAAAAAACACCAGAAATCAGACCAAACAGAGCAGAACCGAGAGGCATAAACAATCACATACAAGCTGCCGTCCAGGAGAGGAAATAGAGAGAAGAGTGCAGCTGCTGTTCCGACCAGCTTTGAGGCTGAAAAAGAGAAGTGATCAAGCTGATTTCAAGCTTAGAACAAGGGCAATTAGGTGGGCACATGATCAAGCAAGAAAAGGATTAAGAAAAAATTTGGTGAGATTTTATGGATACATGAGTTGTCTTCTTCTAGTAACATTTTCTTTTGTGTTTCTAGCTTGGATTAAATTGATTTGAGCTTGAAACCAAGTTGAAGAGCACGTGGAAGTGTCATCCCTAATAATTTAGTAAGGTGAGTTAGGGTCAAAAATTGGGTATGTGCTTGAAACTTACACTGGAAGCATGTAAGGCATTAGAATAGAAGTTGGTGTGTTATGGATGTGTTTTAAGCAAAGAAATTGAAAAAAAATATATATATTGGAATGTGTTTTTGATTAAACGAAGGACTGGTATGTACCTCTTTATTTTGAGTGAATTCAACAAGTTTTCATGGCCCTAAATGCATGCTTAAATTACTAGAATTCCAAGAAAATAAAAGGATTTGGAAGGATGCATTATAGGCATGAAAGTGGCCTATGTGAGGGGATTGTGTATAAGCTGTCCCCTATGTTTAATGGATGAGTTTTTGTGATATTAAATCCATATGTGAAGTGAAATTATGCATTAAGTGTGAAGGAAAAGATTGGCAATAAGATAAGTCAAGAAATGTCAAGAGTTGGAATAAAATACACCTAGTAGTTTAGGTGTTTATGGCATTAAAATTTTGATAAGTGGATTGTAATTCTAAATTGAGTTGGGTGATTGATTTTGACGTGGATTGTGACTTGTAGGTGAAGGGAACTCAAGTGTGGGAAGAGAAGAGAGTTTCTAGAAAAAGAATTGAGCATTTGGAAGCAAGAATTGTGAGTGTAAAATTTAATAATTTTAGCTAAAGTATATTTCTAGTATATTTTAAAGTTAATTGAAATAGTTATTACTTTTTATGCTTTTATTTAGTAAGTGATCAGTTTGAGATTTTCATGAATTGAATGTTTTTCATGCGTGAATTAAACATATATTTTACATTATAGCATGGTCAATTTAAATACTATATTGCCTTCAAGCTTTTAAGCAAGAATATATATATATATATACCAGCTTGAGTAAAAGTTAATTTTTTTGTGAATATAGAAAAGTTTCCAAAATCAATGGTTTACCCGCCAGAAACAGAAATAGAATTATTAGATTATGACTTGACCGGAATACCCTATTGTATAGGGAAAGTTTTGGGGTGTCGTGTCTAGTGAGTCGCCCTCACACTTCTGGGGTGTTATCTCGCTATGTGTTCGCGACATAGAATTCCATGGCATAGTTAATGAGATGTCTTTTTAAAGTCATAGTGAGCAGCGCCAGTTGAGTCGCCATGTGATGTCACATTGAGCGGCACCAGTTGAGTCACCCCGCTCGTATTGTGCAGCGCCAGTTTAGTCGTCATATGAGCTAGAGAATCATGGGTTACCATTTGGGGTTTTTAGAAGAAAGGCCAATCCAGAAACTTTAAAAGATTTTATATGTAGAAAGTCAATTTCAGAAATATAACATTATATGCCTTATTATTATTTTCAGTAATTATAGAGTTACGCTTGGCCAAATTTCAGAAAGATAGATTTTAGTATACAGAGTTACAATTTTCAGAAATAGTTGAAAAAAAAAATAAAAGGTTTTATAGCTTTTGCAAAAATATTTTATAAAATAAATTATTTTTCAATAAAACAAGAATATGCACTAACTGAGTTTCTTTAGCTCACTTTTTATGTTTTCAAAAACCTTTTTAGGTGCAGGCACTAGTTCCCAGGCGGCTTGATCTCCTGCGACCGAGTAGCTGGCCCGAGAGATACGACGACTTCATTTCTGTGAATAATTTTGATGTAAATACCTTTCTCAATCATTATTTTGGTCTTGTAATTACATGTTAGTATCTGAACTTTGTAAATAAGTTTTGGTGGAAAAACATGCATGAATATTTTCATCCTTCGTTTTGAAAGTTATTTGTGAAGCTTTATTTTACGAAATGCTTTGATATCTAATTTAATTAAGATACATGAATCTGAGTTGGTTGTGGATGAATTGAGAGGGGCTAGAGGTCCACTGGTAGTTGAGAATTAGGACTTTAGAAGTGTATAATATATGTAGGTCTCTAAGATTTGGCAGTTTTTAGAAAAACAGAGGAGATTGTCGAAAAAAAAAAAAATCCACAACCTATTTTTTTTTAGGAATATTATTGTTATGGGTGTTTTTACGATCAGATCAGTTGGACTGTCAAAAGTCCAAAGTATGGGCCCAGTGACCCGAAGGCCCAAGAAGCCCAGCAATTTGTTCATTTCTCTGCTCATCTATTTACTCGCTTACCTGCTCGATAATTTGTCCGCCTATGTGCTCGCTTCTCAGCTTTCCTCATCAGCTCGTGAATGAGCTCGTTTATGGGTTTGATCATGTGCTCGTCAATCTGCTCATCCAACTGCTTGACCCTTTCTTCATGTACTCGTTTATCAGCTCGTCCATTAGCTCATCTATGAGACCGATTGTCTGCTAATTCATCGGATCGCTGTATAGCTCGCTTCTTACTTTTATCAACAATTCTTAATGAGATCAGTTCGGTAAAGCCTTATTTGCTCGTCAACTTGATAGAATATTCTTCTCGTTAAAGAGCTCGCTTCTACTGCACCTCTCAGAGTACAAGTCTGCTGAAATCAAAACGGTCAGAATCAATTACAGCTCAAGGCGTATCGTACACACCAATCCCATCAGAGATTACAGCATGGATTACGGAGATCTCACTTAACCCACAAAGGTTAGCCATCCAAACCCATACTTTGATAGAATTAGCCTGACACTATCAGCTGCATTAAATGTAACACATTATTTCAGTTTGACTGACTGTATTTTTTCTTATTACATTTTACTATAGCACATTCTATTTCTCTATAAATAGGGGAGGAAATTCATTGTAAAGGGATCTTTGGGATCTTTTGAGTGTCGTTACTCTATAGAAATAGTGAGAAAGTGAACAGTGGATGTAGGCATCAATTGGGCCGAATCACTTAAAAATTACCGGTTCACCTTATTCTTTCCTAACCTCTTTTCCTTTGATTTCTACTCGTTTGTTATACCGCTTTGATCAAAACTATAGCTTGGGCCTAAGAAGAACCTAGTCAGCTAAATCTAGACATCGACAATTATAAAATCAAAAAGAATTATAAGGGTTCTCTTCGTGAAATCTTTCGGTTTTGCCAATTAGAATATGGGGGACTTCTATTGGAGTGCCAGACGAGGCTTACTGGAGTTTACAGTAGAGGATTCTGGGATAGGTCCCATCAGTATTTATGTAGATCTTCAAAAAACTGAAGCGGTAGTGAATTGGGAATAGCTACCTAGTGTCATAGAAATAAGAAGTTTCTTGAGTTTAGTAAGATATTATCATAGATTTATGAACCAATTTTCTAAAATAGCAACACCTCTGATGGGGTTAACACAGAAAGATGTGAAGTTTTTGTCGACAAAAGCTTATCAGTAGAGTTTTGAAGAGTTGAAGGGGAGGTTAACTTTTGCCCCAATACTTGCACTTCCATTGGGTACTGATAGGTTTGTGGTTCATAGTGATGCATCTAGACAGAGTTTGGGTTGTGTATTGATGCAACATGGTAAAGTGATAACTTATATTTTTAGACAATTGAAGAAACATGAATTAAACTATCCAACATATAATTTAAAGCTTCCTGCAGTTGTGTTTGTATTGAAGATATGAAGACATTACTTATATAGGGTCACTTGCTGATTTTCACTGATTATAAGAGTTTGCAATACCTCTTCACATAAAAGAAGTTAAATTTAAGGCAAACAAGGTGTATTGAGCTTTTTAAAGATTATGATTGTACAATGGAGTATCATCTTGGTAAAGCGAATGTAGTAGCGAATGCCCTTAATCGAAGATGTACGAGTTCTCTTAGACATTTGAAAACAGTGTACCTTCCGTTGTTAGTTGAATTGAGATCTTTGAAGGTTAACTTGGTGGCCATAGATTCAGGAGTATTGCTAGCTACATTTCAAGTTTGATCAATTCTCATCAATCACATTCGAGAATTGCAAACCGAAGATCTTTATTTAGTTAAATTGAAGGAAGAAGTGGAGACCAAGCAACGTGAAGATTTTCTCTTAAGAGATGACGGTGCATTAGTTATAAGGCATTGACTTTGTGTGTAAAACATCAAAGAATTGAAAAAAGAAATCTTAGAAGAAGCTCACTCGTCGACTTATGCAAAGCATTTAAGAAGCACCAAATTGTATTGTACATTGAAAGAATATTATTGGTGGTAAGGTATGAAAAGGGAGATACTTGAGTTTGTCTCTAAATGTTTTGACGGGACCCTTCCCGAGGCCCTCCTCTGGACCCGAGAAAGACCTCGTAGCACCCCGACAAAACTCCAACGAACCCTCACTTTGGCCCAGATGAAATCCCATCGGAGCACCGAAACTTAATTTAAACTTGTTTTCTATATCGTTTGATAAGTGGCAAAGTAAATTTTTTTTTCGTTTTTCTAATCAAAATCCGACAGCATGTCTGCTGTTTATTAAACTATGCCACCCTACAAATTCAAATACAATTTAAAAACTACCAATCTCAATCTATAGCACTCAATCTCAACTACTAGGGGCCTCTGGCCCTCATCCCAAAATCAATTCCAGCATGCAAAACCACAATCAGGAAAATTGATTGAAAAATTAGAACTTTCTTATCAAAACATATTTATAAAGATGCACATCCAAAAACTTGTATTTATATTTGCAATTTACACTATGCTTTGATACAAAATATGCACATGACAAAAATATGAACTATACAATGTGATAAAAGTCGTTCGTCAGTCAATCAGCGTGTTTGTCTGAGCCTCATCTGCTCGACGACTCGCTCCTACACCTGAGGGAGAATTTTTAAGAACCACATAGAAAACAAACTATAAGTAAAACTCAGTGAGAATAACAATTTAATAAAACTAAGGAAAAACAGTTTTATACTTTTCTAAAACACTTTATCAAAACTCGTTCGAAAACTATCTTCCAAGCTCGTTCTAAATTTTTTTCTGAAACTTTCTCATTTCTCGCCTGAATGGTAACCTAGGGAAACTACTTTTATCATGGCAGCATAAAATCTCTTGCTAGCTACTAGGAGTTAAAAAATCTACCAGGTGTAGTCGCCGATACGAAAACTCTGGGCACATGTTATCTTCTTGCAATCGGTCTAAACTGCACTACCCTTATACGTGTAGAGGGTGACTTAACTGACTCTCTCTCTTATAAGTCGTCTGGACTCCACTCTCAGTTAGTGACTCTCTCATATCTACCGTGCATGCATAGAGTACTCGACATGTTACTCAACTGGGGTTAGGGTAAACCATTGACGTAATAAAATACTTTTTTCTCAGTATTTTAAAATAAACTCATTCTCAAGACAGAAAGCTTAAAATCTTTAATTCTAGCACATATTCAGTATAAATATATACTTAAATCAAAACTCACATACTAGAATCTCGGTATAACTTCAATAAATCACATAATTATATAATGAATAAATTCATATGAACAGTAAATAAAATACATTCATTCATATATACAAGAAATAAAATTTAAATAAAATAACACTTTGAATAACTAACTTCCTACTCACAAAACACCCTCCGATAGATGATGATTTTCCTTCGGAAGCCTCCAAAACTTTCCGCTTTCACCCTATTTAGACTTTAATCTCACTTCAAAATTGCACAACTAGCTTGGGTTGATGACAAGGATCAATTTGGTGATGAAATCCTTGAAGAAATTAGCTTGATTTCTCTTGCTCTTCTCTTTCTTTTGTGGCCGGCAACTCACTCCCCTCTCTCTCAATTTTTGATCATGAGAAAACGAATGGAAGAATGGCCTGAGAGCACCTATTTATAGTGGCTTGATCTCTCTTGCTCTCCTCTTTTAATTACAACTTAGCCTCTTAAACTTTGCTTAATTCTATTTTGACCCCAAAATAGATAAGATTGATTCTAATTGGTCCATTTGTCACATTATAACCCACTTATTCCATCCACCAATCAAAAGATTCCAAATGGCTCACTATGCACCACAATTTCTATCACACTTGGCTAATTCTCATTAGATAAACTTTTATAACTTTTTGACTTTGGTTGTGATCTTATCTTACCCTAAACTTTCTCATGACATTCCCTAATACTCTTGGATCCTCTAATCGATATCCTACTCGCGAGGCAAAAATAAATTCAACTTTAAAAGCTACTACTGGAGTGATACTAGTTAACCGTAACTAGAATCGAGGGTTTACATGTTTAGTATGCCAACTAGTCAAGGCAGAGCATCAAAAGCTCGCAGGACTTTCTTATTCACTTCCAATTCTTGAATGGAAATGGGAACACATCACTATGGATTTTGTAGTAGGATTTCCTCATAGCTAGAGTGGTTATGATAGTATTTGGGTGATTGTAGATAGACTTACAAAATTTACACATTTTTTGCCTATCTGCAATAAATATCTTTTAAATAAATTGACTAAGATGTACGTAGATGAAATAGTCATCTTCATGGGATACCGATATCTATTGTTTTAGATAGAGATCCTCGATTCACATCCAGATTTTGACTCTGCTTACAAGAAGCTTTGAGTAATAAATTACATTTCAGCACTGCATTTCATTCACAAACTGATGGTCAATTAGAGAGTACTATTCAGACATTAAAGAATATACTTAGAGCTTATGTAATAAAGTTCAAGGGAAGCTAAAACACTCACCTACTGTTGATTGAATTTGCTTATAATAGTTATCAGGCCACTATTAGGATGACACCATATGATAGACCCCTCTTCCTTATAAAACTAGGTAGCCTACCGAGCACCCTATGGTAGCCTTCCAGTCAAGATTTGCTCCGACTAGAAGATTAATGTGAAGCTAAGCCTTTTTACTTTATTGAAAATTTTTTAAAAATCTATAGAATCTCTTTCAATGCAAAAGTGAGTGGAAATTTATCTTTTTAAATAACATTTGTAAAATAAGGTTTTCTAAAAATTTCGACAGTACAACCAGTGTTTTTATAAGATTTCCACCCTGCAAAAACTTATAAAAACTTGTGCATTACAAAATCATTCAATCTCAACTTCTAATACCCTATTTCACTTTTCACAAACAAACACAATAAGATTTTGATTCAAATAGAAATTCCAAAATCATTAAACTTTAAATAAAAACATTATACAAAAACATGATTGTACATAATCTCCAAAATAATTTTTACAAAATGTGCATCGATACTTAAAAGTTATGCATATACATGATTTCTAAAATAATTAGTGCAGCAGCATCACGTCTTCAACCCACCTGCACATTGATGGAGTTTCTTCTGCTTGATTACTCATACCTACACCTAGGAAGGATTTTTATCAAAACACGAAAAAGAGTGTGGTGAGTCTTATAACTCAGTGAGCGGTTAATCATTATAAACTATGACAATTGCCTTCAAAAATATATCTCCTCCCAAAATAATTTGGGAAACTAATAATTCATTTCAAACTGATAAGAACTACAATTCTCACATATAATATAGAAATATTTCAGCTTGGAATTTTATAATAAACTCATAATTCATAAATTTTTCTCGTTTTCTAAACCCCACATCTAATGACATATTTTTTTCTTTCTTTAGCTTGCCTTATGAGATAACCAGAGGAAACTTATCCTCTATGACTATACGTCTACACGTTACGGTACTAGGACTAGGGAATACTACTTGCGTGTTTATAGATGCAAGAACTTGGGATTGCGATTCTCCCTAAACATCAGGCAATGCGAAAACTTGGGATTACGATTCCCCCCAAATATCAAGTCATATGGGAACTTGGGACTACGATTCCCCCTAAATATCAGGCTATATGGGAACTTGGGATTACGATTCCTCCCGAATATCAGGCCAAACGAGAACTTAAGATTACGATTTCCCCGAATATCAGACCAAACGGGAACTTAGGATTACAATTTTCTTCGAATATCAGGCCAAACGGGAACTTGGGATTACGATTCTTCCTAAATATCAAGCCAAATGAAAACTTGGGATTACCCCCGTCTCTTACCATACACGAATAGGGTAACTCGGTCAGATCATATTGGGGATTAGGATAAACCAAAGGCATCTAAAATCCTTCAATATGCTAGTATACGGTTTATAACCGAAATACTTCATTTCTAAAGTAAAAATCTAAAACTTTTGAAATAATTTTCGCACGTATTTTCTATGCATGTATTTCATTTAAACTTTCCATTTTGCTTGCTTCATGGATAAATACATTTATAAAATTTTATAAACTTTAGATTATGTTTTTAATAGACTTTAGATTATGTTTTATAAAATTTTATTACATGATTGTGATTTATAAAGCATGGATTTTGTTTTGAGATCTTAAAGTATACTTTGTAGTTATGAATTTGAGATTATGTTTTATGAATTAAAGCATACCTACTGGTTTATGAAATTAGAAACTATATTTTTTGGTGATTTTAAAATATGTTTGGTGATTTGAGAATCTTATATTATGTATTTGATTTTCAAAGTATGTTTTACAATTTAACAAAGTAAGTTTTGATTATATAGTTCCAAAGTATGTTTTACAATTTAACAAAATAAGCTATATTATATGGTTTTCAAAGTATGTTTTTATAATTTAAAAAGTAAAGTATGTTATATGATTTATGAATTAGTTATTTGATTTTTTTAATTTTAAAGTATATTTTATAATTTATGAATTTAAGATTATGTTTTGTGATTTTAAAAGTATACCTTATGATTTGTGAAATTAGAAACCATGTCTTTTGGTAATTTTAAAGTATGATTGATGATTTGTGAACTTTATAATTTGCATTGATTTTTCAATATGTGTTTTACAAACTAATATAGTAAATTATGTTTTACGGTTTATGAATAAATTAATTAATTTATAAAAGTTTATAGCATGTTTTATGAAATGCATGAAAAACTATGATTTTGATATGGATACGCATAGGTGAGATTTTTTATGAGAACTAAATGATGGATATGGAAAGCATTACAAAATATATTTGGAAATATACTTGGAATTTTATTTGTAAAAATATTTTTAGAAAAGATTTCAGAAAAGAAAGAGAAATAAAAATGTTTTTTAGAACACCAAAGTGTACCTGTAATATACCCTTCCAATTTTAATATTGTAAATATATTGTACGAGTATATCTTGATTTATAGAATAATGAAATAATTTAAAGTGTTCAGTTGCGCAATCGAATTCTGGTAGAATTTCTGGATGGGAGATTGAGTTATGACAACATTTTCGAGTAGACCGAAAACTATTTCGAATACGAAAAGTAGTATAGTGATTTATTAAAATATATGATACAATTAGTGTTAAGTATGTTTTCAAGAAATGACATGAATAACTAAATTAATTAGAGATATGTGCAAAGACAATTTTGGAAATTAGAAGTGTGGAAGAATGTAGAGATAAGGATGACAAACTTATAAATTGAACCAATGACGTACTTGTAATTATGACATAAACTTGAGGGGCAATTTCCTAAGACAAATTAAGGCTATATATATATGAGTGGAAGTGACTTGAAGAATGAAGAAAAATTTTAAAGAGGAAGAAGGGGTGTATTCGGCCAAACTATGGAACCAGGGACAATAGCTGTTCTTCATAGTTTTCAAGGCATTTTTGAGTGGATTTCAAGCCATCAAAAGATTGTGAACAAGCGTAGGAGTGATATACAACAAGATCAAGTGGTTTTCAAGTGGTAAAGTTTAAGTTTTCTTGACTTTTGTGTGTGAATTGTTGGATCAAAGTTTCTAAATAAGTTATATGTGATTTTAATAAGATTTTTATGTACGGATTTAGAGGATTCAAACTTTAAATTTGTGGAAAAATAAGTTAGAGGTTCAAGACTAATTGGTAAATATATTAATCAAGATGACCTTTTTATTTAAGTTCAAGTTGATGATGTTTTGGATGTTAGTTTCCTTGCTATGAGAATTGATGTGATTCTATGTAATTTCATGTGGAAAAACTTGAAGAAGTCTTGGTGTATGTTTGGATTTCATACACCGCCAAAGAAGGAATTATGTGATTCAAGTTGTGTTTGATTTGTTGAGTGAATTCATGCATGAAAATATGCTAAAATATCAAGTTAGAAAGTTGAAATAATAAATCAAAAGCATGGTAAATTGGTTGTCATGCATTCGACCATGGGAGGTTTATTATGATGGATGATTGTTTTGATTGTTTTGGATGAATTTGTAAGCTGTTCTAGTGATGAATTTGACATGAAATTGAAAAAAATTATGTTGGATGTTAAAGGGTATATGTCATGACCAAAACTAGAATTAATGTTCAAGTGTGATATTTTATGAGTTTGAATTAATTCTACACCATATTACATGAATTGGAATGTGATTTTGATGAAAAAAATTAAATTAAATTGATGGTGGGAAACGTGATGCATATTTGGCCAACATAGGGTTAAAATAGTCCAAAAGTTTGTTTAATGAGTTGATGTAAAAATTGAATCCCAATTGAGATGTTTTACGTGCATAAATATTGAGAAATTCAAACAGAAAGTACATGCGAATAATTGGAGTCGTTATAACTTGAATAAAGGGTGTTCAGAATCCCCATATAGTTGAATGTTTGTTTGTATGTTAATACATCAATGGTAGTGTATATGCATGGTTAAATTAGTTGTGACGTTGTCAAAATGTAGAATGCGAAAATATATAAGTAACATGGAATCAAGGGAACCCTAAATCATGCATTATCATGAGTTAATAATCGATGAGTATCTTTTTAAAATTTTTTGATATGATGTATTAAAAATATATATATATATGCTATGATATGTTAAAGATTGATTTTGAATTAAATAAGTTTTATATGAAATGTTTTGCATGGATTGTGAAATTTTTATACGAGATACGGATTACCTAAATTTGAAAAGTTTATATGAAAAGTGCATTTTATGATAAAAAGCAGTTTGTTGGAAATGTATTTGTGAACCTATGGTATGTCTTATAGGTATTTCAGATATCTCCGGTTGAGGTTGAGTACTCTAAGAGTACATTGGTATTGTCGGGGATGTCGCCACTAACAACGAGAGGGAATATGTTAGTCAGTTCAGTTATGTGTGTCATTCATGCACGTATAGGATATATTATTAACTAACTTCCACCTGAGCGAGAAAAAATGCTACTCTGTAGTGAGGGAAAAATTTCGCTACGTAAAATCAAACAGATGGCCTAAACGAGAGTAAATTCTAGGAAAACCTGAGCGAGGAAAAATTTGGCTCAATATCAAAAGTACCATGCCGTACGGACTGTTAATGGTTGGCTTATTTTACTCAAAGATTTTTGAAAACTTTATCATCACTAATGTTTATATTTTACAGTAGAAAACTGAAATCATGTAGCATGTTATTTTTATAATTCAGTTTTATAATGCATTAATTTTATCTGTGATTAATGTTTATCCATGCAATTAATTTAGTTATGGTTTTCAGAAAAATTAATTTCTATATTATTGCCGAGGATATTATTGTACATGTGTACGGAATGAAAAAAAAAAAAAAAAAAAAAAAGGTACAAAAGTACCCTTTGGAGAAATAATAAAAAGGATTTTTAAGTGTTTAGACATGAAAAATTTAATGTTGTAAAAATTTGAAAATAGTTGAAAATAAGTATAAATTATTAAAGTTGAAGGGTATAAAAGAAAATTTTCAGATATTTTTGAGAAAATTCTCTAGAATGTGGCAAATTCGTAAATTTTAGAAAGTTCAAGGGTAAAAGACGCGTTTGACCCATGCCTATAAATAGGTGTGTGGGCAGAGTGTCGGTGTAAGGGAGAAAAACCGAGTGAGAAGAGAGGGAAAGAGAAAGAGAAAGAAGGAGAGAGTGTTGTCGGTAGAGTAAAAGAGAGGGAGCTGCTATCGCTTTTCAGACCAGATTCTACAGTCGTGAGAGGCGACTTGGCTGCTGCAAGGTGATGAGCTGATTTGAGGACCATATCTAGTGAGAATAAGTTGTCTATGGTGCTATATGGGTGAAGGATATGTTGAGATCAGTTTTTGAGTTTCAATTGAAACTAACGAGAATTTGTGTGTAGATTTGGAGACTTGAAGTAGCTCACGAGCTGGAGAGCAACGCAGAAGACTAAAGCGAGCTTGGTAAGTGAAGTAGTTAAGTTAAATTGGTGTTGGTTGAGTTTGGTCGTGAGACCGGTGAGGTCACTACCTAGGTGGAGTTAAGAACTGATATTAAGTTATTGAATATGTGTTTGTTGTGTTTGAGGTCGAAAATGTGCATGTGATGCTGGTGTGTGTGTTTATGTGATTTGAAAAAGGGTGCTAAGAGTGAGCTCGCGTGAGGTCGCGCAGTAGCTCACTGAATGCGAGCTAGAGGAAAACCCTTCCCAACTTATTGTCAACGCGAGCTCGCAGGAAGCAAGCTGAATAGTATCCTAGTCCACTGAACTACCTGTCCGAGTTAAAATAAGGCAGAAGCTCGTTAGGACGAGCTAGTTAAAGGAGAATTAGGCATGTGTGAGCTGGGCAGTTCCTATGAGTTGAGTTGAGCTAGAGGATAACAGCTCGTTAAAAAGAGTGAGCTGAACGAGCTCATAGAGAGAGAAAGTACCCTCGACCCGGGCTGAGCTGAGCTGGAGTAGGATAAGCTGAGAGCGAGCTAAATGGAGCTGAGAAGCTCACATGGGTGAACTAAATGCGATCTGTAGCTCGCAACTTAAGTTGATTAATAGAGTTGAGTGACTTGTGAGCTCCGGTGAAGTAGAAGTGAGTTGTTTTGAAGTAGAAGCGACCTGCGAGCTAAATTGGAATTTTTCTTGTGATTAAGTGTAGTAGCAAGCTAGAGGAGGAGGTCGCTGAAGACAGAAGTAAAGTGATCTGGGAAGAAAGTTATGAGTGTGAAAAATATTTTAAATATTTTTAATTTATTTAGTAAATTTTATATTTTCATTTATTTCTATTTATTATTTATTTATTGTTCTTTTAAACTTATAATTAATTTATACTTTAGCACAAAAGGAAATAATAATTTATTTAGATACGATATGTATTATATATAATTTATTTTTATAGCATGGTAAAGAAATAGAATTAAATTATAAGAAGAAAAAAAAAGGTTTTCAAACCTAGTGGACGGCCCGAGTATTTATAATGTGACCTTCTAGCTTTAGACTCGACCGGTATACCCCACAGTATACAGTATATGTTGGGAAAGATAGTTCAGCTAACATCGAGGGGATTGAGTCTGTCGGGTATGTCGCCGTCTACGCTTGTGGAGTATTTCTCAACGCACGGTGAGTGATGATAGTTCTACCACACATGTATACGAGACATGTTAGTAGCTTTGTCACGGTGAGCGATGCTAGTCTTTGTGCCACGTGACCCCCTACACTGAGCGGAGCTGGTCTGGCTACCTTTACAGTTTTAGCTTCCTTAGGTGGCCATTAGAGATTTTAGCACAGTTAGCATACCATTAAAAACATATTTTAGAAAAAAAAAAATATTTTTTTTCTTGGAAATAATAAACTTTTTTAACAAACTTTTGGAACTTATAGAAATTTTTATAAAAACCCCAAACTTCTATAATAAAATGATTTTAAAAAAAAAAATCTTTTCAAAAATGTTTTTGGGAGGTAATTTTTAAATAAATGCATACACACTTACTGTGCTTTATAGTTCATTATGTTTTTATTTCAAAAACCTCCCTAGGTGCAGGTGTAGGAGATTCAGGTACCAGAGCGACACGTGCAGAATAGATGGTTCTTGACTGACGACGCAGTTTAACATATTTGTGTTAAGTTTGTAATTCAGATTTGATCATGTAATTTGCATATTTTAAGACTTATGAATAAATATTATGACACTTTTAGGAATGCATTTATGATTTATAACAATATTTGAAGTACATGTTTAGAAATTTTTAAATAGATTATGGATTCGATCCACGATATCCTTTTGGACCTTATTAGTTAGACTTCAAATAGGTCTCGTGGGGTACCCAACAATGTCGCTGGATTCATTAGTAGGAATCCAGATCGAGTCTTGTCAATTACAGCAGTTAGATGTTCATAAAATGTTTCAAAATTTTTAGGAAGGTTTATTTTAGAAAGCAAAGCATGGAATGAAACCTTATGACATTTACTGATGTCGTTTAGCTCACCTATTTTATGTTTTATAAACAAAACCTCTCCAGAGGCAAGTGCAAGGATAGGTGCATCAATAGCAGGGACTCCGACTCAACATTAGACCGGTCGATATTGCATGTGATGTTGTGATTCTATGAAAATTATTCTTGAATGTTTTTGAAAGTTTGTATAATTACAATTGTATAAATGAATACATGCATGACATGTAAATAAATTTCAATTTATCTTTAAATTTGATAGCATGTTTGTGGTTACTTGTGGATTGAGAAAAAGTGAGGACCCGAGATTTAGAAGTTTAGAAGTTGTTTGTTTTAGAAGTGTATTAATTTTCTGTAAATTTTTTTTATAGGGTGGCATTTAAAAAAAAAAAAAAAAAAAAAAGTCATCATACTGTCGAAACCCTATTTGGCAAATGTATAATAAAAAGAAAAATTCTCCACTATGTTTCTATTAGGAAAGATATTTCTAAAAAGACTTTCAGTAAATGAAAACGACTTAGCTTCATGGGAACCCTTCAGCTGAATTTAGATATCGACTGGAGGGTTACTTTGGAGTTACCGACACGCTACCAAATGTACGGAAATAAAATGTATGGATCAGGGCCCATCAATATCCTCCCCTTTATCAATCAGAAAGACATCACGTGAGTAAGACCTAGAGAATCGCCTAACACATGCTAGTGTAGAGGCCAGAGAAATGAGTTATTAGGACTTGAGAGAGAGTCATTGAATCGCCTAGCATATGGATGGCAGAAGTTATCCTTCGCCCTCTATGTGTGTATCGAGCATCTTCACCATGTATGGCAGAATTCCTCGGGTACTAATTTGGTGTAAAGTACAACTCAAAAAAATCATATTAAAAGAAAAGTTTTACAAATTATGGATTTTCATATTTTACATGTAAAGAACAAAAATTTATAGAGTATCAGATTTTCGGAAAGAGATTTCTATAAAGGTTTCACAAATTACAGATTTACTTATTTGATATTATTAAACTTATAAAGACAAATTATATAGAAATTTACCATTTTACTTTGATATGAGAATTATTTTCAGATTTATTCATAGATAAAATTGTCTGTGAATCATTGAAATTGTTTCATATGTGAATTTATATAAGACCTTACAATCTTACTACGAGATCATATTCGAATTTAGTTTTATTATTTCATATGTGAATTTATATGATTCATAAAGAAGTAGTTTTTGTTACAGAAAAGTGTTATGTTACATTTTATTTAAAAATATTTTGAAAAAATTATATTCACTCACTATATAATACCCTCTCCTGAGGATATTACTATTCATATGTACGGAATAATAAAAACTACTAAAATACCCTTGTTAGTAAAATGATAAAAGGATTTTTAATGTTTAATATTGGAAATTTAGTATTTGTAAGATTTTTGAAAGAATTGGAAATAAATTTAAATTATAAAAAGTTAAGGGACATATGAGAAAAACATGCAAGATATTTAGAAAGAATAACAAAATGATAAATAAAGGGAAAGGATAAGGGCATGGTGGAAAAATAGAGAATTCTTTATAATGTAGCAAAATTGCAAATTTGAGAAAGTTCAAGGGTGGAAGTCACGCTGATCCGCGCTTATAAATAGGCGTGTGTGGTGTGAGTCAGTGAAAAGAGAGAAAAAAATATTAACGAGAGAGTTGGAGAAAAATCTAGAGAAAGGGAGAAAGAGATAGCAGCTGTCGGCAAGAGCAAAGGAGAGGCGAGAATTGCTGCCGGCCAACCTAGTTTCTGCCGCTTGTGAAGGAAATCATGCCGCTGGAAGAGGAAGAACGGATCTAAGAGCCAGATCTGGTAAGATCTAAGTAGTAAGAGTAAGCTTTTATGGTTTTATGATGGTGAGAAAGCTGTCGAGAACAGCTCGTGGTCTGCAACTGTTTAACAAAATTTTTGGTGTGCAGATCTGGTGATTGAAGCAGTAAACGAGCTGGATAGTAAGGTAAAAGACTGATTTGAGCTAGGTAAGTAAAGTAGTTGTGAAATAATGTTGATTTGTAGGAGTTTGATGGTTGTGTTGGATGACTAAGTTCTGTTATGGAACTTATTGAGGTCGCGACCTAGGTTAAAATGGAAAATAGGTGTTAGTGTTGTTGAGATTGGAGTGTGATAATTTGTGTGTAAGTAGCAATTTGGTAAAGAAATATTAAAAGTGAGCTCACGTGAGATCGTGCGGAAGCTCACTGAATGCGAGCTGGATAAATACCCACAGCTCATTGTCAGCACTGGTCGAATTGACCTGAAGCTCGAGCTCGCAAAGGGGCGAGCTGAGTATTACATCAGCCTGCCATAGTGCCTGTCCGAGCTGGACTAAGACAACAACTTGCAAGGTGAGCTGAGAGATGCTTGTGAAGCTGGTTGAAGGTAGCAGCTCACTGAAAGGATAAACTTATCTAGCTGGAGGTGCTTACAGTCAGGCCGAGCTAAGCAAACTCATTGAGATAGAGTGCCCACAAGAGCAGGCTGAGTTGAGCAAGGTAGGAGCTTACATGGGGCGAGTTGAATGCGAGCTGGACTTAGAGCTCACAGCTCAAGCTAAATGGGACAATGCAGTTCCTCTACAGCTCAAGTGAGATAGAGAAGATATAACTGATTTAAGTAACCTGCGAGCTAAGTTGGGATTTCTTGTGTGACCAAGTGTAGGTGGTGTAGCAAGCTATAAAGGAGGTCGTTAAAGTAGAGGCTAAAGTAATTCAAGGAGATTTGGAAGCAAGTAATAAGTGTGAAAACATTTTAAATACTTTTAGTTTATTTAAGCAAATTTATATTTTTCATTATTTATTTTTCTAGCTTATAAATTATTTATATTTTAGCATGAAAGGAAATTGTCATTTATACTCTGATATGCTATATATATTTTCTTTTATAGCATGATAAAAAAATAGATTTAAATTATAAAACAAGAAAAGGT
Organism: Dimocarpus longan; assembly: GCA_022984855.1. Taxonomy (NCBI): domain Eukaryota; kingdom Viridiplantae; phylum Streptophyta; class Magnoliopsida; order Sapindales; family Sapindaceae; genus Dimocarpus; species Dimocarpus longan. The sequence continues at coordinate 35,061,677 of CM041014.1, read as the reverse complement.
TTTCAAACCTAGTGGATAGCCCGAGACTTTATAGAGATACCTTCTAGCAGAGATTCAGTCGGTATACCATGCAGTTTATGGCAAGTGTTGGGAGGATTAGTCCTACTAACATCAGGGGGATAGAGTCTGTCGTGTTTATCAATCGCCTTCTACACTTGTGGGGCATTATCTCGACGCACGGTTAGCGATAATAGTTCCACCACGTGTATACGAGATGTCTTTGTAGCTTTGTCATGGTGAGCGATGCTAGTCTTTGCGCCATGTGACCCCCCAACACTGAGTGGACCTGGTTTACCCGCTCATGTGGTTGTAGCTTCCCTTGGGTGTCATTAGAGTATTTTTAGAAAAAGGAAAGCATACAATTTAAAAGCAGATTTTAGAAAGAAAATGTTTTAGAAATATTATAGAAAAATTTGGAAATGTTCTAACACTTTATGAACCCAAGTTTTTAAGAAATAAAATGGTTTTAAAGAAAAATGTTTTCAAAACGTTTTTTTTTTAAAAAAAAAAAAAAAATTGGAGGTGATTTTATAAAGGTATTTTAAATAGAACCCATCCACATTCACTAGGCTTCATAGCTTACAATGTTTTTGGTTTTATATTTGAAAAACCTCCTTAGGTACAGGAACAAGTAATCCAAGTACTAGCGCACCACGTTCAGACTAAGTGGGCCATCCGACCGTTGACGCTGCCACATAGCTCTTATTGAAAGATTGAACTTTAAATTTTAACCATGTAATTTCCATACTTTCGGATTTGAATAAATATTGTAGTACCATTTATATTAATGAGACGCATGCATGCATGCTTTAAATACTTGAATATTTCTGATAATACTTTTTATTATGTTTCAGTTTATTTGGAAATGCAAAATAAGATTTTAGAATACATGATTTACATGCTTAGAAATTATAAATAGATAAGAGTTCGCTCTATGACATCCTTTCGGGTCGGGTCAGTTAGAATTCATCTGGTTCTCTATACGGCAGAAAGAGCTTGGAGCCATGCCATGGAAAAGGGACACGTTCCAGATGGTCCTAATGCACGTTAGCGCATCTATTTGATTGGTAGGCTGAGGAAGGCAGTTAAATGGGCGACCTTGTTTTCTAATTTGTGTGCTGTCAATGGAGACTCAAGAACTTCTTTAGAAGCTGAGGTGTGTCTATGGTACATTTGGTTTTAGATGCATGTTCAATGTTATATTCTTCAGTATCTTTTTTATTTGTCGAGAAAAATGAAAGAAAATGAAAAATAAAGAGAAAAAATCTTGAGTGCTGAGTTGAGTGGTAAATACCTTTGTTCTTGATCAAAATTTTATAGGTTCAAATATCCTTAAGAGTTGAGACCACTTATCTTAGATGTATAATGTCTCACAAGATTTTAGACTACGAATGCAATGGTTTCCAATTTCAATTATAGAGTCTGCTGCATGAATAAGGTTTGGGTATAAGAAAAAGGATAAGGATGAAAAATAGAAAAGAAAAAGACAGATATCTGTGGTTTATACCTGAACAATAATATGCTATAAATTCCTTTAGAGCATATAATATGTGCATGGATGCAATTAGCTGAATTGTGATTGCATCATAGCAACAGTTTATATTCAGTCTGCTCGGTGGTAAATGTAATCTTAGCCTCGAAAGGTTGCCACATTATGTATGTGAGGAAAATAGGGCAGAAGAACGCCTGTTGGTGGATTCTTATGGCACTTATGGACTTATATATATACTAAATGGAGCTAGGAGATGTGTTTGTTGGACTTTTGAAATGTAAAATCTATAGGAACCAATTATTTAATAACATGTAGAAAGTTTGTATTTGCCTCCAGCTATATTGAAACCTTTGGGTTTATCAAATGTTCGCTAAATTTCAATGTGAATGATTGTTTATCTGTGGTTGTTGATTGTGAAAGAAAATCTATTACTAATATTTGTTACAAGGTGAAACAACTGAAGTGCCAGAGATGGTGACTTTAAAATCTTCATATAAGCATTTGTATTGCAATAGAAAAAGTAAATATTCTTTATTATATAATTTACTATTACTATTGTTTTCAATGTTTGTGTACCTGGTGCATTGGTTAGACTTAGACATTGTCCATGAATACTTTTGAGTTCCTAAATGCACCGTATATGTAATGATAATAGTCATTTTCCCTTATAGGGTAAAGGAAAAATAACATTTCCTTCAGCTGCCAGAAGGATGGACACTCTAAATGATTTACTAGCTGCGAGTGATGTTGCATCACTTCATTGTGCTGTCACAAATGAAACAATTCAGATTATCAATGTAGAATGTTTGCAACACATAACGCCAAATAATTTACTTCATATTTTTTTATGGTCCTCCTTTTTTAGTTATTGGAATCCATTATGTTTGTATATAACTTCGAATTCCTATTTTTTTATGTTGCAGATTAGGACTGTTTTTGAAGTTAGTTCTATTAAGTTATATTAACTACATGAAATTGTTCACTGATGTGTTCATGATATTGTGTGTGAAGTAATATAGTTTTCAATCTAATATTAGGACTGTTTGGTCAGTTTTTTATCATGTTGGTCTTGATTCCATATGATAGTTTTTTACTATACTTATATTCTGGCGCTAAATCTGGTTGTTATCTTTCCAAGTTTCATTAATTGATCTATCTATTTCGAACCCTTGCGTGTTCGCAATAGAAACTCGGTTTCTGGTGACTGGCTCAAGGAAATGTTTTTCGTTTTGGTTTCTGATGCAGTTACTGTTCTACAATCTCTCTAGACTAGGTGGCAAAACACACCACCTACTTGGAGGCAATCTGATCATTGAGTGTAACAATTCACGTGTGACTTCCTTGTAAAAGTATGATTATGATTAAGAGGAATTGATTTACATTTTAATTTTCTCCTTTTTTTTTTTTTTGCTTCTTTTGTTTCTTTTGTATGCAATCGATGATAATAGAAAAAGAAATTATAGCTCAGGTAATTGCTCCCACGACATTGGAAGAAATCTATCCATAACTTGCTACGTCATTATTTTCCTTAGCCTGTGAGTGCAAAAGTGAATTCATTTTAATTAATTTAGATTGCAACAAATGTTATTCTCAATATACTCCATTTAATAGTATGAGGTATATAAAGGTAATGCTGCTAATGCGAGTGAAAAAAAAAAAATCTACAAACAAGTTTAATATTACTTTATTTCTTCTTGTATGAACTGTATAATGTATTTCCTTGACCATTCTAAAATCCATATCAATTTTTAATGCTGAAGTCCATAAATCAATCTTTAGTTCAGCTAGGCCATGTTTGTTTATCGAATTTGGCGGGTGAGATGAGATCAAATCCCAAACCCACCCAATCAAGTGTTTGGGCCAGAGGAGGAAAGAGATATTTTTCTCAATAATTCTAATTGAGAATCCCAACCTGGAAGTTAGGATTCTCAACCTAAAAGTTGGGAATCCCAATCTCATCTCAACCCTTAGGTTGGAAATCCCAACCATGATTGACCATACAGGTTAGGAATCCTAACCTAATTGAACATCTAGTTGTGATTCCCAACCTAAAGGATGGGCAACCTTTAGATTGGGAATATTCGATCAAGGTTTGGATTCCCAACCTCGAGGTTGGGATTTCCAATCTTGAGGATGGAAGATAATCAAGGTTGAGAATCTTACCTTAGAGGTCGAGAATCTCATCTTCGAGATTGGGAATCTCAACCACGAGATTGAAAATCACAACCTTAATCAAACATCGAGGTCAGGATTCTCAACCTCTAGGATAGAATTCTCAACCTTTAGGTTAGGAATCCCAGCCTCCAAGTTGAATCCTAACCTAAGTTTTCAATTAAGATTAGGAATTCCAACGTCGAGGTTAAGAATTTCAATCTTGTTTGAAGATCAAGATTGGAATTCTCAACTTCTAGAATGAGATTCTTAACCTCTAAGTTGGGAATCTTAATTTGAATTTTCAATTAAGATTGAGAATCCTAATATCCCCAGCCTCGAGTTTGTCAAGGTTGGGGATCCCAACCTTGAAGAATATCCAAGTTAGGTTCTCAACCTTTAGGTTGTGATTCTCAACCTGAAGGTTGAGAATCCCAACCTCTAAATTGAAAATCCTAATATGAATTTTCAATTAAGGTTAGGAATCTCGACGTCAAAGTTGTGATTCCTAACCTCTAGGCTGGGATTGATGGAAAATCCCAACTTCGAGATTGGGAATCCCAACCCAGTTGAGATTCTCAACTTAAAAATTTTGATTCCCAACATTCACATGAAGACTTCGCTTCTAAACTTCGATTGTCAGCCTCAATTACAAATCTCATCTCAAAGCACAGATTTACCAATAACAACTACCAATACAATATAATTTTCACATTCTAATCATACCCAAAAAACCACACACAAAATACATCAAACAACCACAACCCATTTTCATTACACCAACCTTGGTCTATAATACCATATTCACATGCCCGAAGCAACTAAAACTAGTCAAATATACTAACCACTCGTAGAGAAGACGAGTGGCAGTTATGAGCGCGATTCTTCCATAGTTCAAGAAACTGATTTTGTTGTTGGGCGTTAAAAGAGAGCAATAGGTTCAGCATAGCCATCTACAGTTCTTCTACAATCCAAAAACCTCCTTCTGTTGTTCGGCGTCGGAAGAGAGCAGCAAGTTCGGCATAGCCATCTGTAATTCTTTTGAACTTCTCTGGAGAGATCTCGTGGGTCCGACATCAGATTCGTCATCATCTCGTCGTGAAAATAATCGCTACTCATTTCGCAATGTGAATGAGCTACAATCAGCATGGATCCAATTTGAATCTAACACAAGTGGTTCATTAAGAGACATTGCCTTCGATTCTTCTTGGTGGTTTAAAGGAACCTTAAGGCTTCCTTCTCTAGCTGCTTCTATTGTTCGGTGTTGGAAGATAACAACAGCTTCAACGTGGGAAGTGATAAACGACTGAGAATTGGAAAGACGGAAGAGAATGAGGCGTGGAAATGAGAAGTGGAGAGTGAGAAGTGGAAAGTAAGAGCTGCAAAGCTTTTGGGCAGGAGTTACAACATAAGAGAAAGAGCTGTAGCTTGGGTCAGAACAAAAACTGTAACACAGCCCGTGTCAATTTTTCATTGCAAAGGAAAATGATCATTAAGGGCATTCTTGTCCATTCACATACTTTTTTGTATGAACAAAAACTAAAAAGTTACTTTTCCAATCCAGCTGCTGAAATGGGTCATTTTGTCCATTTTCTCTTTATTTGGAGTGTGAGAATAAAATGCCCCGTTTGATCCCTAAACCACATGAAGTTAATGAAGCACCGACAAGTCATATTGGGCTAAAAAGTTGGACTTTTGCATTTGGGATTAATCCAAGGGTAGCGATACTTACATGCCTGGACAACTGTATCTACACCCCCCACAGAAATTAAAACAAAATTTCCAATATTGTCAAGTCAATATACCAAAATGGATAATACTCTAAAAAATTATACAGCCAGCTTGGGTGGCCATGCTCTCGACAGCTGCGATGAGTTCATGCCGTCTCCCGCCGCCACCTCCCCTGACCCACCTCCTTAAAATGTGCAGCCTGTGGCTGCCACCATAACTTCCCCCGTCAGGACACGGAAGACAACAACTTCAACACCATCAACAACACGACCATATATCATAACCGCCACCAACAACCACAACCACCACAACACCAACAAAACAAAAGGGGTGTACATATATCATAAACGCCACCAACAAAAGGGGTGTACACACAATTTTTGAGGGGTGGAAATATCGCCACTCTTTATTTTATCTTACAATATTAGTGTCCGGTAGTGGTTTGAGAAGAGAATTATTGAGAAACAAAAAATTTTTGTTAAAGACTTAAAGCTAATACCCAAAATGAGGCAGCCAGTAAAGGAGTATCAGATTCGCTTACATTTATACAAATAGCAATTAAATGTTTTCATCCCCTTAATGTGAACATGTAAGAGTGGATAGCTGAGAATACCTTTTTCTTTTTTTTATTGAAAGATCTGAGTCCCATTATAATTGTAATTATAATTATGATTATGATTATAATTATTTTGAATAATGAGAGTACCATTTTTTTTGTACAAAGAGTACCGTTTTTATTAATCATTAATATTTAACAATGGAATGCATATTAAATAACTTCGGGCCACCATTAGTACTGGTGTAACGTTTCAAATCCAGTACATGAATAACCAATATAAGGCCATCAATGACCTATACACCGAAATATAAATTCCAATCCAATCCATCCATTAATCTAAAATCTTTTAAGTCCAATTTTACTAAACAATTTAATAAATTCAAATTTTACAATGAATATAATGTCCCAACAAAAGAAAGCATATCCTCAATTGGATGTTATTGTCAATCTATATTTTTCTTAATAATTATCCTTAATCTGCATGCAGAGACAAGAATTGAGCTATTAACTCTATAAGTAAATTTATAACTACTGTTATTATATTATTATATAATGACTGAACATCCACAGGATCAAAGAAACATGTCCGCACTGGACCATGGAATGGTCTTCGATTTGATGGCCTTCCCTTGATGCACAACCTGATATTTTCTGGGCAATTGACTGCACAAGTGACTTGAGCTGTATGTCAACCTGTCGTATTAACCACAGTTTCTGCACAATGGCTACTGAGGAGTGAGCCGGAGTCATTTACTCCAAGATAGTTAACTTTGAACTTGGTGATGAATTTTATCATTAATAGCAAGGAATTTGGAAGACTAAGACGTATTGTAAATTTCCACAACTTCGACAATTCTGATGCTAAAAAGTCTTCAAGGAATTGAAGTGACACTGAATTTCTTAGAAACAACTTAGCTGAGGTTACATTTTGCTAATAACAATAGCAAACACAGAATTTTGATACTTTAAGATGTTTAAAACAAACAAGAGAGAAAAGTTGGGAAAAGTTATAATGGAATCCCTTCCATTCTTCACCTACTTTGGCACTTTGATCTTTTTATGTGGTATGATCTTGTCAAACGCAGCTGATACCATAAGTCCAGCACAATCTATAAGAGATGGCGAGACATTAGTTTCTGCTTCCCAAAGCTTTGAGCTAGGCTTCTTCACTCCTGGAAAGTCAAACAACATGTACCTAGGAATATGGTACAAATTTAGTCCTAGTACAGTTGTCTGGGTTGCAAATAGAAGGAATCCAATAACTGATAAGCAAGGAGTTTTGGTCATGTCCGACGATGGAAACCTTGTTCTTCTCAGCAATAATAAGAGCATCTGGTCTACAAATTCATCAAAGGTGCCAGAAAATCCAGTGGCTCAGCTCCTGAATTCTGGGAACTTTGTTCTTAGGGACATCAGCTCTGACAGCTATGTGTGGCAGAGCTTTGATTACCCATCAGACACATTCTTGGCAGGCATGAAAGTGGGGCGGAACTTAAGAACTGGTTTTGAGCGATATCTAACAGCATGGACGAGTGCTGATGATCCGTCTCCTGGAAATTTTAATCTCAGACTTGACGTCGATGGGGTTCCTCAACTAGTTATTACCACAGGATCAAAGAAATATGTCCGCACTGGACCATGGAATGGTCTTCGGTTTGGTGGCCTTCCCTCGATGGTCAACTTCATATATAAACCAATATTACTGCATGAACAGGACGAGTCGTGGTACACGTATAAGCCTCACAACAACACAGTTATAACTCAAATAGTTTTGCATCAGTCAGGCACAATGCAGCGTCTTGTATGGGATTGGAAGACAACTCAGTGGACTATTCTCTACACTTGGCCATTTGATGTGTGTGACAATTATGCAGAGTGTGGTGCTAACAATATCTGCGGAATTAGCAAGATACCAATTTGTGAGTGTTTGAAGGGGTATAAATCCAAAGCAGAAAATGCATGGGATACACAAGGAGGAGTATCAGGGTCAAGAAAATGCATAGAGAAATCGCCAGCAGATTGCCTGAGCGGAGAAGGGTTTTTGAAGCTTCCAGCAACGAAATTGCCAGACTTCAATTGGTTGAACAGTAGCATGAATACCAAGGAATGTGAGGCTGAGTGCTTAAAAAATTGTTCATGTAAAGCTTATGCAAATTCTGATGTGAGAGGAGGAGGTAGTGGCTGTTTGATGTGGTTTAAGGAACTGATTGATGTTAGAGAATGCCCAGCAGGATTGGTTTGTGAACACGATATCTTTTTGAGAGTTCCAGCCTCAGAACTAGGTAATCTTGTTAGTTTTGTATTGCTGCCTCTTCCTTTTTGTGTTTATTATAGAGTATGGCTAACTAACAGCTAGCGCAAATCAGAAGATATTTACATGCCATGGTTCATTTAGTCTGTAGGAGAATAAAGTATAGAAATCTTCTACTTCTTTGGGTTTTTATTTTATTATTTTTATATCTATTCCCCTGAAAAAGTGTTACTAGGAAGGAAAAAAAAAATACAGAAATTTAAACTATATGAGTTTCGAAAACTTGATTTGAGTTTTTTGATTTGCATGTCCAATCAGTACATCATTTGAATAAGAAGAAAAGAATAATGATCTTCGTGGTGGTTGCAACCATTGCTGGGATGTTTTTATTAGGATTGGTACTCTATAAACTAGAAGTTTGGAAGAAAACAAAGAATAGAGGTAAAATATCTCTCCGACGTTGCTCAATTGTTTATCATTTCATATAACTTCAACATTGAGTTCAAGGATTTTCTATCATTAGATGTTTAAATCATTGGTTAATATATTAGAGCCGGAGAACAGGGAAGAGGAAGCAAAAGTACCTTTAATTGATTTCGGTACCATTGTTGCCGCTACTAACAATTTCTCGCAAGCCAACATGATTGGCAAGGGTGGATTTGGTTCTGTTTATAAGGTAACAAGGTTTATATGTTTATCTATCACTCAACTTGAAGGTAAATGGTGCCTTCTGAATCTTGCTAATCTGAATTTTGATTATAATATGTAGGGAATTCTTTTGACAGAACAAGAAATTGCTGTAAAGAGACTCTCTAAAAATTCAAGACAAGGTGTTGAAGAATTTAAGAATGAAGTAGCTTTAATTGACAAACTTCAACATAGAAATCTCGTTGGGCTTCTTGGTTGCTGTATACATGGGGACGAAAGGATGTTGGTCTATGAATATATGCCCAACAAAAGCTTAGATTATTTCATTTTTGGTTGCACCTCTTAACCTTATATCTATTTACCTAGTCATATATATTTTATATACTCGAGCTTTAACATATTTGTGATTTAACTTATATGTTTTCTATCTTAAGGCTAAAGTGAAAATTACAAAAAAATAGTTCTAATAGTAAAAGTTACAAGAGTTAGTAATAATATGCAGATTGTGAGAGAAGCAAACTATTGGCATGGAGAAAGCGATTTGATATTATTGTTGGGATTGCAAGGGGACTTGTTTATCTTCACCAAGATTCAAAACTCAAAGTTATTCATAGAGATTTGAAGACAAGCAATATTTTGCTGGACAATGACTTCAATCCTAAAATTTCGGACTTTGGGCTAGCAAGAATTTTCAGCAATAATGAAAAAGAAGCAAACACAAATAGAGTCGTTGGAACATAGTAAGCTTTTTTTTTTAATCTTTTTTGCTATAATCATAAATGTACTTTTTACTAGTTTAACAAAAAAAAAAAAAAACTTATATATTATATATTTTAATGCAGTGGTTATATGCCTCCGGAGTATGCTGCTGATGGCACGTTTTCATTAAAATCCGATGTTTTTAGCTTTGGGGTGCTTCTATTAGAGGTAGTAAGTGGCAAAAAGAATAGAGGGTTCTTTTGTCTAGATAACGACCAAAATCTTCTTGGACATGTAAGTAGAAATAGTTATATGCTTATTTTTATATTTCACTCATTTTTCCTGTTGTGAAGAATAAACAAGAATATTTGTTGCATCTATTAGGTATGGGTGTTGTGGAATAATGAAAGAGCCTTGGAATTAATGGATATGTGTTTAGAAGACTCCTTCATTGAATCTCAAGTTCTTAGATGTATTCAAGTGGGTTTATTATGTGTTCAAATGTTTCCAGAAGACAGACCAGATATGTCATCTGTAGTTTTCATGTTGGCCAATGAGGAACTATCGTTATCTCAGCCTAAAGAGCCCGGTTTCTTCACGGAAAGAGGTTTCATTTCAGGTTCAACTTCAAATAAAGAAAAATCTCAAACAGCCAATGCAATGAGTATAACTGTAATGGATGGCAGGTAGAAATTCTTGGTAGTGGCTTGCTTGGAGCTTTTTGTTGGGCTATATAGAATGCCGATCACTCAACGACTTATTTGTCATCAAATAACTGTAAAACATTAATTATACACATATTTCGATAATGTATATATTATGATTGTTAGTTTTAATTTCACTTTATATCAATTTGCATCAGTAATATATAAATTGTTGATTTCAAGTTTTGGAATCAAATTACATAAATATTTGCATACAAAAGAAAGTGAAAATCAGCCAACAAATCCATGAAGAAACTCTACTTGACATGTTGTTAGTATTAGTCTTTGGAGACTTGTGCGGACACCTCACAAGCAACTAACTATGACTAAATGACTTCCCCATCAACATACTCTTGGATGCATGGTTAAAAATGTGAGTCACGTTCAGGGCCTCATACAACATACGTTGCAGGTGACGTTGTCTTTGCGGATATTTTTGTGGGACTTTGTTCAACCAAAACAGTATCCTGATCTTGTGAGGATGACTAAAATAGTATTGGCCACAGAATTCTTGTCATGGGCCCACACAACTGTCACATTGTGCAACAGTTGCAATCTCCGGCCCTTTCTTGAAAACCTTTCTCCAGTGGGCTCCACTGGAGACTTACTACGGCTTCTTACATTGACTTATCTTCGTCAACTTTAAGTTTAAACCCATTATTATGGAGTTTCACACTAAAACAAAGATGCCATAAACATGGTAAATAACTGAAGGCGTAATTTTTTATTGTAGTGTTACATGTGAATGGACACTGACAGGTTGTTTTGTTGAAAAGTGTTGTTGGGGTAGTACTGGGTCGTGGTGCTATAATTGGTTATGCATTATTTGTAACATTGACGGAGACGAATACTTTTTCCATAATTGCTTAATTTCATCTCCTACATAGTTTTTTTGAGTTAATGAATCTCATTCATCATTACATTAATAACACCCACTAAAAATATATGGTTCTAATTAGTAGTTTCAAAATTAAAATTTGAGAATATCTTTACCATTGAATTAGTGATGCAGCGAGAATTTAATTTCGCTTTAGAGGAGCCAAAACAAAATATAAATATTTAAATTAAGAAAATACAATTACTTATTAAAACGTTAAGTCATTGAAAAAAGGGATATGTAATTTTAGTAATACTATATAATCCAAAAAATTATGAAAAAATCAATCCAAATAATATATTAATTAATAATTTGTCTTTAAATAAAATTTATAGGGGGATTTGATGAATGATATTGAAAAAATAACTCTTTTATCTCATAATTAGAATTAATAATTTAGATTGCTATAATATTACTTGTATTACGTGAGAGAGCCAGGAAAATCTATTTATGAATATTTGGGGGAATTGTTGAACAAATAAATCATATTTAAATTGGGATAATATATATTTTATCTAAAATTGAAGTCATTTGTAGATAACTTTATTTATTTTTTTTAATAAAAAAAAAAAAAAGTAAAATTTGGGTCGTGCCGTAGCCCGGTGGCCTGCGGGCACCACGTAGCCCCACCCCTGCTCAATAGAAAGAGGCTTTTTCTCATAAGATTTGCTTAGACTCGCTATATATTATCTTTGTTTTGTCATTATCTTGGACGCCATCACTATAAACCCACCCCACTTACCCGGCCGAAGTCAATTGACAACAGTGACATATAATTACAGTAACACTACATAATCCAAAAATTATGAAAAAAATCAATTCAAATAATGTGATAATTGACAATTTATTTTTAAATAAAATTAATAGGAGGATTTGATAAATGATATGAAAAAAATAACTCACTTATATCACAATTAGAATTAATATTTTGGTTTGTATAATATTATTTGTATTACGGGGCAAGATCAAAAAAATCTATTTAAGAATATTAAGGGGACCTAAGGAACAAATATGTAATATTTAAATATGGACAAAACATATTTTGTCTAAATTGAAGTTTATATAGATGATTTTTTAAACATATTTTATTAAAAAAAAAATTGTAAACTTTGGGGGTGTCCGAGCCAGCGGGCACCCCATAGCCCCACCCCATCTCGTGTAATTAAGTAGTCTCTGTCTTAGATCTGATCAATCCGTATACATACTTAAGGAGCTGTTGGCATAATAAATAATATTCTTTAGGACAATGAAATTGACAACGAATATATATAAAATAAAATTCTCCGATAAGGACGTACTTCAATTTTTTTTTTTTTTTAAGATCATAAATTATAACAACTTATTTTTAGTTAATCCTATTATAACAATAAATCTATTGAAAAAATATATTTATAATTAATGATCATAAAATAAAAATTTTAGAATATCTTTACTATAGTGTTATGGGTATTTTTGGATTCCTTGAATGGGCTGGCAAAGGCCCATAGAAATGGTGGCCCAGGTTAGCAAAGGCCCGTGAGAGGTACTGTGTGTTAGATCGCGAGATCGATCTCGAGCAAGACAATGACAGGTTCACCTGCTATGATGATAGCGACGTCAAGGTCGCTAGACCGCTGCAGCGATAGCAAGATCGCTAGATCGTTGCCGAGTCTCAGCTCGTCACGTCGAAGGATAAGCCCGTTCTCTACATCAGTTCGCCCAGTATCAGTGTAAGACAGTAAGATGGCGTGTCTTGCACGGTAAGTAAGGTTACCTCACCTAATGGCAGCCTAATTTCCGGAAATCTCACCAAACCAGCATGGGCTTGCAGTCGGCCCACGTTTTACCAGAGTTGACATGTCAGAAGTCAGAAGCATTTAAAGCTCTCCAGCAGCATTTATTACGACAAGATCAGCCCTTTTTGTCTGTTAGTTCCATTTGTAGCCTCATCTTCTCTATAAATAGAGAGAGACATTTATTGTTGAACGGATCCAGAAATTGAGAGTTTGAGAGGCTGTTACTCTGTAAAAACGTAGGGAGAGCAACCATTTTGTGAGAGATCAACAGTAATAACAGAACAAGTGGACGTAGGCCCTTCCAAATCGGGCCGAACCACTTCAAATCTCCTGTGTTCTTTCTTCTCTCTTCTTTTTTCTTCTCTTCTTCGCCATTATTCGGTCTGTTTGTTGCAGGTCTCCTTATCAGCGTGGCATTGGGCTCAAGAATCTGGTTGGCTGGTTTACCACGTCAACATTTTGGCGCTAGAAGGAGGGCCCAACTGCGAAGTGGAGCTCTGCAATCGCCATGGCTAAGGGGAGAACGACCAGAAACTCAGTAGACGATAGAATCGAAGAGACCGAGCTGCGGCGTCAGCCTCAGATGACGGACATGGGTGCAGGACCGTCTCAGGGAGGACGGGACGTCGTGCATGATTTGGCCCGGCGTCAGGAGAGGATAGAAGCTACAATGGCGCAGATGGCGGATACATTGAGGGCGATGGCACGAGGTCGTGATCAGAACGTGCCAAGGACGACGGTAATCCCACCTCCTGTAGCAGAGGTCGCGAGGGGGGTGCATGTGCCAGAAGGATCTCTTCATTCGTCGAATAGGCGATCTGAAGCCCGGGGTCAGCGAGCTCGGGAGAATGGAGATGCAGCCCGACCTTCAGATGTGAGAGTCAGAATCAGCCGGGATGGTGGCAGAAGGGTCGAGGTAAGCAATGGAATCCCCCGTGTTTCAGATCGCAGAGATGAAGACGAGCTGCGGCGAGGCCAGAACGACCGGCGTAGAGAGAACGATAACTACGAGGTGGGCCGAGATCGCCGACGGTATGACCAGCATTCTATCACCGGGGTAAGTCAAAGAAGTAAGAGGTCCCCCGTGAGGTAGCTCGGAGCTCAAGACCCTATCATTCAGCAGCTCCTGGAGCGAATGCAGCAGCTCGAAGAGCGACCTGGGGCTCAGGTGGTGGCAGAGCGAAGTGAAGACAGAAGCCCTCTCGTGGCGGAGATAGATCGAGAGCCGCTTCCTGCCAGGTTTAAGCTCCCTGACATTCCGAAGTATAACGGAGATTCGGACCCCTATGACCATCTGGATGCCTTCAACGTCCAAATGAATTTGCAAACCTCCAGTTCGTTGGTAAAGTGTCGCGTGTTCCCTGCGACGTTCGGAGAAATACCGCGAACTTGGTTCAGGAATCTGCCGCCTCGCAGTATCAGTAGCTGGGAGGAGTGCCAGCAAAAGTTCCTCGACCAGTATAAAGCGTTGAAGAGGCAGCTCGCTCCGGCCTGTCATCTCGCAACCATTTTTCAGCGATCAGGGGAATCCCTAAAGGAATATATCAGCCGCTTCAGAAGCGAGATTAATAATGTGGAGAGCCCGTCTGATGAGGGCGTTTTGTCAACAATTTCAGCTGGACTTCAAAAGGATGGAAAGCTGTATGAAAGCATTTACAAAATGCCTGTCAAAGACCTGGGAGAATTTTACGAACGAGCTAATAGGGAGATCAGATGGGAAGAATCCTTTAGCTCGAGAAAGGCTAGTCAGCCGAAAAATGAGGCAAGCGGATCCCATCAAGGCAAGAAGAGGGATCAGGTCGGTAATGAAGACAGAAGAAACCGATCTAATAATCAGGTGGCGAAGCGGGCTAAGAAAGAGTTCAGAAGAGATCGCTCCCCACCTCGAAGCCGCTTCCACCACTACAGTACATTATCCGACAGGCAAGATCGGATCTTTCAGACAGAGAAGCATAGAGTCAACTTCGGGAGGCCGAGCCCTACTGGTTTCCCGGGTAAGTTCAAAAATCCTCGTAAATATTGTGCTTATCATCAGGAGAACGGGCACAATACATCTGAATGCTGGGACCTTAAGGACGCCATAGAAGATCTGATAAGAAATGGCCGTCTGAAGGAGTATGTGGTACAGCCCGACCAGGGGAAGCCCCAGAATCAGCGTCCTCGTCGAGATCCCCAGCCCGCGCAGACGAGTCAGCAGGGCCAGGAGCAGGGGGTTGGTTTGACGGTGAAAACTATTTACACCATCCATGGCGGTCCCCACATCGCCGGATCCTCTGGTAAGTCTCATGAAAGATATGTGCGAGAGGCAAATCACGTCCATCTTACAGGGCGGGGTGATCAGGAAGGGCCAGCGAAGAAGGCTAGAATGACCTCGGAGGAGATCGTTTTTACAAAGGAAGACGAAGGCGGGGTAAAATTTCCCCATAATGACGCCCTTGTTATCAAGGCGAGAATCAGCAACGCCGAGGTCCTGAGGATCATGATAGATACAGGCAGCTCGGTCAATGTTATGTACAAGGACTGTTATGATCAGCTCGGGTTAGGAGCTAATCAGCTGAAGCCGTCTCCAGAGCCTCTCTACGGTTTCACTGGGGACGCCGTCATCCCGATAGGCCAAGTAAGACTTCCGCTTTCAATAGGAGATCCAGCTCGCCAGGCAACTACCCTAGCGGACTTTCTCATCATTAATGGGGCATCTGCTTATAATGTGGTTTTGGGGAGGCCCGCGATGAACGATCTGGATATGGTCGTGTCAACCAAAGCTCTCACAATCAAGTTTCCGACGGCCAGCGGAGTGGGGGTAATTCGAGGTGAGCAGTATACAGCGAGACGCTGTTATGTGAAGGCTATGAAGATCGGGGTGACGTATAAGCAAGTAGATATGGTGACTGGAGGAAAGCCAGATGGAGACAGCAAAGAAGGCTTTGATCGCGATCTTGATCCTCGCGAGGTGGATGAGTTTTTGACATCGGGTCCAGTAGACGAGCTTGAATCTATTCAGGTCAGCGAGGAAGATCCAAGAAGATGCCTGAGTGTGGGGCGAGGTCTGACCCCGGAAGTGAAGAATCAGCTCGTTAATTTCCTTAAAGAAAATGTAGATGTCTTCGCATGGAGTCACGAAGACATGGTTGGGATCGATCCTGAGGTTATGTCGCATAGATTGAATATTGATCCCCGATTCAGACCGGTTCGCCAGAAGAGGAGACCGTTGACAAAAGAGCGATCTGATGCCATCAAGGAGGAGGTTGATAAGCTGCTCGCTAATAATTTCATCAGGGCCGTCCAGTATCCACTTTGGCTCGCTAACCCTGTGCTCGTAAAGAAGAAGAATGGCAAGTGGAGGACGTGCATTGATTTCACCGATCTCAATAAGGCGTGCCCTAAGGATAGTTTCCTTCTTCCGAGGATCGATCAGTTGGTGGACGCGACTGCTGGTCACCAGCTGTTGAGTTTCATGGACGCTTATTCGGGATATAACCAAATTCCTATGAGCCCGCTGGACGAAGAGCATACCTCGTTCATTACGGATAGAGGCCTTTATTGCTACAAGGTGATGCCCTTCGGTCTGAAGAATGCTGGCGCGACCTACCAGAGGCTCGTCAATAAGATGTTTGAGAAGCAGATCGGCAGGTCGATAGAAGTGTATGTAGACGACATGCTGATCAAGTCAAAGCAAGCCGGGTCCCATGTCGACAATCTAGCGGAGACATTCCAGGTTCTGAGAAACTACAGGATGAAGCTCAACCCGCTGAAGTGCGCTTTCGGGGTTGCATCTGGAAAATTCCTGGGGTTCATGGTGAATGAGAGGGGGATCGAAGCCAATTCAGAGAAAATTCTGGCCTTGATGAATATGAGGTCGCCCAGGACGGTCAAAGAGGTTCAAAGTCTGACAGGTCAGGTCGCGGCGCTTAGCAGATTCATCTCGAAAGCGACTGACAAGTGTATTCCATTCTTCGACGTGCTGAAAAGGGTGAAAGACTTCGAATGGACGGAGCAGTGCGAGCAGGCCTTCCAGCAGCTGAAAGAGTATATGGGCCGGGCTCCACTTTTGTCAAAACCTGTGGAAGGGGAGAAGCTCATCCTTTATTTGGGGGTATCAAATAGCGCCCTCAGTGCCGCCTTGGTGCGAGAAGAGGAAAGGACGCAGCTCCCCGTGTATTATGTCAGCAAGAGGCTTTCGGATGCGGAGACCAGGTATTCCCAGATAGAGAAGCTCGCTGATTGTTTGGTGACCGCATCCAGAGAAGCTCGCTGATTGTTTGGTGACCGCATCCAGAAAGCTCCGACCTTATTTCCAGGCTCATAAGATCGAGGTCCCCACTAGGTATCCCTTGAAGCAGATTTTCCAGACTTCGGATACCTCAGGTCGCCTATTGAAGTGGGCAGTCGAGCTGGCCCAGTTTGACATCGAGTACGTCCCCAGACCATCCATTAAGGCTCAGGCCCTGGCAGATTTTATTGCAGAATTTACCGGGACATCGGAGGAAGGAGCTGGGCCATCGGAGGAGCCGATGTGGGAGTTGTATGTTGATGGCTCGTCCAGCGAGCTGAGAGCCGGGGCAGGAATTTTACTCATCAGTCCGGAGGGGCACAGGATCTTCTATGCATTAAAGTTCGGGTTCAAAGCAACAAACAACGAAGCAGAGTACGAAGCACTCATAGCGGGGCTGAAGCTCGCTAGGGAGATGCGATCTGACCGGGTAAGAATATTCAGTGACTCACAGCTCGTTGTGTTCCAGGTAAAAGGAGAATACCAGACTCGGACATCGAATACAGCTGCATATCTTGAGAAGGTGCGAGAGTTGCTCAGGACGTTTCAGAGGTACGAAGTGAACCAAATTCCGCGAGCTCAAAATGCGCACGCCGATGCCTTAGCTCGTTTAGCCACTACTCAAGCGGCTGAAGACCTGAAGCCTGTACCTGTCGAGCTCCTGCCAATGCCGAGCATCAAGAAAGGAGAAGCCGTCCTAGCTCTGGTAGTAGCTGAAGATTCTTGGATGAAGCCGTTAGCTGATTATCTCCAGAATGAAGTCCTTCCTGGAGACAAGAACGAAGCTCGCCAGCTGAAGGCGCGATCTGCGCGTTATTGTATTTACGACGATCTGTTATATAAAAGGGGTTTCTCAGCTCCTCTTTTGCGATGTATAGACGGGGCGGACTGCGAGAAGGTATTAAATGACATGCATTCAGGTCATTGTGAAAATCATTCCGGCGGCCTCGCTCTAGCTCAGAGAGCGCTAAGGCAAGGATTCTATTGGCCGACAATGAAAAAGGACGCTATCGCCTTGGTGAAGAAGTGTAACAAGTGTCAGAGGTTCGCAAAGGTGCCCCGAGCTCCTCCTGCACTTCTGCAGCAGATGATTAGCCCGTGGCCGTTCGCCATTTGGGGTATGGATCTGATTGGGCCCCTGCCAACAGCTCGGAGAAATTGCAAACACGCCGTGGTCGCGGTTGATTATTTTACAAAGTGGGCAGAAGCAAGAGAGCTAGCTGACATCTCGACATCAAAGATCATCAAGTTTATGTGGAGTAATATCATCAGCAGGTTCGGTATTCCGCAGCAGGTAATTACGGACAACGGGACTCAGTTCAGCAGTGAGCAGTTCGTCGACTTTTATGACGAACTCGGGATCACCAAGAGTTTCTCCGCAGTAGATCATCCTCAAGCCAATGGACAGGTCGAAGCCGTGAACAAGATCATCAAACAGATCCTGAAGACGAAGCTAGAGGCGAGAAATGGGGCATGGGTGGACGAGCTCCCGAAGGTATTATGGGCCTACCGGACTACAGCTCGCAGCACGACTCAGGAAACGCCCTTCTCTATGGTCTACGGGTGTGAAGCTATAATTCCAGCTGAGTTCGAGGTGACGACGCACCGAAGAGCCACTTTCAACATTGAAGATAATCAGCAGCTGCTCGCTTGCAATCTCGACCTAGTGGACGAACTACGGGATGAAGCTCAACTAAGGTTGGCAGTCTACCAGCAGAGAGTTGCCAGATATTATAACAAAAAAGTTCGAGTTCGTCACTACAACGTAGGAGATCTGGTACTGAGACTGGTTCTGCCTGCAGCTCGGAATTCCAGCGAAGGCACTCTAGGACCGAGCTGGGAAGGTCCTTACATCGTTCAGAAGAATTTGGGGAATGGAGCCTATCACTTAAGCAATATGGACGGAACGGAACTCCCGCGAGCATGGAACGCTGAGAAGCTCCAACCTTACTTCGTATGATTCAGCCAGATTGGATTATCTATCTCAAATGTAATTCATCAGATCAAATTACTTGCTGCAAATGTAAAACCTTTGGCAGTTCGCCAGTGCATATATGAATATATTCAAGCAAATTCTCTCCACTTATATCTGTCTTCGTTCTTACTTGCATTTATCGGCCTAAACAACAGTCTTGGACGGAATCGCGCGCCCTGTGAGCTCGCAACGCTCTGGACGGGCCCGTGATCTCCTGTGGACTTAAAATTATTCAAGTCTTGGACGGAGACGCCGCGCCCTGTGAGCTCGCAACGCTCTGGACGGGTCGACGTCCTCCTGTGGACTTGTCACCTAAACAACAGTCTTGGACGGAATCGCGCGCCCTGTGAGCTCGCAACGCTCTGGACGGGCCCGTGATCTCCTGTGGAATTAAAATTATTCAAGTCTTGGACGGAATCGCGCGCCCTGTGAGCTCGCAAAGCTCTGGACGGGCCCATGATCTCCTGTGGACTTAAAATTATTCAAGTCTTGGACGGAGACGCCGCGCCTTGTGAGCTCGCAACGCTCTGGACGGGCCGACGTCCTCCTGTGGACTTGTCACCTAAACAACAGTCTTGGACGGAATCGCGCGCCCTGTGAGCTCGCAACGCTCTGGACGGGCCCGTGATCTCCTGTGGACTTAAAATTATTCAAGTCTTGGACGGAGACGCCGCGCCCTGTGAGCTCGCAACGCTCTGGACGGGCCGACGTCCTCCTGTGGACTTGTCACCTAAACAACAGTCTTGGACGGAATCGCGCGCCCTGTGAGCTCGCAACGCTCTGGACGGGCCCGTGATCTCCTGTGGACTTAAAATTATTCAAGTCTTGGACGGAGACGCCGCGCCCTGTGAGCTCGCAACGCTCTGGACGGGCCGACGTCCTCTTGTGGACTTGTCACCTAAACAACAGTCTTGGACAGAATCGCGCGCCCTGTGAGCTCGCAACGCTCTGGACGGGCCGCGTCCTCCTGTGGACTTGTCACCTAAACAACAGTCTTGGACGGAATCGCGCGCCCTGTGAGCTCGCAACGCTCTGGATGGGCCCGTGATCTCCCGCGGACTTAATTATTCAAGTCTTGGACGGAGACGCCGCGCCCTGTGAGCTCGCAACGCTCTGGACGGGCCCGTGATCTCATGTGGACTTAATTATTCAAGTCGTGGACGGAGACGCCGCGCCCTGTGAGCTCGCAACGCTCTGGACGGGCCCGTGATCTCCTATGGACTTAATTATTCAAGTCTTGGACGGAGACGCCGTGCCCTGTGAGCTCGCAACGCTCTGGACGGGCCAACGTGACGACGTCACCAGCACATTCAAAGTAACTTACAATCATTATCTACGTCGTTCAATAAAAGCATTACGCAAATTAAAGCGGAATGAAATGAAGCATATATTAAGTTAAAGTTATTATTACAAAACAAAGACCTCAGAAGAGGTAAGTTCGAAAGACAAAAAATAAACTAAGTACAAAAAAGATTAATGGTGCGAGCTGGAGGGGTCTTGGGGAGTTGAGCTGGTGGTCGCTTGGTCGTCAACGGCTTCTGGAGGGACGATCTCAGCAGGCGTCCAGGGAGTTTCTTGTGGTTGGCCCTGCTCTGCTTCCGCTGCGGCTCGAGCGTCTTCAGCATAGAACTCTGCGTCCTTCACAGCATCATTTCCAAAGATGGAATAATCTATCTTAGGATGATGCGTCCACAGGGTGTAAATTATGCTTTGCTCCGTTTCCACCCTGACCTCCTCTATCCGAGCTCGAGTAGCAGTCAGCTCGTCCATGAGCTTGCTGATCTCCACCGCGTGCTGCGCTTCTGCATCCTTCAGCTCCCTCTCCCGGTCATCCGTGACAGTCCTGGCCGTCTCGACCTGAGAATTGAGGCTGTTGATCACCAATTCCATTTTGCTTTTTTCTTCAGCCCAAGTGGTATCGGACTGAAGACGGGCGGCCTCAGCATCGACCAGCTTCTTCTGAAAGATCTCACGATCACTCTTTGCCACCGCGAGCTCGATGTCACGTTCTGACAAGGTCGCCTCAAGCTCCTTCTTCGCGGCCTTGAGCTTCTTCTCTTCCTCCTCCCTCTTTAGTTCGCTGTCTATTGCCTTCGCCGACGCCATAGCGCTCTGAACAACTTAAGTCAGCGGGAGGAAAGCAAGGAAGGTATAAGACAAAAAGAGAAAAGGGGAAAGTCTCACCTTAGCAGCTTCCCGGAGTGCATAGTTAAGCAAGTTCACCCCGTGGCTCTCCTTACCATCCAGGAACTTGGCAGAGTTCCCTAGAAGACCGGGCACTTGCTCGAATGCGAGCTTGAGGTAAGATAGCCCGGGAATTTCCCCAGCAGCCTGTCCCGAGGCACCCTCCTGAGATCGCTGAGGCGAAGCCTCGGTCTGTTTCCCTATGACCAGCGTAGTCTTCTTGGTGGGAGGAAGCTCGACGGACGCCCCTTGATCTTTCTTCTTCGACCCTTGCTGGGTCGCGATCTGCTTGCCCTTGTCCGCGGCAGTAGCAGTCCTGGCCGGGGGAGCCCTCTGAGAAACGGGCTGAACAGCTTGAGGGGCTGGAGGTTCGGCCATACTCGCGGCCTGAGTCCCCATTGCGCCGGATGAGCCCGGGGCGGCCGGTGATGTTGTAGCCTGATCTCCGGTCTGGCGAGCTCTCTTCCTGGGTGGCGGGATTAGCTCTAAGGGCGCCATTTCAACTTCTTCGACACTGTCCGAGCCTGAGCTGGTGTCGACAACCTCATCAAAAACGGACCTTACAGGTTTAGTCCGTCGAGATCCGATGTGTTTAGAGCGAACCAATCCCTCTGCAGAGTCGGAAGCAAGCTGGTATTGGCGAAGCAGTTCGTTCGTTAGCTTGACGTCGTCTTCGTCCGATCTGCGGGCACCAAGGATCTCGAGATCGGCTGTTTCGCCCGGAGTCAAGCCGAGGGCTGGAGCGGAAAGATCTGCAAAAGAGAAAAATGTTTAGCTCGAGATCGCAAACATAAGCTGGAAAGCAGCTTGAAGGACATCCTACCTGGTTCAGCCCGGAAGCTGAAGTTCAAAAGATCAGATAATGAAGGGCAAGACACATAGAACCAGTTCGTCTTATAATGTCCTACGTTGGACTTGCCCTTGGCATCGCCTTTCGGTACCACGTCCTTGTAAATGGACTCCGTACGAGGGGAAGCGTAGTAGATACCATCCCGAGGTTGTCCCCTGCTAGTGGCCTTAAAAGTGTATAAGTGCCTTATAATTCCCGGATTCGGGAAAGGTAGGCCGTACTTCCTAAAGAAGATCGCTAGCGAGGAAAACTGGGTGTACGAGTTCGGAGTCAGCTGGAAGGGAGCGAGCTTCAGGGCGTTCAGAAGCTCGATCAGATACGGCGGAACCGGAAAACGTAGACCGGCCTCCAGATGCTGGACACTAATGGCCACAAATCCCCTGGGGGGTGTGGCCGCGTGGTCCATCGGAGCGGGCTCCATAAGACGACAACCCCGGGGGAAGCGATATTGAACCCCCAGACCGACGAGGTCCTGGTATGTTATCCACGAGGGATGATGTGTAAACATCTCGCGACCTCGCCTGATCTCCGCAGGATCAAGCTCCCCGGCCTGCGAAGGCGGATTCCCTTCCGAGCTTTCTCGAGCTGAGAACTCCTCGGTGACGTCCTCGCTATGTAAAGATGCCTGAGGGACCTCTCTCACTTGATCCTCCGAGCTGGAGGAGTCATCCTCTCCTACGACATGTTGTGGGCGCGTGCAACCTGAAGACATCTACAAACAAAAGGAGCAGTTAGGTCGCTTAACGCAGACCGTTCCTATCAGACTAGAGCTCCAAGTTTGCTATCTAACTATTTCTTAACAGGTCGCGTACGCCGCACAAAGACTATAAGCGACCTAAAGATCGTTCCTCTACTACTTATGCGCGATCTTGAGATCGCTCAGACTCACAAACAACAAATCCTACAAACTACAACAACCTAACGGATCAAACTAGGAGAATACGAAAAGACGCAAACATTCAAACACAAGCACAAGAACAAAATGCCAGAAACCAAGCAGCAAGCAAATCATCACCAGAAATAAAAGAAAGCAGTAAAATGCTGGAAAAAAGCGAAGAAACGATGAAGATAAAGAACTCACCGGTGACCAGAAAGCAGAAACGTCGCCTGAATGATGGACACCGGAGAACCAAAAACTGATGACTGATGACAGACGGAAGCGAGAAGACGAAGATGAAACCGGAAGTGTGAAAATGACAAGCAAAAAGTAAAAAGAACAGATTGGCCCGCCTTATATAGCCGGTCCCGAGGTCATATCCTTGACCGTTGGATCTGGTGGCAGGCCAACCGCCTCAGATCCAACGGTGCAGCGCGATCTAGGGTACGTGACCCGAAGAGACGCCATCAGACGAAGAGACGTGCATTTAATGCCCGTTGCAGAAGCCGGACCGCCTCAGGGGGTGTTGCCACGTGTCCAAGAAAAAGGAGGGAAAACTTAGCTTTTCAAGATCTCAGATCGATGACAGGATTGCAGACCGCTTCAGATATCAGTGCGCTGATCGAAATTCTCAGTGCGCTGAGAATTCTTCAGTTCGGATAAATCTTCGGTTCAGCAATCAGACCGTCGGAGCCTCTCAGGGCAGCATGAAGATTTTAGTTCGCTACAGAAGTCAGATCGCCATGTAAATTCTCAGTTCGTCACAAAGATCTTAGTTGACTATTAAGTTCTCAGGCCGCAGGAAACGACCTAAGAACTGGGGGGTTGATGTTATGGGTATTTTTGGATTCCTTGAATGGGCTGGCAAAGGCCCATAGAAATGGTGGCCCAGGTTAGCAAAGGCCCGTGAGAGGTACTGTGTGTTAGATCGCGAGATCGATCTCGAGCAAGACAATGACAGGTTCACCTGCTATGATGATAGCGACGTCAAGGTCGCTAGATCGTTGCCGAGTCTCAGCTCGTCACGTCGAAGGATAAGCCCGTTCTCTACATCAGTTCGCCCAGTATCAGTGTAAGACAGTAAGATGGCGTGTCTTGCACGGTAAGTAAGGTTACCTCACCTAATGGCAGCCTAATTTCCGAAAATCTCACCAAACCAGCATGGGCTTGCAGTCGGCCCACGTTTTACCAGAGTTGACATGTCAGAAGTCAGAAGCATTTAAAGCTCTCCAGCAGCATTTATTACGACAAGATCAGCCCTTTTTGTCTGTTAGTTCCATTTGTAGCCTCATCTTCTCTATAAATAGATAGAGGCATTTATTGTTGAACGGATCCAGAAATTGAGAGTTTGAGAGGCTGTTACTCTGTAAAAAAGTAGGGAGAGCAACCATTTTGTGAGAGATCAACAGTAATAACGGAACAAGTGGACGTAGGCCCTTCCAAATCGGGCCGAACCACTTCAAATCTCCTGTGTTCTTTCTTCTCTCTTCTTTCTTCTTCTCTTCTTCACCATTATTCGGTCTGTTTGTTGCAGGTCTCCTTATCAGCGCGGCATTGGGCTCAAGAATCTGGTTGGCTGGTTTACCACGTCAACATATAGAATAAGGACAAAACCAAAATTTTGGTTTTAAGGGGTTAAAACAAAAATAAATTAAATTAATGCAAGACAATTACTTATGTTAAGTCATTGAAAATAGTTATATATAATTTTAATAATACTATATAATTCAAAAATTAGGCAAAATAACCCATACAACATGTTAATTAATAATTTATCTTTAAATAAAATTTATTGGAGGATGTAATGAATGATATCGGAAAAAAAATCACTTATATCACAATTAAAATTAATATTTTAGATTGTGTAATATTACTTGTATTACGGGGGACGGAGTTAAAAATGTCAATCTAAGAATATTTAGGTGGTCAATGACAAAATATATTTGATCTAAAATTGAAGTTTATATAGATAATTATTTAAATACATGTTTTTTAAAAAAAAGTAAAATTTGGGCGGTGCTGTGGCCAGCGGGCATCCCAGAGGGGACCAAATGTAAAAGTTAACAAAAAGTTAAATACATTAAGGGGTGAATTTTTTTTTTTTTTTGGAACATAATTAACATGTGAAAGTTAATTTTATAAAAGTTAATGTTATAAAAAATGTAAAATAAAATCTATTTAATAAATTAACATGTGAAAGTTTGGATGCAGACAAGTAAACAAATCAAACCACATGTAACGTTTAGATGTTGTGAAAGCAAATAACACTCTTCACATGCTTGTCTGAATGAGACTCACTTTTAAAATTTTTTCTAGCCTTTTAACTTAATAATAACGATAAAAGAAATGAAAACGACAACTCTGACTTAGAGCATCTTCAATGTTAGTGTAGATTATAGAAAAATAAGATATTACATAAGATTATATGGAAAATGATGTATCCAATACAGATGTCAATCTCCACTATCAAATTGAATTAATAAAAAAAAAAATAGACATTATGAAGATGACCCTCTATTTGTAAAGAGTTTGATAGACAGATCTCTACTAATTGATTCAGTAAAATTGAGTTGATAAAAAAAAGATAGATATTGTGAAGATGATCCTTTATTTATAAAGGATATGATAGACAGACATTCCTAGTTGTTTCATTAAATCATGGTACTATTACTACTAGACCGCATGTAACTGCCTTTGACTTAATAATAATGATAAAAGAAATGAAAGCGACAACTCTGGCTTAACATTATTGCAGTAAACAAATCAGACCGCATGTAACTGACTTTGACTTATTAATAAATCAGACCGCATGTAACTGACTTTGACTTAATAATAATGATAAAAGAAATGAAAACGACAACTCTGGCTTAACATTATTGCACCATTCCATACACGAGTTGGAAGGAGCCTTGACTTTTTATAATCCATCTATTTTGGAATTTTCTAGCACCATTCCATACAACGAGTTGGAAGGAGCCTTGACTTTTTATAATCCATCTATCTCTATATTTTGGAATTTTCTAGCACCATTCCATACACGAGTTGGAAGGAGCCTTGACTTTTTATAATCCATCTACCTCTATATTTTGGAATTTTCTTCTAGCTTAACTTATCAATAATGACAGACTAATGAAACGATTTACTTTATTTCCATCAATCATGGTTGGTTATCAGCACAACTTGTCTCTTGGGTTCAAAATATATCAAAAAGTTTGGTATTCTTAGAATGGAGACAGCTCACAATATTATTATTATTTTTATTAGTAGCAGTAGTAGTAGTGCTGATTGCACAAATGACTCTTGAGGTGTGGCGTAATTGCACCAACTTTTGGTGTTTATTGCATAAACATCCCTACTATTAGTGGTCACTGATTTAAATTAACAGTTGACTACGCTATTCAAACAAAAAGTAAAAAATACTCTTGACATTTATTTAATTTTTTTAAGTTTTTCAATTAGTAAAGTAAAAATTCAAATAAAAATTTGATTGTATCAACCCAAATCTTCCTCATCTTGATGAACGTCATAAACAAAATCATATTTTGAAGAAAACCAAATCTTCAACAAATGTACACATCTTCTTCTTTAATCACCATATATTATCAACAAAATCCAACCCTGATGCCATAATCTCCTTTAATCTCAACTCTTCTTCAATTCAATATTTATTAAATTTGCCTAAATACATGTTCAAATAATACGATTTGTGAGTTATTAACATCATGCAAATTATGAAATGTTATGATGATTAATGTGATGTTGACAACTCACATGTCATATAATTTGGGCATGACATTGCGTAAAAAATTTGGGAATCCTAGCATTATTCTCTATCTCTATCTTCCTATACATATAATCCCTTGAAATGACAAATAATCTTAGTTTATCCCAACTTTTTAAAATATTAGCCAAAAAACCCCTTGTCGTCAACCAAAAATGATTTCCATCCAATTTTTTAGTGGCTTTTTGATGAAACAATGAAAAGATGAAAACGCCCTTACAATATTGACAAATTAAAAAATAAAAAAATTTATTTGATTACCAAACTACAATTTCATCAACCAAATAAAAAAAATTTAAAAATTAAAATAAATTTTTTTAAAAATTTACAATTAAATTTATGTAAAAATAAATAAATTACAATCTTAAATAATTAAAATAATAATATTATTATTAAAAGTCATAAAAAATAAATATAATAAAATAAAAATAAATTATTTAGTATTTAATAATTAAAAAATTATAATTAGACAATTATAATTAAATACAATATTAGTTTAGTATTTAATAATTAAAATTTTAAAAAAACATTAATTAAAATCAAAAGATTGATGAAGATCTGTGTTCAACCCAGATCATCGAAGTATGAATATTTGGGTTGCCCAGATCTTCTTTAAAGCCAAAAAAAAAAGCACAAAACAAACAACACCAGGGATTCATTATATGATCTGGTTTCATTAAAAAACACAAAATAAAAAAAAATTAAATAAAAATTAAAAGACAAGGGAAGATCTGGGCAATCCATATCTTCAAAGATTGAAGATTTGGGTAATCTAGATCTTTATTAAAACAATAAATAAACATAAAATAACACAACACTAGGGAGTTCATTCGATGACCTAGTTTGATTTGAAAAAAAATAAAAAATAAAAAAAAAAAGAAGAAGGAAGATCTGGGTCTAGATCTTCAAAGTTTGAAGATTTGGGTAACATAGATCTTTATTAAAACAAAAATAATAATAACAATAATAAACACAGAACAACATAACATCAGCAGGTCCATTTGATGATCTGCTTCAATTTAAAAAAACAAAACAAAAAATAAAATAAAGATATAAATAGAAGACCAAAAAAAAAATATCTTGGTAGCCCAAATATTTTGAAGATCTAGGTGACCCAAATCTTTATCAAAGCGAAAAAAATAAATAAATAAACACAAAACAACACAACACCAGTAGATTCATTCAATGATCTACTTTGATTGAAAAAACAAAAAACAAGACAATTTCTTTTTTTTTTTAAAAAAAGGGAAGATCTTCAAAGTTTTATTAGGAAAAAAAAAAACACAAAACACAAAACAACACAACACCAAGATAAACCCACCAGGTTTGTTAGTGAACCCAGTGGGTTCTGATAGAAACCAAGAAAGCAAACCTATAGATCCTTTGAGCATCAATGAAGGACCTATGATAAGGGCTCGAGCTAAAAGGATTAAGGAAGCTTTAAATGGACTCACTCAAGATATTTGAGCCAAGAGTCTTACATAACATGGCTTGAATGGCTTCGAGGGGACATCGAGGCTTCAAAATATCATTCAAGTTCAAGACCCAATCCAAGAACATCAATCTTAAGGCTTGGACAACAATTTTAATACAAATTGGGCTGTTATTTATTTGTTTGTATTAATTTGGGCTTAATTTGTATTATGGGTTGGGTTTTAAATTAGTTTAGTATATTTAATGTTATATTAGGGTTTTAATTATTAAGATGAGACATTTAAATTAAAAGCCCAATGTGGGTGTGTTTAGAAGACTAATTGTGCAGGGTTAATTAAATTAGGATTTTATTTAAGTTTCCTATTAGGTTTAGCATTGAGAGTTTATTTTGGTTTCCTTTTGAATTTAGGATTGTATGCCTATAAAAAGCTTGTTAAACCTAAAATTTAATCAGACGTTTATTGAATAAAATTTTAACTTTTCTCTATTGTTCTTTTGAGAATTTTGAGATTGCATCAAGAATTGTTCTTGATTAATCAACCTAGATTTATCTCCCACATTTTCAACTCTTTCTTGGGAGTAGCATCGTTATATCTTTGGTTCTTGATTCTCTAATCAACGGGTCAAAAATTTTCTATACTCTGAATTAACTTTCTTGAGGATTGTGTTTCAATTTGATCGTGTGTGTCGTATGGTTATATACGGGGTTCATATCAATTGGTATCAGAGCTTCGATCAATTAATTCAGGTTTGGGTTTTCAATTTAAGTTTCTTGTTCTGATTTTTTTTCTTTAGCCACATATCAATATCTGATTTATTTTCTCTAGCCGCAATTTAGGGTCTGCTTTGCTTTGTTTTCCGTATAACCATCAACAACCACCCATTATCTCAATATTTTATTTGCTTTTTGACTCTGTTGTTGCATATCTGATCACCAATTTTCTTGCCTTTTGAGAACTGCATCACCATTCATTGAATTGCAGTACCAAAATCAGTCAATATTAAAGATATATATCTTCCTTATTTTTGTCTTCTGGTGCTATACATCATCACCCATCATTCAATCAGCATTCTTTTTATTTTTGTGTCTTGTGGCACTGCACGCCACTTCTTTTATCTGTCATATATATATATATATATATATATATATATATTCTTTAGTTTCTTGCGGTCTGCACTTCATCAATTATCTTGACCAAATACAAAAATCTTGGTTGAATCTTCATATTCTGTTTTTGAACCGCATCCAAAAATCAAGATTCTCGTAAAACACATTCTAGGGTTTTTTTATTTGCAAGATTCATATCAATATCTTGTTTTTGGTTCAACTCCACAATTTACAATCCATATAGTTATGCATTCTAGTTTGATTAAAAAAATCCAAAAAAAAAAAAGAAAAAAAAGTATATTAAAAAAATCAGGAAAAAAACAGTATAAAAAATCAGAAAAAAAAAGTATAAAAAAAAAAAAAAATTTGAATGCCATAAATTACTTAATTGAAGTGAGTTGATATTAATTTACCTTATTTGCAATTCAAGATCTTTGCGGTGTTTGAAATCTTTCTTGAAGTCAGATTGCTTTTTGTTATTTCATCATTCTAGTGTCATTGTTAGTCCTTATTTATTTTGTGTTCTTTGTGTGTGTGTTTTTTCTTTGTTGAGATTTGTCTAGGGTGATTATTTCAAGGGTGACCTTCTTGTGATTGATTAGTTCTATAAAAAACTTAGTGAGGAAAGTTTAAGTGTGGATAGGGAGTGTTGAGTTGAATCAAAATCATTAAGTGTTAAACACGTGAGTGATTAGAGTGAAACATGTGAGGGAGTGTTGTGAGGTTACTTTTACTAACCTTCTTGCAGGTGTCAATTATGTCTATGGATAACGATAAAGAAGTTGAAGAAGGAGAAAAGGGTAATGAGTCGTCCGTTCTCAAAGCGATGCAACAACAATTTGAGAGGATGAACATAGTGTTTGGAGAGATTAGGGATCGAATGGATAGGCAAGATGAGGCCATAGCTACTTTGCAAAGGGGGCAGCAAAGGAGAGCTCCAGAAGAGCATAGTGATAATGATGAATTTGAAGCTGATTATGGGGTGTTCTATGGAGAAGATTTGGAAGGAGATGACAATGTCATTAATGTTAATAGAGGCCAAATTAGAGGTGGTAGAGGTGGTCGTAGAGGAAGAGGTAATGACAATGGAGATCGTAGGTACTATAGGGATGGGAATGAGAGAGGAAGATGGGATGATAGACCCGATAGACCGGATAGGGATCTTGGTAGCATTAAGATGAAGATACCCTTTTTCCAAGGGAAGGCTGATCCTGATGTGTATTTAGAGTGGGAGAAACGAGTGGAGTTAGTCTTTGAGTGTCATAATTTTACTGAGGAGAAGAAGGTGAAGTTAGTTGCGGTTGAGTTTATGGATTATGTTGTGGTTTAGTAGGGGCAAGTAGTGCTAGATAGAAGGAGAAATGAGGAACATCTTGTAAACACTTGGGGTGAGATGAAAACTGTTATAAGGAAGCGGTTTGTTCCTAGATCATACTATAGGGAACTTTATTGACGATTGCAGAGCCTAACACAAGATTCTAAAAGTGTGGAGGACTATTATAAGGAGATGGAGATAGCCATGGTTAGACCTAATGTAGAAGAGGAATAAAGATGCAGCCAATTATGTTTAATTGAGAGAGTGAATTTTCTCTTTTCTTTTTGATGAACATGTGATCTTATCAAGCTTTGCTTATGGAGATCAAATATGACTTATTTCCCACCTTCTCATCTATGTCTTGGGAGTGGCATCAATATCCTTCTTTTATAATTTTGGTTCTTGATTGAGTTCTAATCATTGGGTCAAAGTTCTTTATAACTTTGGTTCTTGATTGATATATAATCAACGGATCAAAATTCCTTTTTATAAACCTGTTTTAATTTTTCTTGGGGTTGTATTTCAATTTGATTGTGGGTGTCGTATCTTTATAGACAGGATTCGCATCAGTTGGTATCAAAGCAAATGATAATGCGTAAAGCGAGGTTTCCTGATCAATGCAAATCTAAGTTGCAGCCGCGTGGAGATGGTCCATTCCAAGTGCTTGAACGTATCAATGATAACGCGTACAAGATAGACTTACCAGGTGAGTATAATGTTAGTGCTACTTTCAATGTTTATGATCTTTCTCCTTTTGATTTTTATGCAGATATCGATTTGAGGACAAATCCTTTTGAGGAGGGGGGGAATGATAGAAACCAAGAAAGCAAGCCTATGGATCCTTTGAGCATCAATGGAGGACTTATGACAAGGGCTCAAGCTAAAAGGATTAAGGAAGCTTTAAATGGACTCACTCAAGAGATTTGGGCCAAGAGTCTTACACAACATGACTTGGATGGCTTCGAGGGGACATCGAGGCTTCAAAATATCATTCAAGTTCAAGACCCAATCCAAGAACATCAATCTTAAGGCTTGGACAACAATTTTAATACAAATTGGGCTGTTATTTATTTGTTTGTATTAATTTGGCCTTAATTTATATTATGGGTTGGGTTTTAAATTAGTTTAGTATATTTAATATTATATTAGGCTAAGACATTTAAATTAAAAGCCCAATGTGGGTGTGTATAGAAGACTAATTGTGTAGAGTTAATTAAATTTGGATTTTATTTAAGTTTCCTATTAGGTTTAGCGTTGAGAGTTTATTTTGGTTTCCTTTTGGATTTAGGATTGTATGCTTATAAAGGGCTTGTTAAACCTAAAATTTAATCAGACGTTTATTGAATAAAGTTTTAACTTTTCTCTATTGTTCTTGTGAGAACTTTGAGATTGCATTAAGAATCGTTCTTGATTAATCAACCTAGACTTATCTCCCACATTCTCAACTCTTTCTTGGAAGTGACGTCGTTATATCTTTGGTTATTGGTTCTCTAATCAACGGGTCAAAGATTTTTTATAATCTGAATTAACTTTCTTGGGGGTTGTATTTCAATTTGATCGTGGGTGTCGTATCGTTATATACGGGTTCGCATCAAGTTCATTCAACAATCTGGGTTTCAAACCCAAATGATCTAGTTTCCATGGAAACTAGATCAATGGTTGTTGAACTGGTTTTCACAGAAACCAGATAGATCGATGGTCGTCGATGTTTGTTGATAGGACCCGACTCGACTCCTATCTCAAGTCTAAGAGGATCCAATGAAAACTTAAATTCTCTCGATTAAAATCCATATTTACTGAAAATCTCTTCGAACAATCATTAAAATTCTGAAAATCACTTTGATCGAACTATAAATTGAACAAAACTAAAATCTTAGAAATTTCTCATATTGAAACTCATAAACTTTAACTTCGAAGATAATTTTTCAAGTATCTGTAAAAATTTTCAACTTGTAAAACGATTTTGGAAAAACACTTACAAAATTTAGTAAATAACAAAACAATATACATTTTTTTTCAATAAGTTTATCATCATGTGACATTCCTCGCAATACGCAGAGATTTGCTTGAACCTGCAGTAGATACCTGGGGGAAAAATTTTTAAAGAAAAAGGGTGAGCCTAATGTTCAGTGAGTGGATATAAATTTTCAAAAAGATTTCTAAATAAAACAAAGCATGTATATAATCAAAGCTACTTCTTAATAAAACATGAAATTTCACATTTCCGATAATAAAACTAAATTTGAAACATGATCTCAAAGTAAAACTGTGAACTTTCTAATATTATTTCTAAATAATACTCAAAACTTATCAATCATAAAAAGAAACAATCTCACAAGTTCATAAATAATCATTTTTGAAATAAATATCATATCATCGTAAAACTATAATTTCTATATAGAACTTTTCTGTAAAACTTTTCTAGAAAATTCCTTTCTGAAATTCTGTAATTCTATAAGTTCTCTTTCTTGTACCATATTCTAATAAACCTTTCTTTTAAAATGCTTTTGGATTTATTTTCTACACCAATTAATACTCGAGGTTTCTATCATGCGTAGTGGAGATATTCAACATTCACGCAGAGTAGGGATAACTTCTAGGGGAAGGGGATTTCTATCATGCGCGGTGGAATTTACTCATCACACACAAAGCGGGGATTCTGTCATCCACGTATAAAACGACTCAATGACTCTAACTTTTTCTCAATCCGAATGACTCAACTTTCTGACTCCTGCCCAGCATGTGTTAGGCTATTTTGATTTCAGGTCTTACTCACAATTCTAACAGTTAGAGGGGAGGGTATGCCTTGGCATTCTAAAACATTTCCATTTCTCTTTCTTTCCTCAAATTCTCCTTTAAAATGCTTCTTTGTAAGAAAATTTCCAAATACAATTCTTTATAAAACTTTTTTGTGCTAAAAATGTAGTTTCCAACAAAATTTTATTCATGCATAATAAAATCTTATTCATACATATATCTATCAAAACCATAGTTTCTCATGCACTTGAGAAAACATGCTATAAACTTTCATAAATCACTTGGTTGATTCATAATTCATAAGACTAAGTTTACTTTATTAGTTTATAAAACATTCTTTAAAAAACTCAATACAAAACACAAGATTCACAAAGCATACAACATACTTTAGAATCACCAAAAGCATACCTTCTAATTTCATAAAACATAAGTTTACAAAACATAATCTCAAATCCATAGTTTACAAAATATGCTTTAAGATTTCAAAATTAAATACTTTATTTCAAAAACCATAAAACATAATTTACTTTATTAGTTTATAAAATATTCTTGAAAAACTTAATACAAATCATAAATTGTACAAATCATCAAACTTTATAAATTTGTAAAACATGCTTTTAAAATTCTAAAAGACATACTTTCTAACTTACAAACCATAAGATAGACTTTTCAAAATCACAAAACATAATCTTAAATCAAATGTTATAATGTTAAATCAAAAGCTATAAAAACTAACTTACTTTGTATAAATCTTTAAGATATATTTTGGAAATCCAACACGCCTTATAAAGTTCACAAGTCACTACACATTCTCTAAAATCCCCAAAAAGATAGAGTCTCAAATTTATAAATCATAAAGTATACTTGTAATGATAAACCCCAAACCTGATTTTCTATTATATTCTATGTACCTGAGTAGGATAGAGAATATTGATCTGGAAATAGGGCCAAATAATGATTTAAGACCCGATTAGGGTATAGAAAATTTTGGAGTTTGTTTTGACAAAAAACGAAAACTTTCGGTAAGTAGTGTTTCCGGACGGAAACATTTTCGGACAAATAGTGATTTTCGAAAAAGAGCCCTAAGAACCGAAAATGTCCGAAATAGGTCATGGACCTTGAGAGAACTGAAACGAAATGAAACGGAATCCGTTTGATTGAGTTTCAGGAGATCTGAAAGATTCCGATCAAATTGCACTATTTTTCGAATATTGAGTTTTTGTGACCTAAACTCTATTAAAAAATTTCGCGAAGATAGGAATGAGAGGTAAGGGACCCAATTAGAGTATTTCATGATCAATTTGAAGTTTAAATAACCGTGGAATATTTTCAGAATATTTTTCGGATTGAATAGTATATTAAATTGTGTTTAGGTTAAATTTTCATCCAGATTTATTATTTTGTGGTACTAGAAATATTCTAATTGAGTTACGATCGAATCATAGGCCTCTCGTAGTATTATTTAAAGTTTATTATATTTTCATATCGCAAGTTGGATGTCATTTGGTTGACCCCGGTAGGATTATAAAGTCATTAGGCGTGAATTACGTGTTAATCAAGCGAGGTGAGCTCACGGAATTTAACCAATGAGAAATGAGATAAGTGATTTGAAAAGTAGTAGCTATGGATGTCCCACGTGTTATTCATGGATTGGTTGAAGAAATAAGTGGACTAAAATGTGCCAAGTGGACCAATAGAATATAAAATGATTTATTTTTGGGCACTAGTGAGATTATTGAAAGTTTAAGGTTATTATATGAAATTTTCTTGGGGGATCTTTTAATAATTGAGCAATATAATATATATATATATATATGTTGATTTGTCTCTTTTGAATCACATTTTGCCGAGAATTAAGAGAGAAAACAGAGAGTGAGAGTCGGGTGAGCCGAGAGAGAGAAAGAGAGAGGTCGTGAGGTGTGCCGAGAGAGAGATAGAAGAAGAGAAAAAGATCTGGTTCGAATTTCATCGTGATTTCTTCACGAAAGTTGTTCCTTGTCATCTCCTCTAGGTAACCCAACAAATTTGAAGCAAAATGATTGCCTATTTGATTAGTTATCTCAGTTTTAAGCTTGATGCTTCGTATGAAACCCTTTTTTTTTTCGTTTATTTTCGTTTTCGAGATTAGGGATGATAAGAGGGATATATGAGGATGATTTTGGAGTGAATTGATGGAAGAAAAATAGATAAAATGAGAGAGGAAAGTCGTGGAGAAAAATGGGTTTTTTATGGGATCCTATTTCGTTTTCGATTCTAAGGCATTATATGGATGTTTTAGAGGTTAGGAAATAATCTTTTGAAGTTAGATTTCGAAAACGAAAAGTTTAGGATCTATTTCGAAGCTAAACGGACGAGTTGAAAGGTGATTTCTGAAACCCTTCGAAACGCGTTTGTTTAACGGTCGAAACAGTTTATTTAATCATAGTTGGGTGTTAGAACACTAGAGAATTGATTTTTGAAGTTGTCGAAAATTCGGAACGAAAAGTGATTTTCGTTAGTAAACGAATCCGATTGATTTTCATTCTGAGTTTCCGTCGATGAAATTGAGTATACTAAGATATTCCTAGGAAAGAATAAGTAGGATTCATGTAGAGAAAACGGATATCGAAAACCCCGATTGAATAGAAATTGAGATCCGAAAGTTTAGGCGTTAAAGGATATATATAGAGATAATTAGATTTTTATTGATTTTGAATGTTATTTGAATGAGTTAAGTGACCCTAAATGGATATTTGATGTTTTAGGGTAAAAACGGAGACTTCCGGAGGCATACGGAGGAGGCTCGGATTCTATCCGAGAAAGTGGTGTGAGTGGAACTATAAGTTTTTAAAATTTATATCGTCTTAAAATTTATTTTAAAGTTAAAAGAATTTATTATAAATAGTTATTCATTTATTAATTGAATTTATATTTTAATTCTAACATAAAGATTTTAGTTTATTATTTATGTATATGAGAATGTGCTAGAATTAAATATTTTAGGCTTATTGCCTTAAGATTTAGAATATTATAGTGTATAAAGAAAAAAAAAAATTTAATAGCCTATGGTTTACCCTAACCCCAATTTAGTACCCGGTCGAATGCCCTATGCATGATACGGTAGATGAGAGGAAGTCAGTCAATGAGATTTGAGTCTAATCGACTCATGTGTGAGCGAGGTATGAGTGATCCGTATTCACGTATAGGGTAGTATGGTTGGTCCGCAGCATGAGCCTGCTTTCGGCGACTACACATGGTAGATCTCCCACTCCTAGTGGTTAGCTAGAGTTTATATGCTACCACACCAGGAGTAGATATGTCTTGGGTTACCATTTGGGCGAGCATCAGAAAAGCTTTGAATAAAAGATTTCAGAAAGTTTTAGAAAGAAATTTAGAACGAGATTTAAAAGCAGTTTTAAATGAGTTTTAGAAAAATACTTTAGTTTTATTAAACTGTTTTTGGAAGAAATTTAAGTGTAGAAATGAGTTTTAGTTAAAAGTTACTACCACTCACTGAGTTATACTAACGTTTTTCTTTAAATGTTTTTATTAAAAATTCTCCCACAGGTGCAGGAACTAATCGTCCAGCCGACGAGGTTCAGTCAGGTGTGCAGGCGGACGTATAGGACGACACCTACTACATGTATATATTTTGTTATTTTGATCATGTATATGTTGATGTACATAGTTATAAATATTTTGAAAAAATAGTGAATGCATTAGTTAAAATGTTTTATTAATGTTGTATGACATCCAATGTTCAAATTTTATTGACTTGTTTGTGGTTGTTTGTGAGAAAGGAGTCGAAGGCTCCAAAAGTTGAGAAATGAATTTCATGGAAGTATTTTTATAAACTGTATTTGAAACTTGCAGGGTGGCATAGTTTAGAAAGCAAACGGCATGCTGCCGAAATTATAATTAAAAAGCGAAAATTTTTTATCATCATCACCTTGTAAAGAAGTTAAAATATCTAGTTAAATGATTTTCGATGCCTCGACGGGATTCCTTCGGGCTGAGTATAGGGTTTATGGGAATTCTTTTGGGGTGCTACAGGGTCTTTCTCGGGTCTAGAAGAGGGATTCGGGAAGGGTCCCGTCATGTAAGTTATAAAGCATAATCTAAAATCCATAAATCATAAAGTATACTCCAAGGTCTCAAAACAATATCATACTTTATAAGTCACAATTCATATCATAAAATTTTTTAAAACATAATCTAAAATCTATTAAAAGCATAATCCAAGTTTATAAAAACATAATCCAAAATTCATATGTACTAGTATACTTCAAAACTTCAAAACATACTTTAAAATTCATACTTTCTTCAACATGTATTCTAATCAAAAGCTATCATTTTCAATTCGTGAAACAAGCTTCAATTTCTCAAAACACGCTCCAAAAGTATCACAACATACTTTAAAATTCATAATTCACAAAACACATACTTCAAAATTCATATAATCAAAACTCACTTGGTTAAATAATAAAACATACTTTAAAAACTATAAACTCAAAACTTACTTTATTAAAATAGGAAATAGTCTTTGGAGATCAAAATGGAACTTTACTTTATTAAATCATGAAATTCATTTTAAAAACTCAACACAAGTATAAAATTTACAGTTCATCAAAGGTGGTTTAAGATCACCAAAAAATATAGTTTCAAATTTCATAAACCAATACACATGCTTTGAAATCACAAAACATAATCTTAACTTTATAAACTACAAAGTATACTTTAGATTTCAAAACAAAAACTATACTTTATAAATCAAGAATCATATCATAAAATTGCCAAAACATAATCTAAAGCTTATAGATTCTAAATATACTTTAAATTTTTCAAAACATCTTCTTTAAAAGTTTCCAACACATATTCTAAAATTCATCCATCATATAATATACATATTAAATAAAATCCCTCTTTCTAAATTCATGAAACATGCTTCAAATCCTTAAAACATACTTCAAAATTCCTAAATCACAAAACATATATAAATCTTAAAACTAATAAAAGTTAAAACATAACAAAAACTGTAAAACCCAAAACCCCGTTCATCGGAAAACGAATTATTTTTCCGATAGATCGCGTTCGATCGAAAAAAATATAATTATCGAGTCCGAAAATGTTCAGAATAATTATTTTAGAATAAATAAAATAAATTCGAGTTCGTGAAGACGGATTCGAAATTTTAAAATAATTCCGAAGGCGAAAGCGATTAAAAGTGGATTCCCAGACGAAAATGGATTCGATGTCGGAATCAAATGGGAGAATGCATGGGAGAAATAAAATAAAATAAAATTAGTGCATGAAAATGGTGGACAAATGTCATTCATGCATGGAACAAGTTGACAAGTGGCATCCTTTTATAACAAATATATATTAAAGTTGAAAAAAAAGCAAATTGAAAGTAAAGAGTGAAAAGCAAGAATTAAAAAGCAAATAACCATTCGGTCAACATGCATCATCCAAGAGTCAAGAGAGATAGAGAATGAGAGAGTGAGAGTTAGAGAAGAGAGACCGAGAGTGGAAGATTGAGATCGAGAGAGAGAGAAACAAATCCAAGCAAAGCATTTCGGTCACCAGTCTTCAAGCCCAAAACCGAGAGCTGCCTTTGTTGCATGTGAGAGGAGCGAGCAGCTGTCAGCAGACCTAGAAGATGCAAGGTTGAAGGACAAGTTCAGATCTGAACCAAGAAGCCGTGCATGCAAGCAAGAGGAGGACCGTGAGCCGAGGAGCTGCTGCCGTGAGCTGCTACTGTCTTGAGGAGTTGCTGGCGAGAGGTGCTGCTGCTGTCGCCGTTGTGAAGTACTGCCGTGTGTTATCCAAGTGCAGACCGAGCTGAAGCACCGTCCTCTCTCCTGCCTATTTGATCTTCATCAAGCTGGAAGCTCACGCATGCAGGTGAGGATGAAAGAGCTGCTGCCGTGACTTTGTTGTTGTCGTGAGCTTGCAGTCGTGAGCTGCTGCCGAGCAGCTGCTATCAGGCCGAGAACACCATTACAGATCTGAAGTGAAACAGCATCAAGAGAAGACAGCTTGCTGGTGGAAGGAGACTGCTTGCTGCCGTGAGAGTCGTCTCGCGGTCGTAATTGTTCGAGAGTTGGTTCGAAGCGAAAAATAGTTCGAGTTGAGGTAAATGCTGTCCCATTAACTTTGTTAAGATGTTCCGTGTAATTTTTAATGCGTGCATGTGAATTTGGATTGAAGGAAGCTCGATTTAAAGTCAATTATAAGGACAGCCCATTCGCTCAAGTATTCGTTCGAAGTTTCAAGCTCTCGAAGTGAGTTTCGAAAAGTATATTGAATTTTTATTGATTTCGTTGGATAGTTAATGTTAGAATTGAGATATGGTTGAAAATTGATGATATTATGATTGGGTTTTAGGATTGAGAACCTCGTTAGTGCGAAGGTTCGCTCGATATTGTTGGTTGTGTTTTTGGAATGAAATTGTTTTCGATTGTTTTCGTTTTGAAATGGATTACGGGCTGTTATAGGAAAGTTAAGGGCTGATATGTTACGCTTTTAGTTTCGAGTTCGTTGTCGTGGAAAATGGTTAGTATTGGTATGTTTTAAAGTATCGAATAGTCGTTTGGATATTGAGAAATTGTTTCCGAGCGATTCGGTTGAGTTTTCCGCGAATGCAAATGTTTGTAGTTTGTGATTTTCGTTGTCGAATATGAAAGTGTTTATGATGTTATCTCATTGCCTCGAGACGTAATTAAGCCCGTTAAAGTGTTAAAGTTTGATGTTAGATAGTTTGAAATATATTTGAGTTAATCGGATAGTTTTTGTTTCGCGCGAAATCGTTAAATTGTCGAAATTTCGGAGTTGAAATCGGAAATGGATATTCGTTAAGCTTGCTGCCATATTTTTCATGTTTGTCCTTTAAAGTGTTTGAATATTCGTTTGTCGTGTTTTAAATAAAGTCACAAGTAGTAATTGACGATAAGTTTAATTGGAAACGAAGGAATCGCGCGAAACGTTAAAAACGATAATTCGTGATAAATAGTTGAAATCGCTTAAGTGTTATGTTATTCGTTTGGTTTCAAATTTTCTTTTTAGTGAATCCATTAGAATGTGATTTCGTTGATGTTACTTTAGTTTCAAATGGCATAGTTGTCGGTGTTGTAACTGTAGAGTTTCGAGTGGTTTATGTTGCGATAATGAATTCGTTCGAGATAGTCTCCGCGTGCGAATATTAGTTTTCCGTATTGTTGTCATGTGGGGATAAACGCTTGAATTGTTGTGATTGGAAAATCCTCGTGTGGTTTAAGATTTGTTTGTTCACAAGCCGTGTTTTAACGACATCTCGATCGAAACCAATTGTAGGTAAATCGGCGAGTGGACGAGACCCATAACGGGAAGTGGTGATAAAGTATTTGGAAGCAAGTAGTGAGTGTTATTAAATTGATTTGAAATTATTGTTTAATTCTAAGTCATATGAATTTTTTTTATAAAGGTTTTGGCATGAATGAATTTATATTAAGCTTTATGGTTTCATGCAAGCTTATTTAAGTTAAATGATATTATAAACTTTTCAGTTATGAAGTTTTACATGACATTTAAATTCAATGATCAAACATGTCATGATATTAATTAAACTATTTATGATATCCTCCCTTACGAATTTTTATATTCAAGAATGAAATGTGGATTTTATATAAAATGCAGCTTATTTGTAAATGTTTTGTTAAGCCTATGGTATTTCTTAGGGTGATTTTATGATGTTGTCGGTAATGGTAGAATACCCTAAAGCGATGTAGGATTCCGCTTGAGAGTTGCGATATAGGATTCCGCCTCTACCTAGGGTATATTATGAGCTAGCTTACTACCTGAGCGATGTAGGATTCCGCTACTTAGTTACCGATCATATGGCCTTGCGATGTAAGATTCCGCTTTGCCATATGCCTGAGTATACCAGTTGGCTAATAAAGTATTGGTGGTTGATTTACTATATTATTATGAAATGAATTCTTATTAATTTGTTTACCGCCATTTTAATTTACAAGTTTATGTTATATTGAAATGCTGTAAGCTGCTGAATTTTGTTTCATATTTATAAATCATGTTTTAGAAATGTGTTTAAAGTTAAAGGAAATGA
Source organism: Dimocarpus longan (assembly GCA_022984855.1). NCBI lineage: Eukaryota > Viridiplantae > Streptophyta > Magnoliopsida > Sapindales > Sapindaceae > Dimocarpus > Dimocarpus longan. The sequence goes on along the minus strand of CM041014.1, from coordinate 35,020,156 downwards.
ATCAATCAGATTTTATGAATAAATTCGTAAATGATAGGGAGATGACTATTTTGAACTGGATTTTATTTAGAATATTATAACACTCACTGAGGTCATTATCTCACCTTATTATATGTTTATAAAATCAAACTCTCCAGGTCAAGGTGCAGCTTTAGGTGCTACAACTTCAGCAGCTGGAACTTCGACTCACGAATAACAAGATTTGGTTGCATTGTAATTGCTGTGCGTGTTTATCTATGACTTTTGGGTTGTAAATATTAACACTTGAATTACATTAACTATATCTTGAAATAATTGTAAACCTCTATTTATGAATTCTAAACTATTTTAAATGATGTTTTAAATTCCACTTGATGCCTTTTGTTTTAATTACTCGATTTGAATCTTACTTTGAAATCTTGATTGTATGAAAATATATTTAATCTTCCGTTTTTATATTAACCCTGGGTTACCAAAACTATTTGTATAGTTATCAGGAAAAAGGCTTAGCTTCACGGGAGCCTCCTAGTTGGACCAAGTATCCTCTGGAGGTCCTCCGTGGAATCGCCGGGCGGGTCGCCGGTCGTATTAGGATAAGGCGAACGGGGCCTGTCAAAAACACTTTGATAAATCAATTTTAAAGAAAGTATCCACTTACTAGGTTTCTCCGAAGCTAATGGAATTCTTCTTGTACTTGTCTCCTCCTTGGAACCATTTTCACCTAAAACAACATCAAAACTTATTTAAAATCTACAAGAACTTAAACTAAGAGAATTAATTCTAACCTTAGAACTAGTTTCCCACCAAAATCCTTCTCCAAACCTCCTTGATTTTCTTCATCTCTTCTTGGTTTCTCCTTCCTTCTCTCTCCTCTCCTTGCCTTGATTTTTCTCTTTTCTTTAGGGTAATGTTCGGCCAAAGGGTGTAAGTGTAGTGGAATGGCTTCTAATTTCACATAAAACCACATATTTATATGTTCTCATGCATGGCTCAAAGTTTGGACACCTAGCCACCTTTTCCACTACTTATTTTGTCCATAAAAATCCAACCAATTATCCTCTTGAAATTTCAATCTTACCCCTTCTATAACATTTCACTTCCATTCATATCATTTCTAGAGAATTCTTTTCCTTTACATTTTTAATTTTGTCATTGCCATAACACTTTATTTACATTCATGCCCTTTTCTAGAAAATTTATTTATTTCTATCAATTACCCTTAAAAAATTTCATAATTTCTATCTTATCCTTTCTAGAGTTCTCTTTCTTTTTCTTACATAAATTGCCCTTCAACAATTTTATAATTCAAGTTATGATCTTTCTAAAGAATTTCATTCTCTTTTTACATACTTAACCTTAGGTGAGTGTATTTAGAAAATCAAATGGGGTGTGCTTAGAAAGTAATTTATGCAATACTAATTCTAATTGCACTCATTTGATTTAATTTTTTTTTTTGGGCCCTTTAATTTATGTTTCTAATTACACATCTTGTGATTTTCATTTAAACTTCATTTGGCTATATATACATATATATATATATTATACCCTATTAAATCGGTTCGGATTTGAGGTGTTACATTTGACCATTGATTTGAGTCGATCGAGGTGAGAGAGAGAGTAAAACGGTAATGGTGAGAGAGCAATGGTTGGGTTGGGTGATTGTGAGAGAGAAAGAAAGGAACAGTGATGGTGAATTGGTTAGGTTGGGTGAGATGAGTGATAATAGTGGGGACAACTATCTCCCTACATTTACCTATTTACACTTTTTTTCTAACAGATCCATCAAGTTATGAATGGAAGTCATCTATTTATTAATGTTAGGGTCTTTTTTGATAATATTTTCAAAATCAATGGTAGTTCAACATTATTTTTCAAACCAGGGGTTATTTTGATAATATCCCTATTATAATAATAATAATTGTTATGGGTGTTTTTACCATCAGACCAATTAGGCTGTCAAAAGTCCAAAGGATGGGCCCAATGACTCGAAGGCCCAAAAAGCCCAGCAATCGGCTCGTCTCTCTGTTCATCCCTCTACTCGATGATCTACTCGCTAATCAGCTCGTTAATATGCTCGCTGATCTGCTCGCCCATCTGCTCGTATATCAGATCGTCTCTCTGCTCACTTATCTGCTTGCCCATCTGTTCATATATCACATCGTCCAAGTACTCATTTATCAGCCTTTGCATGTGCTCCTTTATTAGCTCGTCTATGAGCCCGTTCATGAGATCAATTGTCTGCTCGTTCATCGGATCACTGAATGACTCTCTTATCATCTTTGTTAATAGCTCTTTACGGGATCGGCTCGATAGAAAGACTTATTCGCTCATCAGCATAACAAGGCATCTTTCTCGTTAAAGAGCTCGCTTCAATCACATCTCTCAGAATGCAAGTCAACTACAGTCAGAGCTGTCAGACCGATTACAGCTCAATGCTTGTCTCGTACACGCCAATCCCGTCAGAAATTACAACATGGATTAAGAAAATCTCACATAACCGGTATGGGTTTATCGTTTAAACCTATACTTTGGTTGAATTAGTCCTGACAAATGTCAACTGTATTCAATGTAATTCATCATTACAGTTTGACTTATTATATTTTGCCTTATTATGAATTACTGTAGCATCTCCCTTTCTCTATAAATAAGAGAGGAAATTCATTGTAAAAGGAGGACAATCTTTAAGTGTCATTACTTTGCAGAAATAGTAAGAGAGTGAACAGTGGACGTAGGCATATTTTAGGCCGAACCACTCTAAAAATCCTATGTCTGCTTTTCTTCCTCTTACCTTTTCTCCTTCGTTTTCTTTGCATTTTCACTTGCTGCAGTACTGGGCTCAAACGAACCTTGGTTGACTAATATCGAACGTTAACATCTTTAGTGCTAGAGGAAGGGCCTATCTGTAGTTTCATCACCTTTGCTCAACTTACAGAGCTCATTCGTTAGTCGCCATGGTCAGAGAAAGAATCACTAGGAGTTCCGACGCGGTTGTTGACCGTCTCAAGAACTCAAACGAGCAACGAGACACCATGCTTATTGGAGGACTACCTGACATGGGCGTGGGAATGTCTAATGCACCTACTGCTGGAAATACTCAAGGTATACCTTCTTTCCCCCTCCCCTCCATCCCTCCCATCAACCTGAATCTAATGTTGTTGGAGAAGATGCCATACAGGTGCTACAATAATGCCAGGAGGTGCTTGAGAATACCATGACGCAGTTGGCAAATGAAGTAAGAACGCTGATTCGGACCTAGGTTCAGACTGTTAAGAGACCACCTCAAGCAGCTGCGATGGGGGGTATCCCGCAGCAACAGCATGCTGAGGCCCCTGCCCCGAACGAGAGAGTCATCAGGGAATTGGTTCAAGAGGGGTCAACCTATTTCTCCAACGTGCAGTCCAGTACTCGATTTCAACGAGCTCGTAATGGGGAAGGTGTGACTCATCCTTCAAGATTCAGAGCGAGGGTGAGCTAAGGTGAACATCGGTTAGTAGAGATGGACCGTGGATATGATCAAGTCTCAGCCCGTAGAGATGAAGCCGGGTAGAGGCATGGTAATAGAGGTTCGCGTAGAGAACTTGAGTCAGACACGTTTGATCAGAAGCATGAACCTGGTCGCTTCACCCCCGAGTTCATATATAGAAGAAGACAAAGGACGCAAGGCCAACATTCCCCGAGCAGACAAAATAGGCGGGATAGGCAATCCACTGTCAGAAGAACTGAAGTACAGGGTCCACTCGTCAAGGAGCTCCTTCAGAGGGTCCAGTAGCTTGAAGTGTGACCCAAAGCCCATAAATAGAGGAGTCAGAGTGGATAGAGGACTCCATTTACCTCGGAGATCGAGATCGAGCCACTTCCCCCTAGGTTCAAAGTTCCTAACATTTTGTAATACAATGAGGACGCTGATCCTTACGACCATCTCGACGCTTTCAACATCCAGATGGACCTATAGACCACCAGCTCTCTGGTGAAGTGCCGCATTTTTCTAGCAATACTTGGGGATATTCTAAGGATATGGTTCAGAAATCTCCCACCTCGCAGCATCAATAATTGAGAGGAGTGTCAACGAAGATTTCTGAACCAATATAAGGCGTTGAAAATGTAGCTCGCGCCACCTTGCCACCTCGCTACTATCTTTCAACGTCCTGGTGAACTGTTGAGGGACTACATCAGCAGGTTCAGACGCAAGGTGAATAACATGGAAAGCCCTACGGACGGGGGGATCTTGACAACTATCTCGATAGGACTAAAGAAAGACAGGAAACTATATGAGAGCATTTATAAATCCCTAGTGAAGGACTTAGAGGAATTTTAAAAGCGAACAACGAAGGAAACAAGGTGGAAAGAAGCATTTGGCCCCAAGAAGGTGAATAATAAAAAAGATGAGGCTGGTAGCTCCAATTAGGGGAAAAAATGAGCAATTGAGGAAATAACCATGGGGGCCAAAGAAAAAAATGAGCAATAGAGGAAATCACATCCAGCTTGCAAGTCGAAGAGAATTAGAAGGACCTGCAAAGAAAGCAAGAAAGGCATCTGAAGAGATTGTTTTCACAGAAGAAAATGCTTGGGGTGTTCACTGGCCCCACAATGATGCCTTGGTGATTCGAGCCCGTATCGAGAACTCAGAAGTCAAGAGAATAATGATTGACACCGGGAGCTCGATGAATGTAATGTATAAGGAGAGTTACGACTAGATAGGGATTGGCGATGAACAGTTGAAGCCTTCCCCCAAACCTCTATATGGTTTCACCAGAGATGCAGTCACTCTTATTGGGCAAATCAGACTACCTCTTACTTCGAAGATACAGCTCGTCAATCAACTGTGCTCGCAGACTTTTTGATTATCAACTCTCCCTCACCTTATAATGTGATGTTGGGAAGGCCCGCGATAAATGATCTAGACATGGTCACCTCTACCAGGACCCTTACTATGAAGTTTCCAACTCCCAATGGGATAGAATGTATGCGAGGCAAACAGTAGCTAGCTCGTCATTGCTATGCAGATACAGTGAAGATGGAAGCTCGAGGAAAGAAGGTGAATGTGGTCTCAAGGCACGAGTTACAGGCTGGTAATACTTTCGGGGTTAGCCATGATCTGGACCTTAAGGAGATTGATACATGCAAGACCATAGGTCCAGTAGAAGAGCTAAAAGGTAAGTCAGTAAGGTGGACGCTGAAAGGTGTCTCAAGTTGGGCAAGAATTTGGTCCTCGAAGCAAAGTCCCAGTTGGCTGATTTTCTTAAGGCAAATTTGGATGTGTTAGCCTGGAATCATGAAGACATGGTGGGAATTGATCCAGAGGTGATGACGCACAGACTAAATATATACCCCTACCATAAGCCAGTTTGCCAAAAGAGGAGACTTATGACCCACAAGCGGTATGAAGCCCTGAAAGAGGAAGTAAACAGGCTCTTGGAGAACAAATTTATCTGTGAAGCTCACTATCCGACCTGGGTAGCCAATCCCGTACTGGTAAAAAAGAAGAACGGGAAGTGGAGAACTTGTATAGACTTTACAGACTTAAATAAGGCTTGCCTGGTGAATAACAGGGGAATTGAGGCCAATCCAAAGAAAATAAAAGCTCTGCTCAACATGAGGTCGCCAACAAAGATGAAAGAGGTACAGAGCCTAAACGGCCAGGTCGCTGCCCTCAGCAGATTTATCTCCAAAGTCACAGACAAATGTGTCCCATTTTTTGAAGTTTTAAAAAAGGCCAAAAGTTTTGAATGGATGAAGGAATGTGAGATCGCATTCCAACAGCTAAAGGAATACATGGGGCGAGCCCCGCTCTTCTCCAAACCAAAAGAAGGGGAAACTCTAACAGTTTATCTTGGGGTATCTCAGCATGCATTGAGTGCAGCCTTAGTTCGGGAAGAAGACAGGACGCAATTCCCTGTCTACTACATTAGTAAGAAGCTGGTTGATGCTGAGATGAGGTACACCCCTATGGAGAAGCTCACATACTATCTCGTGGTGGCATCCAGGAAGCTGCATCCATATTTTCAGGAGCATAAAATTGAAGTGTTGACCAAGTATCCCCTTAGTCAGATCCTGCAAAAACTTGACACCTCAAGCCGCCTTCTTAAATGGGCAATCGAGTTCGCTCAGTTCGACATCAAGTTCAAGCCAATGTTAGCAATTAAGGGGCAAGCGCTGGCTGATTTTATAGCTGAATTTATAGGACCTGTGGATGAAGGAGCTAAATCTTCTGAAGGTCCATTTTGGGAACTATTTGTTGATGGTTCTTTCAATAAGTAGAAGGTTGGAGCTGGAATACTGTTGATCAGCCCGGAAGGATACAAAATCCTCTATGAGCTTAAGTTTAGGTTCTGGGCCACAAATAATGAAGCCGAGTATGAGGCCTTGTTGGCAGGGCTTCGCTTAGCCAAGGAGATGCAGGCTGAACGGCTCAGAATCTTTAGTGACTCCCAGCTCGTGGTTTGTCAAATAAGGGGTGAATACCAAGCTAGGGGGTCAAATATGGTAATTTACCTATAGAAAGTTCGAGAGCTGTTAGGAACATTCGAAAAATATGAGATGAATCAGATTCTGCGAACTCAGAACTCCCATGCAAATACTCTAGCTTGCCTGGCAACAGCTCAGGACACAGATATTTCTGAAGAAATACCGGTAGAATTCCTGTCAAAACCAAATACAGAGCCCAATGACGAAGTGATGGTCCTAGCCATGGCAGCAGACTCGTGGATGAGATCTTTGGTTGATTATCTACAGGAGGGTAAGCTGCTAGATGACAAGCTAGAAGCACATTGTCTAAGAAGAGAGCTGTAAAATACTGCATTTGCGATGACATGCTCTATAAGAAAGGCTTTCCAACCCCATTGTTACGATGTGTTGATGAGCCAAACTGCACCACCATCCTGAAAGACACTCATGAAGTTCATTGTGGAAATCATACCGGGGGGCTGTCCCTAGCCTAAAAGGTGCTTCGGTAAGGGTTCTACTGGTCGACGATGAAGCAAGACACCATCAATCTGGGGAAGAGATGTGATAAATGCCAGAGGTTCGCCAAGATCCCGCGAGCTCCACTAACCTACCTGCAACAGATGATCAGTCTATGACTCTTCGCAATCTGGGGCATGGACCTGATAGGACCTCTTTCAAAAGGTCAGGATAGGTGTAAATATGTCATCGTTGCCGTAGACTATTTTACAAAATAGGCAGAGACGAAAGAACTTGCTGAGATCTTCACAATGAAGATAGAAAAGTTCATATGGGATAATATCATTTGTAGATTTGGAGTTCCTTAGCAGCTCGTGACAGACAATGGAACCCAGTTTACCAGTAAGTAATTCCTCAAGTTTTGTAGCGACTTGGGCATTACAAAGAGCTTCTCAGCAATAGATCATCCCCAAGCCAATGGTCAAGTGGAAGCAGTCAACAAGATCATAAAGCAGATCTTGAAGACCAAGCTAGAAACCAAGAAGGGAGCATGGGTAGATGAGCTTCAAAAGGTACTATAGGCTTACAGAACAACAGGTCGCAGTACCACTGGAGAGACTCATTTCTCAATGGTCTATGGATCTGAGGCTATGATCCCTACTGAGTTCGAGGTGACCAGCCAATAAAGAGTAAGCTTCAATCCCTTAGAGAACGATTAACTCCTGGTCACAAACCTGGATCTCCTCGAAGAAGCCAGAGAAACAACTCGCCTAAGAGTAGCCATCTATCAACAAAGGATGGCCAGATACTAAAACAAAAGGGTCCAAATTTGAAAGTTCAAACCAGGCGACCTAGTGTTGCGACAGATTCTTCTCGGAGCTTGCAAAGCCAATGATGGTACTCTAGGACCAAATTGGGAATGACCTTATATCATTCATGAAGATCTTGGGAATAGAGCATACCACTTAACAGACATGTATGGAGCAGTACTTCCACGAGCCTGGAACGCTGTACATCTTTGGCGATATTACCAATGATTGTTGAATTAATTGAACTACTTCTGTAATATTGATCATGTAAATATGATAAAGGCTCCATATTTCCCTTATATTATTACTGACATAAAATTGATTGTGTTTTTACGTGAAGTGTGTAGCTGTGAGAAGTAGGGAACGAATTTAAGATTCAAGCATTTAGATATCCTGTAGGGATAAGGGGTTTAATATCGACACGATAGCCGACCCCACAGCTGCTCTACAGGGTCAAGGGTTGATATAGCCGCAAGCTCGCTCACCTGATCACAGCTCGTTGACAAGCCTTCCCCTTAGATCATTCCAGACACTTCACAATTCGGCATACCTCACGACGCAAAGATCAACCTGACGGATAGGAGTTATGTACCCAAGAAACCTATAAGGTTGAGGGTTCTACTCCTGACGCGACCCTACAAGGCCAAAAGGTTAAACGAGTGTTAGGGCCTACGGGATATAGGATGTACCTCTTAACGAGCTCGGCCTACGGGTGCCTTAAAATGTTACAAATCAAACGTGCATCTTAGATCTGCTCATATGCCATTTGTGCCGCCTCACAATTATGTTGTACATGCTCGGGTTACGACCCTGTGAACACAATTGAGGTCCCACTACCTCCATAACTCTCGCTATAGATGCTCGGGCACTGACCCTGTAAGCGTAGCTCGAGAGAAAATTATGCTGTATAGCTCAGGTTTCGACCTTGTGAGCGCAGCCCGTTGTAGATGCTCAGGTTTTGACCTTGTGAGTGCAACATGCTGTAAATACTCAGGTTTTGACCTTGTGAGCGTAGCCTACTGTAAATGCTCAGGCTCTAACCTTGCGAGCGCAACGTGTTGTAGAAGCTTGGGCCCCTACCCTTTGAGCATAGCTCATAACTAATTGAAGAACAATCATGATAACCTACGAGCAGTACTTCGCCTAACTAGTCAGTTCTCTCATGACCCTCATATTACTTTGCAAGTTTTTATTTAAGTTGCAATTCTCGTTATTATCTTATTATTTTGGTATTATGTGACTCGATCTGCTCCATTCTATGAGAAGTTCTCAATATTGTCGTACAAGCTGACTTGCTTCGTGTTATCAGATGATATTCGCTATAATTGCGAGTTAATCTATTAACTTATCAAGCTAAGAATCTTTTTCTTTTTGAGTTATATGTTCCTCTAGAGCCACCCTACCTTGAGTTCAAAAAGGTGTATTCATGACCTATGAACTTGTCTTTATGCTCTGGAAGATATTTATGCAGATAATCATGCTCGGGAAGACATCTCCGCAACCTGATGGTACTTATTATTATAACTGAGCCTGTTCGGTCAGTTCTCTTGTTTAGATTCATTATTTAATTATCTGTTCTATTGCTTATACGTGGTCGCGGCTTATTCAAGTTATGTAATGAGAATTGTTATTCTATGATGTGCATGAGACTTAGAAAAATAAAGCAAATCAATCCAGACCTCATCTCGTGAAGAGAAAAATAATATATTACAGAATCAAATCAAATTATCATCGTCAATGTTCAAAGATAAGCACAACAAAAAGGAAGAGAATGAAAAAACAGCTATCTATGGGGCTTGTGAATGGCTGGTAGAGGCCTTCGAGCCTTTACCACCGGGGGCTTCATTTGAAGATGAGTCTTGTGCCCTGAGGGTGGCAGGCTGGGAAAAGCTTGAAGGAGGTTCTGGCTGAGGCAAAGAGGTAGTGCTTGAAGCAGGAGCTGGGGGAGCACCAACCTGAGCAGTTGGAGGTGAAGAACTCTTCTTGGGGGCTGAAGGAATAGTCCCCTATTGGAAAATCTGCACAGCATGAGCCGCGTACTTCTTCACCTCTCCAACCGCATTTTTTTCGAATAACGAGACGTCCAGTTCCGAATGATTTTTCCATATAGTGTATAGGAATGAACTCGACGTCTTCAAAGTGGCATCCTTGTTGGCCTGCTTAACACGAGCTTCAGCCTGGCTGAGTGATTCTTAAGCACGAGCAAGATTGCTTCTCATTGCATCCAAGTCTCGCATCACCAGTTCGACCTTCTTCTCGGCAATCTCAGCTCGCTTGTTGCTCGAGCTCACCTCCTGCTTCATCTTCTTATTTTCCTAAGTAACTTTATCGAGCGAGGAGGCAGTGATATCTCGGAGCTTGATTTTGCGAGCTAAGAACTCCTCTGCCTTATCTCTCTGCTCTCTAGCACCTTTAAGTTTCTGCTCAAGCTCGTGCACAACCTTCTTGGCCTTCCCGGATTCCTTGCGAAAGAATTTTGACTCGCCTCTGATCTTTTTGTTGTCGCTTTCGAGTTTCCTGTTCGCTTCCTCAAGTGAAGCCTTCTCCTGTGCCAGGTTAGGGAAGTCCTTGAATATCTTCATTAAGCCCAAGGCAACCTGAGATGAATATATTTTTAGTAACGGACATGACAAAAGCAAAAGATTAATGATCAAGGTAGAAGTTTATCAGCATCACATGACGAGCAAAGTAGCTGACCAGCTGATCGCCACGTATGTGGCTTTGATAGATGCCCGGCTTGATAGGACTCAAAAGTTATGGCATCCGGTCCAGGAGGTTGCTGAAGTATTCCTCAACATTGAACTCCTAGGCCTGCTCTTTTTGGCCCCCCTCAGCAGCGAGCTCCTTGCCTTTGGTTTTTTGGCATTTAGAAGAGGGCTCCACTATCCCTTTCCTTTTATCTGTAGCCCCAAATCGCCCAGGGACTAGGATCATTTGGCTATGAGGCTCTTTCGCAGAGGCAGCATCTCTACCTGAAGCTTTCCTCCCCATCGATTTGTACCTCACACCTTGCTTCTGTGAGGTCGCTGTAGTTTCTGGTTGAGAAGACGACCCTTTAGCAGCTTTTGGGGCAGTCTTCGAACTAGAACCTTCCATGGTTTGGCTTGGTCTTGCAAACTGAGAAGATGGAGGTTCTGTAGACCCCGTTATCTGTATATTAGGATCTGCATCTTCGGCCGTTGGGAAAAATGGCGGCATCTTTAAGTCCAGTTCTACCATCACGGTAAGTTTTCTGGAGGTCTGGTCTGGTGTTCCCTCCTCAAAAATTTTGAAGACCGAGGGAACCTCCCTTTTTCTATGGATGTGAATGCTAAGGCATTTGGTCTCAACCTTGGGTGCGAGCCCGTATTCTCGCAAGAAATAGTCGCTTAGAAACTGATCGTCCAACGGGCTCTTGACCTCTGAGAACTTCTGAAGAGCTTTTGCCTTATCATCACTGAGCTCGATCGAGCTCTTGGATACTTCTGCACATGAAAGAAAAGATTAGTAAATACGGTAACAATAATATGCATACATGTGTTTAAAGTTAGCAAGTTAAAAAGCACGACTCACCGGGATACAGAGAAAAAGAAAAATTTTCAAGGTCGAAAAGAGATAGGCAAGACACGTAGAACTAGCAAGTCTTGTAATCGCCTACGTTCAACCTGATGACCTCTTTGGGCAGGAACACCTTGTAAGGTGAACTACGAGCCACGGTGTAATAAAACTCATCCCACTTCTCCGCCTTAGCACATATGGTGGCCTTAAAGTTGAAAAGGTGTTGGATCATATTGGGGGTCGGAGGTGGAAGTTCATTTTTGATGAAAACGGAGGCCAAAACAGTCAGGTGGGCATAAGAATTTGGTGTGAGTTGAAATGGGGCTAAGGCCAGGTCGTTTAGGAGGTCTATAAGGTAGTGAGGAACAGGAGACCGTAGCCCATACTCTAAGTGTTGGTGATTGATCGCTATGAACCCCGGGGAAGGGTGAGCCGTATGGTCACGAAGGGCCGACACCATTGCACGGCATCCTAAAGGGAAATCAAACTTCTGGGCTATCGTAACAAGCTCGTTACGGGGGTATTGGAGTCATATTGAAAGAAGGGCTCGCGAGCAGGGAAATCGTCTCGCCTTGAGGACTCCGGTGCACTTTCACCGCTTTGGGAAGTTGCACCTGGGGTATCCCTAACTTGTTGAGCAAAATCCCCCTCAGAGTCCTCATCGCTGGACCCTACTTGGTAGTTGCGGCGTCCACGACTTGACATCTACAAAAGAAGCAAGAGGATTAGGTCGCTAACAGCAGACCAGACCTAGAAGATAGAATCTTCCTGAATCCACTTTCCTAAGCGTCAAGTCGTATGCCTAGGGGAGTGGCTAAGGATAGGGTAATTTCTAGGTCCGAGCTCATCAAGACCTAGCAAAAAAAAATCTCTCTTTCTCTCTACAGGTATCCTAGATTCAGCCAGACGAGAAGCAACACTCACGCATGCTCTCCTACTCAGATTTTTCGGACTCTCTTAGACCAAGAAATGCGAAAAGTCACAGAGCAGTCAAGCAAAGAACAAAAACTAGACTCGAAAAAGGCGAACAACGCCATGCATGCAAAAATAAAAGCAGGAAAATCGGGAGTAAATGTAAAACTTACCTTGTGCGTAGAGGAGTCTAGTGATTCTGGAAAGAGAGCGGTGAACAGTGACGATAGAAGGTGCAAAGAAGTTGGAAGACCAAAAGACGTCTGATTTTTTGAAAATGACAGGGAAGAAGAAAATGAAACGTCTCTATCCTTATATAGCTGCTGAACCCTAGCCATTGGATCAGACAACTACGTAATTGTTATTGATCTGACGACTTTACGCGATTCCTGAGATTTTGTCATCATGCAGCAGTCAGTTGAAAGACATGCATTAAATGCGTGCGACATAAGGCGTGCCCTGTAATTGTTGTCTAGGACGACGCCATGTGTCCAGGAGATAAAGCATATTTTGAAAAGATGGAGTAACTGTTCCCGCCAAGGCAACTTTTACATAAGCTAGTAGCTCCTGGTCCATGAAAAGCACCAAGAGCTGGAAGGCTTGTGTTATGAGTGTTTTTACGATCAAACCAAATGGGCTGTCAAAAGTCCAAAGGATGGGCCCAATGACTCGAAGGCCCAAAAAGTCTAGCAATCTGCTTGTCTCTCTGTTCGTCCCTATGCTTGATAATCTGCTCGCTAATAAGCTCGTTAATGTGCTTGTTGACCTGCTCGTCCATCTGCTCGTATATCAAATCGTCTCTCTGCTCGCTTATCTGCTCGCCCATCTATTCGTATATCACATCGTCCAAGTACTCATTTATCAACCTTTGCATGTGCTCGTTTATTAGCTCATCCATAAGCTCGTTCATGAGATCAATTGTCTGCTCGTTCATCAGATCGCTGAATGACTCTCTTATCATCTTTGTCAACAGCCCTTTACAGGAAAGGCTCGATAGAAAGACTTATTCGCTCATCAGCCTGACAAGGCATCCTTCTCGTTAAATAACTCGTTTCAGTCACATCTCTCAGAATGCAAGTCAATTACAGTCAGAGCTGTCAGACCGATTATAGCTCAAGGCATATCGTACACGCCAATCCCGTCAGAAATTATAGCATGGATTAAGGAAATCTCACCTAACCGATATGGGTTTACCGTCTAAACCCATACTTTGACAGAATTAGGCCTAACAAATGTCAACTGCATTAAATGTAATTCATCATTACAGTTTGACTTATTGCATTTTGTCTTATTATGAATTACTGTAACACCTTCTCTTCTCTATAAATAGGGAAGAAAATTCATTGTAAAAGGGGGACAATCTTTGAGTGTCATTACTCTGCAGAAATAGTGAGAGAGTGAACAGTAGACGTAAGCATATTTTGGACCGAACCACTCTAAAAATCCTGTGCCTACCATTCTTACTCTAACCTTTTCTCTTTATTTTTCTTTGCATTTTCACTTGCTGCAGTACTTGGCTCAGACGAACCTTGGTTGACTGATATCGAACGTCAACAATAATAATAATAATTCTCTGAGCTTTTGGTTTAGGGTGGTGTTATTGCCATCCAGAAAATAATCTAATCATAGAAAATTTCAATACACCCATCGATATAATTTATAATTGGAATTTCACTTTAAGCACTCCTTATAATACAATAAATAAACCTAGACATTTTGTTGTCCAATAAATTTACAAAACCTAATAAAACCTTTTTAACACTTTTAGAAAGTAAAATTACCTAAATTAATAAAATTTGATAATCAACAATCAATTGTCTTTCATGGCCAATCTCTCTTTTTCCTATTTGTTTTTCACTTGGAGGTGGGGAAATGGAATTTAGGATTTTAGCTTTGCTAGGATGTATAATTATCAATCAAGCTAAATCTATTACCACAATCTCTCCCTCTTTACAACTTACTTCTCTTATCTTTGTTATATTTGGAACCTTCAAAGCCTATGATGAGAACCTCGGCATCAGAGTCTTAATTAATTTAGGATTTTTATTTTGGAATTATACTGATTTAGACAAAGCCTATGATAAGAACGTTGGCATCAGAGTCTTAATTAGTTTAGGATTTTTTTTTTGAATTATATTAATTTAGTTTACTATTTCATTTAGAATTAGTTTATTATATTAATTAATATTTCTCTTTTTGTTAATTTAGAATTTGTTTGTTTTAGGATTTCTTTCCTACGAAGATATTTTTCCTAGGAAAGTTAAAATTATTTGTCTATAAATAGGAGGTTATGTTATGGTTTTTAGCTTGAGAATTTATAAAACTCTACTAATTTGTCAGGTAATTTATCTTTGTTATTTCAACTTTTTTGGATAGTTTTACTTAGTGTTACCATATCAATCTTAATCAATTTTTTTCATATATGTCACATCATTATTATTATTCACTTGCCTTGTATAAAATATTTGCTTGCCTATTTTATTTTTCTCTTTAGCTTATAAATAGGCTTCATATTGTACATTTTAAAGATACAATGAAATATACATTATTCATCTATATTTTATTATAGTATCAGAGTTTAGAGGTCTTTGATTCAAACTTTCTCTCCCCTTTAATCTGAAAATCTTTTCGTTATAAATATTATACGATAGGGGACGTTTAGCATATTTTCGTTATCGGTTACCTGTCCATGTTACACGTAAGGAGGCGTATTAATATATTATAACATCAAGTCTTAAATATTATAGTTGAATAATTTCCTCTCAGCTTAAACTTTAGGTTTAATGGTAACCAACATTTCCATTTGTTAGACTAGATTCAAATTATTTCGATAATTTGAGTTTAGATATTTCAGCTTATTCAAGCATTCTTGCTTGGATTTGTTTGGGTTAGGGTTAAGTCAATTTGTTGGTTTGATTTTAGAGGATTAATTTGCTCATTTCTGTGCAAATGAGCAAATTATATAACCAATTGATTTAATCCGATCATGTGGCGTGAGTTAAGTGATTGAGACTTCTTGTTGGATCTAAAGTTAGGTCCACAACATCCTAGCCTAAGTTTCTGATATTTTATCTCATGTTTTACTTTTCATGGTCTGATTATATAACCAATTATACATGTCTTTCCCCCTTTTATGCTGCAATGATGTTACCTCACTCGACAAGTTAAGTATGTTATCAAGATTCCGGCATTAGTTTTAGCTGTTACATGGTTTATATAAGATACCCTTTGATCCAGATAGTTTCCATCAAAACTTTCATTTGAACTCAATACCAACATTTTTAAACAAAAAATGAAAAAAAAAAAAAAAAAATCAAACTCATTGACATCCAATAAATTGTATGAACAAAATGATAAATGTGTAAATAAAATATTTACAAAATCAAGATCAAATCATGCAATTATAAATTTTATGTAGAAGAATGAGCAACAACATATGTTGCTTCTTGAAACTCATATAGTACGTAAGAAGATTGTTGCCCCAAAAGGTACAATACCCACTAGTTGATTGACTATAATCAACTGAGTTGGCGTAGTTTGCACCAATATATCTTTCCAATTGAAATTGTTGTATTGTCTATAGCATTTTTACTTTTAAGTTAAGATTTAGCATGTATTGATTGTAACATGAAAGAAGATAAAAGACGGTTAATACAAAATCAAAAACCTATTCGTAGTGAATAAAAAGGTGCACTAAAATGCACATTACCCCCTAATAATGGTAATTGTGTACCTCTCCATTTAGCATAGTGATGGAGGGTTCAAGTGTTATCAAGCATACTTTATAAACTTTTTGTGAATAGTTCTCTCTTTTTATTATGGAGAAATTATTCCATGCATTATAATGTATAAATTTATAATTTATTGGACATAAATTTAGGGGTTATTCAACTAAATGACATAAATTCTATGAAAATGATGTCTATATCATGATGCATGTAAAATTTTTCATCATATTATGGAAGCTATTGTCTTCCCGTGATGAAATTAAATTGTTGAATCATTTAAATAGTATTTTATCTTAACAGATTTTAGTAGCACGACCCGTAATACATTAGTTGCTCTCTTTAAAAATTAGTTTTTGTGGGTCACAATGCTTGACTTGATTATTTATTTATATTTTTTTTTTCCTGATTTGATTGACTTTTATTTACAATTCCGCATGATGATGCATGAGGTGGTGAGTTAATTTTTTAACATAAAACTCTTTAAGAAATCATCAAAAAGATGATTATTAAAAAAAATTTCTACAATAGTAGATCGTTTATTATTGCAACGTTGCTCAAGTGCTCAAAAATATCGGCAAAAATAAAATTACATATAATACGGGCTACTACATCGACGAATGTGTCCCTAATTGTGAACAAAAGGCCTGGCCCAAATTTGACTTATAATTTTGTCCACAATTGATAAACTTTCATTTTCATTATTAATAAAAGCAGTAGACACTTGCATTTAATCGTCTCATGATTGCATTTAAGTTGTTAAGATGTTGAATATAATATCAGGAGCATCAGACTCCAGACTGGTAGGATGCAACCTATCATCAATAGTTAAAACTTGCAAATTACTTGGGACAAAGTTTTCAAACAACTTTTCGACAATAAAAATTAGGGAGGTGTATTCAATCTAAACTTTTAAATACTTTTATAGAGTTTAAAAGTTTGAGAGTATTCAATACAGACTTTTAAAGAGTTTATAAAAGTCATGTGATATTTAATATAAACTTCTAATTATTTTTAAAAAGTCTATAAAAGTTACGGTGTATTCAATCAATACTTTTTAAGAGTTTATAAAAGTTATGAGATATTCAAAATATCAATGACTTTTATAAAATTTAAAATTTTAATGATTTTTGTAGACTTTTATATTAAATTTATAATAATCAAACTCCATAAATTATCTTCCCCTCTTCTTAAAAACTTTTGTAGACTTTTGTTGTTGATTATAGAAGCAAATTTCACAATCACTTTTATATTTGAATCTCATATAAATAAAAATATTTCACTTATTTTAAAAATACACATACACACACACACACATATATATATTTCACTTCTATTTTATTGTGAATTATAATGGTCAATATATTTTTTTTCTATGTTCAAATTATTAACTTTTTAATTTGAATCTTATTAGACCCCTTCTTTTCCAAAAAAAAAAAAAAAACATCAATTTATTATTTTGTAAAAGATTTCAAATTTGAATTAAAATTGAGGAGTTAGAGCTCGGTAAAATAAATTTAAGAAAAAAAACATCATATAATTTATATTTATATAAATAAAATACCACAAAAATATATGGATTTTGATCCAAATCATCTCATTATTCTTATGATAAATAATATAACTATTATTAATGATTATATTATAAGCTAACAGTTTAATATTTATTGTATGAAAATAATGAAAATAGAACTCACAATTATATAAATGAAAAATCTTATTGTTTAAAATTGATGAAATTAATCAATAGAATCTTTAGTTTTTTTATATTAAAAAATAAGAGGAAAAACCTCTATTTCAAATAAAAAAGAAAAAAAATTAATATTAGTGTTATTATAGCTAGTGGTTTATTAAAAAAAATTAAATTAAATTTGATTATTTAATTATATCTATACATGTATTTTTTTTTTTTTTCAACTTTTGTTCCTATTACATACTTGTTATAAAATTTCTTGAAGTTTACTTTTGATTAGTTAATATTTGGCTTACAGTAATTAATTTGATATCTATAAAATATCATAAAATTAACTAGCTTGAATTTTGTAAAATATTAGTTTTAATAGTTGTTTTTCACCTGTTTATTTATATAATATCAAAAGAAAATATTTTTATTGAGATGAGAAATATAACTTATAAAATATATAATTTGTATAAGCTTGTTAAAAGAATATATTATAAGTTAGTGAAAGTTAGTTTATGAAAGTATGTGAAAGTTTGTAAATATCTATGAAAGTTTATAAATTTTTTTTTTTAAAAAAAATTATATAAATCTATGAGAGTCTTTTATGAATCTATAAAGTCATTAGAAGTTTATGAAATTTTATAAAAGTCATTCACTTAAAAATATTTATAAAAATATTTTAAAGTCATTATTAAATACACCCCCTTAGATTTTTCATAGAAGATCTTCACCACTTTTTTGAAATTCTAAGTACGGTGATTGTAGCAAGCAAGAAAGAAATAACTAACGTTCGATGTAAAATCAAAGTCATTATAAATATGAAACGATATAATAAAATCCTAAATATAGGCTCAAACTGCATTATTTGCACTCATAAAATTTGATTTTTGTAAATCGTAATGCTTTACTTATGGGTGCTTCTAAATTTGAGTGATTTTACTTAGAAATGATGTTTTAGGAATTTCACACATATACGGACGATCACAAGGATCAACTTGGCCCATTCTGTTAATATAAGGCTTTCCCTCAGTAGGCTTTGCTCAAGTTTAGTTCAGTTGCAACTTAACAACACAAATACCAGGAAGCCCACTACTTTTGATTTTCTCAATTTATGTTTTTCTAGTTTTGACAAAAAATTTGATTCATATAGCCTTCTTGGCTTTGAATGAAAAAGCTATCTCTACATGACTCTCATTTCTTCTTCTTTTCTTGTTTAAGTTTATTAACTTTTTTACTTCTTTATCCCACTTTTATTTTATTTACAATAATGAATACATGACTTTACCTTGTTCATGTAGCTATAAAATCAAGTTCTTGCATATGTCATGTGTCTTTACCTGGATGGTTTATGTACAACTATAACATATATTTTAAATATAAATGTGCAACTATTATATTTTAAATATAATAGTCTTATGTCAAATATTAAAATTCATCTTTATGAAGTTTATATTTAGGCCATTTTCAAACAAGAAAATAAATGGAGGTTTGAAATTAGTCCCACTATACCATGTTTGTTCTCTTATCTTGTTGAAGTTGGGTACCTTATCTTGTTAAAGTTGTAAGTGTCTTTTGTTGGGATTAGTTAAAAACTAACCCATTTTTGAAGATCTATTTCAGAAATATCCTTTTATCTTTTTTTTAATATAGAAAAATTATCCTTTTTTGGACAGAAATGCCCCTGCCCAATCGATTTTGTGTGTGACGGTGACTCTCTCTCTACCAAAATTGAAAATCTCTCTATTCCCAACTTTTACTCTCATTCTCTCTCTAAGAATCTCAACCCACCGTCCGAACTCCTTACCGTTGCATCTCACCGATGGACCTGCACCCACCAGCGTTCACTGTCTCATTATCCAACCTCAAAAGCCCACTAAACTAACCAAGTTACTTTCACAATCACCATTAGCAGCACTAATAAGTTGGAAACGGACCCGTTTACCATTAACCAATGAAGCAACGATGTTATTCAAGTTCAAAAACTTATTCGTCAACGACATAACAGTCCAAAAACCCTCATCTTTGTCCTTTCTCTCCACTTCTCCACTTCCAACCTCCCAACTAGGGGTGGGCGTTTTCGGGTTCGGGTTGGGTTGGGTTGAAAATCCTTCAACCCAACGTGGGTTGGGTTGAAAATTTTTCAACCCAACCCAACCCAATTAATTCTTTAACCCAACCCAACCCAACCCAATAATTGTCGGGTTGGGTTAGGTTAAGTTGATCGGGTTAGTATCTTGTTGAAATACAAAACATTCATATTAATCAACTCGTTCATATATAAAACGTTCTCGTTGATTACATAATAGATTTAATACAAATAAAAATTTAAGCCACTACATAATTAAAAAAGAAAAAAATAATAATTCACCACAAAAAGGTACAAAAATAACAAAATAAAAATTAAGACAATAATACTAATAGAGTCCGTCAACACAACTTGTTTGCTCATTAAAGTCCTCACAAGCGTAAAAAACCATAAAAAAATTACGTCAAATTGGTAGCTTCCAAAGTATCAACTGCATGCCACATCTAACATCAAATAAAACATGTAAATCAACCTAAAATGTAACTAACTAACATGTTTTAAACTTTTGCAAATCATAAAAGAACAAACATATGTAAGTAAAATATAAAGTTTTTATTTAAAATAATTATCTTAATAGCATGAAAAATAATCAATTCACATTATTTTTTATAGATCCAATGGTATGCTCACTTCAATCTTTATATAAATAGAAGAACAAAATATTAATAATATATAACATTACACATTTAACATTATCATAATAAACAAATCAATAAATTTTTCAATCTAACATAATCCAACCCAGTACTAGTCAGGTTGGGTTGGATTGATTGAATTGAATTTAATTTTTCATAAAAGTACAAAATGTCTAATTTATATCTCTTATAGTCTTAGCAATTTGATTACAAATAAAATAAGTATAAATAAATATTTAATAATTATAAATAAAATATTTATTTCATCATAAAAATTATCCTTAATCATTATCCCTAACAAGTGTTCTTTTAGAAAGAGGAGAAAACCTTAGATTTAGAATTAGGGATAGATGTTTGTCGGGTTCGGGTTGGGTTGGGTTGAAAAATTTTCAACCCAACCCAACCCAATTTAATTTTCAACCCAACCCATCTTATTTTTTTTAAGATTTAACCCAACCCAACCCAATAAAAAATAGTCGGATTGGGTTGGGTTTGTCGGGTTGGGTTGGAGATGCCCACCCCTACTCCCAACTTCAAACCTTACCTCCTCATTGGACTCCCAAGCGAAACCCCCCTCGCTGTCCGCTCGCATGAGCTTCATACTCGAGCAAATCGATAAAATCGAGAAGCAGAAGGAAGAGAAGGACCAGACCCTGTAGAGAATCCACGCTGCTCTCTTCAATTACTTGTTTGCTAGGTCACTGCTCTATCTTGTGATTTGACTTTGTTGTTTTATCTACGATTTAATTTGACTTGATTGTTTTTCAAGTCGAAAGGAGGGAAATATGTGCTGAGAATTGAAGATACTGATTTGGAGAGGTCTACTCGATAGTCGGAGGAGGCCCTACTTCAAGATCTTACTTGGCTTGGTCTCGATTGGGACGAAGGTATGCAGTTTGTTGATATTGAATTGTTCCAAAAGGTTATGTTTTTTATGATGGATTGTTGATGCCAGTTTGTTGTGTTCGACATTCATAAGTTGACCAAGTCATGACTATAACAATGTTGTTGAAGGTCCTGGTGTTGGTGGAGACTATGGCCCTTACAGGCAATCTGAAAGAAATTCCCTCTATCAGCAATATGCAGAGAAGCTTTGGGAATTCAGTCATGTTTATCATTGCTTTTATTCTAATGAGGTAATTCTCCTTTTGTTATAATCCTCAATTTTGATGATATTGCATTCTTCGTTTTTCTTTTTAATAGTGTAAGTGCATGTGCACTTGATGGTTTTTCTGAAGGAACTTGAGAAGATGGAGGATATTACAAAATTAAAACAACTGCCTCCTGTGTACATAGGGAAGTGGGCCTCTGCAACTGATGCATAAGTACAAGAAGAGTTTGCAAAGGGAACCCCTTACACATATTACTTTCGTGTTCCAAAGGAAGAGAGTTTGAAAATCAGTGATCTTATTCGTGGCAAAGTAAGTTCTATTCATCAGACAATTTTTTTTTTCCCTGTTGTAATAATTTTGTCATTGTGTAGCGTTCATATAGCTCATGGTTAGTCATGTACCTTTATTTGTGGAATCTACACATTTTCACATGCTAAAATTGAACAAAGAAAAACAAATACCATAGGGCTCAGGATGGCACTATTTTTTTGTAATTTGGTAGTGTTTTGTTTTCAGTAAGGACTAAGGAGGAGCTTCATCCATCTTTTCCCAAGTTTCTATTTGCCTCCAGCTTTCAAGAAACTTATAGATATTTTACTTTAAATTCTTTATTCTAGGTGTGGGAATCGTAGGAAGATTGACAAAAATGTTTGAAGTGCACAATAATTTAGGAGTAGAGTGCCACCCATTAACCGTATGCATTCTCTCTATATCATTTCTATGAGGATATAAGGGTGGGGTGACACTTGGTGAACGTAATGCTCTCTCAAAACTCGGCTGGTGAGCTAAGCCATTGGAAACCATAGAAGTGGGTGAAGTTTACTATGAAATTCTGATTGGTATGTTACAGTAAACAATGCATTGATGACAGTAGTTAGTTACTCAATATCATATTTACTTTTATCAATGTTGTATAGTTGATAACTTTGTACGATAGTGTCATGAAGGTTAGTTGGAACTTGGACACACTTGGGGATTTCATAATCATGAAAAGAAATGGGCACCCTGTATACAATTTTTGTGTCATAGTTGATGATGCTACCATGGCTATTTCACACGTTATAAGGTGAGTACACTTCTCCTGAATATTAATGGCAATGTCTTATTTCTAGTCTCAATATTTTCTCATTTTACTACCATTATATTAGTGTTTTAGCATGTGGACTTTGTGTATCATGTATTCATATTGACTCAAAACTTGCATTCCAGAGTTGAAAAGCATTTTTCGAACACATCAAGGCAAGCCCTAATGTATAAGGTAATATCAATTATACCAGGTTATAATTTAATTTTCCTTCCTCACATAGGCTCTCATCTTTTTCCATAATACGGAGATCAAATTTTAATTACATAGATGTTATTCCTTTTTATGCTCTAAGATTCTCAATGTCTTGCTTTGCCCATGTCTTTTTTATTCTTGCGCCTGATAGGAGTAAGTTGTCAAAACGGCATAGTGCAACTTCAGTGGGTCAGTTAACCTTATTATGTGATTCTTTTTTATGATTTACTTCTTCGACAAGGAAATTTCCTGACCTCTGGGTTGGGAATCTCAATCGAAAGGTTAGGGTTCCCAGCCTGGAAGTTGAGATTCCTAACCTAAAGGTTAGGATGAGCTCTTGATTGCTGGGGAACTTTAAGAGTTAAGCAAGAAAACAATTGCACGAGCTGCTCAGGTAAAGTTTGTTTTTGGTCTCAATGCATTTGGTTGTCTCTTTTCAACTTTGAAGAGTATTATATTTTTTAATTGTAGGATTCATTGGTGGAGACTGTAAAAGAACAAGCTAGTTCAATAAGTAATATAATTGCATAGGCTACTGAGTAGGTATAACATGTGCAGTTGTACAATGTATTGCTTGACTTGAGAGAGCTATTTGTATTGATTGTGTTGTTGCCTTTATTGTCAATAGTTGAGAAAATATATGCTAAAGGTGTATTCTCTAGAATTGTACTCTTAAATAGTATATAAGCATGTGACTTATTTAGCTGATGCATCTGCACATCTTATTGAAACCTTTGGCTGTAAAGACAAGACACAATGGCATTGGTATAATTTGTTTTTCTTTTTTGGGTTTATCAAATGTGCGCTAAATTTCGGTTTGAATGATTGTTTATCTGTGATTGTTGATGGTGAAAGAATGTCTGTTACTAATATTTGTTACGAGGTGAAACAATTGGAGTGCTAGGGTTGGTGACTTTAAAGTCTTCATACGAGCATCCCAATTGCAATAGAAAAAATAAAGAACTGTCGATGTCTGGATTTGGATCCTAGTCAACAAGCTTCTTCAAAGCCCAATATTGCGAATCGATGAACAATAGAACAAAAGCAAGAGAAATAGAGGCAGAGAAGAAGAAAAAGACGCAGATTTTACGTGGTTTGGTCAAGGGGAAAGCCTACGTCCACGGCGTCGGCTTTGATTGGGCGTCGGCAATCACTGTTGTTATGATATTTTCTGGGTACAAAGAGAGAAAAGAGAGAGAGAGAGTAGAAAAACCGTCCCCTTTTGTTATGATTTCGCTCCTATTTATAGAGAGGGGGGGTGCTACAGTAATGGGAAAGCATTAAATGCATATTACAATTGTTAAATTCTTCTGTCAAAAAGTTTGAATCTTCTGACACTACCCACACTATAATAGTTGAGAAAGTCAAGCTGACACTGAATCTGAAAAGGCTGGCCGTGCACGTCACGTCATTGCGCCAGCTGGATCTTGCTCTGGATGGGCTGGAGCTCATAAAAAATGAGCTCACAAGATCGTTTTGGGCGAGCTGATGAGCTGAGAGTTGGTGAGTTGATGAGTTGGGAGCTGATGAGCTAGTGAGCTAGTGAGCTGATGAGCTGACGATCTGAGTTGGGAGCTGATGAGCTGAGAGCTGATAAGCTGGTGAGCTGATGAGTTGACAAGCTGATGAGCTCATTCCTGTGAGCTCATCATGGGAGCTGATAAGCTCATTCTTGTGAGCTCGAGCTGGGAGCTCATCCTGCGAGCTCGAGTTGGGAGCTCATCTTACAAGCTGTGAGCTCATAAATTGGGCCCTTGTCTGTTGGACCTTAGGACTTTTACCAGTCCATTTGGGATATCCCAAAAATACATATAACAAGAACCTTAATTATATAATTTACTATTGCTGTTGTTTCAAAATCTCATGATTCGTGAATGATAAATAATAACTATATAAAGAACAATTATTGACTTGTTGGATAAAAGTTTCTATATTAATAAGTATAGATTAATATAGAAAAATCTTATTTAATTAAAGTAAACAAGTAAGCTAAATATCAACCTTCAGAAAATCTCCATATCAACTGAATTAATGAGCACTCTATCATTTTCCCAGCTGACATTATTGGCTTTCAGATCTTTTCTAATTAATTTAGAAGGTGCATTGAATTAGTTGTTGCATTGAACTCCGAAACCAAGGGCTGCAATAGCAGCTTTCCTAACAATTAGAAAACAATCAAGGATAAAAAGGGTTTGATCAAGATCAGTTACTCTTTTTCAAACATATTTATATACAGAAAGTCTGCTTGTCTCTTAGGCTGAAACCTTATCGACAGATTGCTAAGGGTCTTTCTTGCTCTCCTGCTAACATTCACAATATAATTTAGTTAAGAAATTAAGTCAATGAATTAAACAATGAAAATATTAACATGAAACGAAAAATAGAAAGAAAAGGAAGAGGAAAATGATGACCCCAACCTCTATTATCTAATCGGGGTATTCCCAATCAGAAAAATTTTAACATCCATTATCCAAGAATTATTAGAAATACAAAAGAGAGTACTCAATTCCCAACCTCAGGGTTGGGAATGGTTGGGAGGGTGGGAATCTCAAGTGGGTTGGGATTCCCAACCCTCTGGTTAGGATGGTTGGATTCTTATCTTTAGGTTGGGATTCCCAACTTTCGGACTGAAAATCTCAGTCTTTTCGTTGAGATTCCTAACCCAAATGTTGAAATTTTTCGACCTCCAACGGGATCTAGGGTGAGATTCCCAACCTGAAAGTTGGGAATCCCAACCTCCGGGTTGGGATTCTCACCTTAGATCCCGTCAGAGGTCGGGAGGGTTAGAAATCTCAATCAGAAGGCTGAGAATCCTGACCTCCGAGATGGAAATCCCAACTGAAAGATTGGGATCCCCAACTCAGAGGTTAGGATTTTCCCGGCCTCCGACGTAATCTAGGTTGGGAATCTCAACTGAAAAGTTGGAAATCCCAACCTAACAGTAAGGAATCCTAACCTTCCAGTTAGGATTCTCACCCTAGATCCCGCCAAATCCCTACCTCGGAAGATTAGGATTCCCAACCTTTAAGTTGGGATTTCCAACCCCAGAAAACACAAATTTCAAAACGAAGTCAACATCCTCCATATAGAGGCTCCAAATAGATGCCATCAAACTTAGTAATACTTGTCCATTCTAGAAATTCCATCATTCAAATGACATCCATACACTAACTTTAACAAAAGTCTCTATTGCAAGAACTAATCAAATGACATTCATCTATTAACAGACGTAAAACTTCAAACTTTATCATTCAAATCACATCCATCTCCAAACATTCAATAAACAAGAAATTCATAATAGTTAAAACTAAAAATCGAAGCTTTCGAATTTCACAAACCTGAAGATGTCAAACCGATTCTTCCTAAAATTCAAGCGGATAGTCTGGACAAGCTTGAAATCATTAAAATCTGTTATCACCACCACCATTCTCTTCATCAAAAACATCATCACCACTATTAAACCCCAATTCTCTCACCATTTTGTCCTCTTCTTTTCTCTTATGATCAAAGTAATTATGCTTCACTAGCCTCTCCATCAACTTAATCCACCATGGCTATGGATAGGCCACCTCCACCTCCTTCCTTCTCCCCACTGCCTCCGTTCTATCCGAAACCCTTTATGGGTTTTCTTCTACACCGAAATCTTCATTCAGGTTCTCCTTCGTTTTCGAAACCGCCTTTGCCTCCATCCGGGTTCTTCTCCCTGCTTCTCGATTTTATCAATTTGCTCGAATATAAAGCTTATACGAGCAGAGAGCGAGGAGGGTTTCACTTGGGAGTCTAAATAGGACATGGGGTTTGAAGCTGGGAGCTTGGAAGTGGAGAAGTGGAGAGAGAGGAAAAAGAACAGGGTTTCTGGATGGTTATATTGTCAACAAAGAAGTTTGAGGAGACTACGGTGGGAAGAAGCTGGGAAGAAGTTTGAGGACGAAGAATTTTTTTTATGGTTGTGTTGTCGACGAAGAAGCTAAGAGGATGCATTTCAGCTTATGGCTCCCATTTCATCAAGGACATTTTTGTCCATTCAATATCTTTTTTGCAAGAATAAAAAATGAAGAGTTATTGTTTAGGTTGCCTTTTCCAAATGGATTATTTTATGCATTTTCTCGTCTTTTGAAAGTCTTTTGTTTCAATTGGGTTTCATCCAAGTGTATGACTTAAAACAAAAGTACTCCTTTGTGCATTAGATATGTTGGATATGGATCACATCAGGTAATAAAATTCTTTCAATTGTTTATGGAATTTTATTTTTTCACATTAAGGCAAAGAAGGGTGTGTCACAATCCTAAAATAAATAATGTAACTTATAATTGTAGATTGTTAAATTTGAGCTATCAATTGGTGATGATCGATTATGACCTAGGTTTCCCAATAGTTTGTATTATGATTTATTAATCATTGACAACATATATCTATAGATATAGATATCACGATCTTTTATTTTAATAAATAAAAGCAAATACCATCTTATGGGTCTTAAGGGTACTTGAATAATAAACTTGGGCCAGAGTATTTAATAAATAATTATTGAATTCCAATTTGTTAGACAAAGCAGGATTATCCATTAGATGCAAAGATGGTCATATGGAATAAAATAATTGAAGAAGCGAAATGATCTTGCATATCCAGATTATTAGTATTTTTGTGAGGATACTCATTCTGTTAATTTGCCTAAGGGGTGTGTGTGTGTATTAATGTATTTATCTTATTCCAAGAGTATAATTTTAGTTTTTTTAGTGGAATAAACTAAAATCAATAGAGGAGGTTCAATCAATTAAGAGTTAATTATATTTCAATCCAATTTATTTGGGGCTTGAGAATAAAATGACCCGTCCGATCCCTAAACCACACGAAGTTAATGAAGCATCAATCTTGAATCATATTGGGCTCAAAAGTTAGACTTTTGAATTTTGATGGATTAATCCAAGAGTGTCGATATTTACAACCCTTGAAAATTGTGTGTACACCCCCCCAACAAAAATTAAAAAACTAAATTTCCAATATTGTCCTCAAGTCACTATACTAAAATAGTTATACTCTCAAAAATTGCACAGCCAGCTTGGGTGGCCACGCTCTCGACAGCTACGGTGAGTTCATGTCGTCACCCACCGCCACCTCCGCTGAGCCCACCTCCTTAAAATGTGCAGCCTGTGGCTGCCACCATAACTTCCATCGTCGTGACACGGAAGACAACAACTTCAACACCATCAACAACACCACCATATATCATAATCGCCACCAACAACCACAACCACCACAACAACAACTTTTTAAGGATGACCACAACCGTCACCGCCACCATAGAATACAAACCCCACCACCGGCACCACTAACAGCGACTCGGCGTCCTCCTGTTGCCTGTTGGGTTGGGGTTGTTGTCCATCAGTAGCAGCATGCTCTCTTGTTGTTTCTCTTGTCGGAACCAGAATCTATGTGCATGTCAAACTAGAAGGATGCACTTTCTCAGGCATCGCACAAATGTTTGTCGTAGTGAAGATATTTAGAAACTAGATGATTTGGAGAAATGGAACATGCATACTTGTATTTCACTTCGCTATAAATAGTAGAGTACAAACTCCATGATAAACTCCAAGTACAAGATAAATGTTATCAACAGAATTACAAACAGATTTATAATAAAGCTACAACTTGATAACTGGTCCCATATGTGTTTAGATAAAATAAAAAAAACTCGTTGAATTGACTTGACCCCTTCAACTTTTTTATCTCAGGATTGTTTAACTTCAACAAGTTCATCAACTCCAACATCCTTATGAACTCTAACATCTTTATCATCCTTATCAGTGATCGTGTACAAGAAATGTAAGTTCAAGCTTCCAGATGACAACGAATACTTTAATGTTAATGGTTTTTACTATGATCCGCCATTGAAGAGAACTACTGTTTTGTCAAAGCTACGACTTATCAACCAGTTCAGGTAAGCTATCTCTTTCATGGATTTTTTTTTAATTGTTATTTATTGATATAAAAATTGTGACATGGACATAATTTGGACTTTTTCTTTTTAAGGAGGAGGCTCAGCGGAGGAGGCGGTGGGAGATGGCATGAAGTCACCGCAGCTGTCGAGAGCGTGGCCATCCAAGTTGGCCGCATGGTTTTTGAGACATTTTTGTATTAATTACTTTGATATATTGATTGGAGGGCAATATTGAAAATTTGAATATCAATTTTTGTGGGTTGCAGATACAGTTTTTGATGGGTGTCAACATCGCCACTCTTAATCCAATTTATCAAATAATTATAAATTGACCTAGGCCACCACTTGGATTGGGTAGTCAAGCAGGCCGACAGGGCCCTCGGAGTGGGCAGCAAGCTCACGCCAAATGATTTAGGACCCATGAATGAATGAATGAATTAATTAATTTGATTATTTAATTAATTAGTTTCCAAGTAATTAGCTTTCTATTTTAGTTAAATTAGAAAACTAACAAAACAATGAATTGGATTTTAAATGAAAATTGAATTGTAAAAATCAGGGAATTCTAATTTTAGAAGAAATTCGCTCTTGACTTATTTATATTCAATTGGGAATTAAAGTCTTGTTCTTTAAAACTATAAATAGGATAGTTTTGATGAGAATAAGAGACTTTTAAACATTGTCAAATTTTTGGTGTATCACAAGCTCAATTCTAATTTTATTTTTTTATTATTATTTTTTAATTTGGAATTCTACAATTTTCTTGAGTTTTGTAGGGTTCACACATAATGGATTCAAGAAAAATATAATCCACATTGTAAGGTAATTCATGTTCATGATAGTGGAAAAGATTGGTTAATTGAATGATCGATACATGCAACGAGATTGATCAATAGATGTTTTTATCTACATATAGGTACAAAATCTATTAAATTTAATTAATATACTTCTTTTATTGAATTCGATCCATGCTTTGAGGAAAATTTTTAAACATAGTTTTTATATATATTCCCCAATTTTGGTTTTGGAAATAGTTTTTTCCTTCAGTAGCTACTAGTGAGTTCAGTCTGCATGAACTCACTCACACTTGTACGTAGCTCTAGACACCACCACCCCCTACAAATACGCCACATTTTGCACCAACCACTAGAGTGAGTTCATTTTGCAAGAACTCACCCACGCCTGTACATGATTTTAGCTGCTACTAGCAGTGGCGGACCCACATCAGGTCCTTAAATATTAAAAATGAAAATTTAATATATATATATATATATTTTTTTGAAAATTAAAAACTTAATTATTTTTTATTTTTTAATAAATTTTTACGTATATATTAACTTTTTATTCTCTACCTTTTCCTATACTATAACATATTTATTTTGATATTGGTATGAAAATGGCAGTCTTGAAATTAAGTGGAATTTAAAGACAATTAGAACATTTTTAAATTTTTTATTGAATGTGCAAACAAAGGGGGCATACATACAATTTTTGAGGGGTGGAAATATGGCCGCTCTTCATTTTATTTTACAATATTACTGGCTGGTTGTGGTTTGAGAAGAGAATTATTGAGAAATAAAATTTTTTTTTTAAAGACTTAAAGCTAATACCCAAAATGAGGTAGTCGGTAAAGGAGTATCAGATGCGATTGCATTTATACAAATAGCAATTAAATGTTTTCATCGCCTTGATGTAAACATGTAAGAGTGGATGGCTGAGAATACCTTTGTCTTTTTTTTGAAAGATCTGAGTCCCATTATAATTGTAATTATAATTATAATTATAATTATTTTGAATAATGAGAGTACCATTCTTTTTTTGGGGGGTACAGAGAGTACCCTTTTTATTAATCATTAATCTTTAACAATGGAATGCATATTAAATAACTTCGGGCCACCATTAGCCAGCTTGCACGTTTTCATAATGACCTGTATTCCCACTTACAAATCATTGTCTTTATTAAGGAGGCAACGAAACTGGTAGACTTGACACATACGATACTAATTTTTTGGTCAATTAATGAACCATCAGTACTGGTGAAACGCTTCAAATCCAGTATATGAATAATAAATATTAAACCATCAATGACCTATACACCGAAATATAAATTCCAATCCAATACCATCCATTAATCTAAAATCTTTTACCAACTTTACTAAACAATTTAATAAGTTCAAATTATATAATGAATGTACCAACAAAAGAAAGCATATCCTCAATTGGATGTTATTGTCAATCCATCTTTTTCTTAATAATTATCCTTAATCTGCATGCAGAGACAAGAATTGAGCTATTAACTCTATAAGTAAATTTATAACTACTGTTATAATATTATTATATAATGACTGAACATCCACAGGATCAAAGAAACATGTCCGCACTGGACCATGGAATGATCTTCGATTTGATGGCCTTCCCTTGATGCACAACCTGATATTTCCTGGGCAATTGACTGCACAAGTGACTTGAGCTGTATGTCAACCTGTCGTATTAACCACAGTTTCTGCACAATGGCTACTGAGGAGTGAGCCGGAGTCATTTACTCCAAGATAGTTACCTTTGAACTTGGTAACCAATTTTATTATTAATATTTCGAAGACTAAGACGTGTTGTAAATTTCCACAACTTTTGACAATTCTGGTGCTAAAAAGTCTTCAAGGAATTGAAGTGACACTGAATTTCTTAGAAACAACTTAGCTGAGGTTACATTTTACTAATAACAATAGCAAACACGGAATTTTGATACTTTAAGATGTTTAAAACAAACAAGAGAGAAAAGTTGGGAAATGTTATAATGGAATCCCTTCCATTCTTCACCTACTTTGGCACTTCGATCTTTTTATCTGGTATGATCTTGTCAAACGCAGCTGATACCATAAATCCAGCACAATCTATAAGAGATGGCGAGACATTAGTTTCTGCTTCCCAAAGCTTTGAGCTAGGTTTCTTCACTCCTGGAAAGTCAAACAACATGTACCTAGGAATATGGTACAAATTTAGTCCTAGTACAGTTGTCTGGGTTGCAAATGGAAAGAATCCAATAACTGATAAGCAAGGAGTTTTGGTCATGTCCGACGATGGAAACCTTGTTCTTCTCAGCAATAATAAGAGCATCTGGTCTACAAATTCATCAAAGGTGGGAGAAAATCCAGTGGCTGAGCTCCTGAATTCTGGGAACTTTGTTCTTAGGGACATCAGCTCTGACAGCTATGTGTGGCAGAGCTTTGATTACCCATCAGACACATTCTTGGCAGGCATGAAAGTGGGGCGGAACTTAAGAACTGGTTTTGAGCGATATCTAACATCATGGACGAGTGCTGATGATCCGTCTCCTGGAGATTTTAATCTCAGACTTGACATCCATGGGGCTCCGCAACTAGTTATTACCACAGGATCAAAGAAACATGTCCGCACTGGACCATGGAATGGTCTTCGGTTTGATGGCCTTCCCTCGATGGTCAACTACATATTTAAACCGATGTTAGTGCATGAACAGGACGAGTTGTGTTACACGTATGAGCCTCGAAACAACGCAGTTATAACTCATATAGTTTTGCATCCGTCAGGCACAATGCAGCGTCTTGTATGGGATTGGAAGACCACTAAGTGGACTATTCTGTACAGTTGGCCATTTGATGTGTGTGACAATTATGCACAGTGTGGTGCTAACAATATCTGCAGAATTAGCAAGATACCAATTTGTGAGTGTTTGAAGGGGTTTGAATCCAAAGCAGAAGATGCATGGGATACACAAGGAGGAGTATCAGGGTCAAGAAAATGCATAGAGAAATCGACAGCAGATTGCCTGAGCGGAGAAGGGTTTTTGAAGCTTCCAGCAATAAAATTGCCAGACTTCAATTGGTTGAACAGTAGCATGAATATCGAGGAATGTGAGGCTGAGTGCTTAAAAAATTGTTCATGTAAAGCTTATGCAAATTCTGATATGAGAGGAGGAGGTAGTAGCTGTTTGATGTGGTTTGAGGAACTGATTGATATTAGAGAATGCCCAGCAGGAGTGTTTTGTGAACACGATATCTTTTTGAGAGTTCCAGCCTCAGAACTGGGTAATCTTGTTAGTTTTTGTATTTCTGCCTCTTCCTATCTGTGTTTATTATAGAGTAACAACTAACGCAAATCAGAAGATATTTACATGCCATGGTTCATTTAGTCTGTAAGAGAATAAAGCATAGAAATCTTCTATTTCTTTGGATTTTTATTTTATTATTTTAATATCTATTCCCCTGAAAAAGTGTTACTAGGAAGGGAAAAAAAAAATACAGAAATTTAAACCATGTTAGATATGCATGAAACAAAAATCAGTTTCAAAAAATTGATTAGAGTTTTTTGATTTGCATGTGCAATCAGTAAATTATTTGAATAAGAAGAAAAGAATAATGACCTTCGTGGTGGTTGCAACCGTTGCTGGGATGCTTTTATTAGGATTGGTACTCTGTAAACTAAAAGTTTGGAAGAAAACAAAGAACAGAGGTAAAATATCTCTCCAACTTTGCTCAATTGTTTATCATGTCATACAACATCAGCATTGAGTTCAATGATTTTCTATCATTAGACGTTTAAATCACTGATTAATATATTAGAGCCGGAGAACAGGGAAGAGGAAGCAGAAGTACCTTTAATTGATTTGGGTACCATTGTTGCCGCCACTAACAATTTCTCGCAAGCCAACATGATTGGCAAGGGTGGATTTGGTTCTGTTTATAAGGTAACAATGTTTATATTTTTATCTATCACTCAACTTGAAAGCAAATGGTGCCTTCTAGATCTTGCTAATCTGAACTTCGATTATAATATGTAGGGAACTCTTTCTACAGAACAAGAAATTGCTGTAAAAAGACTTTCTAAAAATTCAGGACAAGGTGTTGAAGAATTTAAGAATGAAATAGCTTTAATTGGCAAACTTCAACACAGGAATCTTGTTGCGCTTCTTGGTTGCTGTATACATGGGGACGAAAGGATGCTGGTCTATGAATATATGCCCAACAAAAGCTTAGACTATTTCATTTTTGGTTGCATGTCTTAACTTTATATCTATTTATTTAATCATATATATTTTATGTATTCGAGCTTTAATGTATTTGTGATCTAACTTACATGCTTTCTATCTCAAGGCTAAAGTGAAAATTACAGAAAAACAATTCTAATTGTGTAAGTTACTAGAGTTGGCAATAATGTGCAGATTGTAAGAGAAGCAAACTGTTGGCATGGAGAAAACGGTTTGATATTATTATTGGGATTGCAAGAGGACTTGTTTATCTTCACCAAGATTCAAAACTCCAAGTTATTCATAGGGATTTGAAGACAAGCAATATTTTGCTAGATAATGACTTCAATCCTAAAATTTCGGACTTTGGGTTGGCACGAATTTTCAGCAATAATGAAAAAGAAGCAAACACAAATAGAGTCGTCGGAACATAGTAAGTTTTTTCTTCTTTTTTTACTATAATCATAAATGTGCTTCTTACTAGTTGAAAAAAAAAAAAACTTATATATTATATATTTTAATGCAGTGGTTATATGTCTCCGGAATATGCTGTTGATGGCACGTTTTCATTAAAATCCGATGTTTTTAGCTTTGGTGTGCTTCTATTAGAGGTAGTAAGCGGCAAAAAGAATAGAGGGATCTTCCGTCCAGATAAGGACCAAAATCTTCTTGGACATGTGAGTAGAAATAGTGATATGCTTATTTTTATATTTCACTCATTTTTCCTGTTGTGGAGAATAAACAATAATATTTGTTGCATCTATTAGGCATGGGTGTTGTGGAACGATGAAAGGGCCTTGGAATTAATGGATAAGTGTTTAGAAGACTCTTTCATTGAATCTCAAGTTCTTAGATGTATTCAAGTGGGTTTATTATGCGTTCAAATGTTTCCAAAGGACAGACCGGATATGTCATCTGTAGTTTTTATGTTGGCCAATGAGGGACTGCCGTTATCTCAGCCTAAAGAGCCTGGTTTCTTCGCGGAAAAAGATTTCATTTCAGGTTCAACTTCAAGTAAAGGAAAATCTCAAATAACCAATGCAATGAGTATAACTATACTGGATGGCAGGTAGAAATTCTTGGTAGTGGTTTGCTTGAAGCTTTTTGTTGGGCTATATAGAATGCCGACTCAAGGACTTATTTGTCATGAAATAACTTTAAAACATTAATTATACACATATTTCAATAATGTATATATTATGATTGTTTAGTTTTAATTTCACTTGATATCAATTTGTACCAGTAATCAATAAATTGTTGATTCCAAGTTTTGGAATCAAATTACATAAAGATTTGCATACAAAAGAAAGTGAAAATCAGCCAACAAATCCATGAAGAAACTCTACTTGACATGTTGTTAGTATTAGTCTTTGGAGACTTGTGCGGACACCTCACAAGCAACTATGACTAAATGACTTCCCCACCGACATATTCTTGGATGCATAGTTAAAAATGCGAGTCACATTCAGGGCCTCATACAACCATACATTACATGTGATGTTGTCTTTGCGGATGTGTTTTTGGGACCTTGTTCGACCAAAACAGTATCCTTATCTTGTGAGGATGACTAAATTAATATCGGCCACAGAATTCTTGTCCTGGGCCCACAAAACTGGCACATTGTTTAACAGTTGCAATCTCTGGCCCTTTTCTGAAAACCTTACTCTAGTGGTCTCCAGTTGGGCTCCACTGGAGACTGACTTCGGCTTCTTACATTGACTTGTCTCTATCAACTTCAAGTTTAAACCCTCCATTATGGAGTTTCACACTATGACAAAGATGCCATAACCATGACAAATAACTGATATAATTTTTTATTGTACTGTTACATGTGAATGGACAGGCTGTTTTGTTGAAGTGTTGTTGGGGTAGTACTGCGTCGTGATGCCATAAAAAAGGAGATATTTATGTAACTGGTTATGCATTATTTGTAACATTGACGGAGACAAATACTTTTCCCATAATTGCTTGATTTCATCTCTTACATAGTTTTTTTGAATTAATGAATCCCATTCATCATTAATACCCACTAAAAATGTGGTTCTAATTAGTAGTTTCAAAATAAAAATTTGAGAATATCTTTACCATTGAATTAGTGGTGCAGTGAGCGTTTTGACTTTAGAGGAGCCAAAACAAAATATAAATATTTAAATTAATACAAAACAATTACTTATTAAAACATTAAGTCATTGAAAACAGGGATATGTAATTTTAGTAATACTATATAATCCAAAAAATTATGAAAAAATAAATCTAAATAATATATTAATTAATAATTTATCTAATAAAATTTATAGGGGGATTTGATGAATGATATTGAAAAAATAACTCATTTATCTCATAATTAGAATTAATAATTTAGATTGTATAATATTACTTATATTACGTGACAGAGTCAGAAAAATCTATTTATGAATATCTAGGGGAATCGTGAAACAAATATATAATATTTAAATGGGATAATATATTTTTTTATCTAAAATTAAAGTTATATATAGATAACTTTATTTATTATTAATTTTTTATAAAAACAGAAAAGTAAAATTTGGGTAGTGCCGTGGCCCGGTGCCGGCGGGCACCACATAGGCCCACCCCTGCTCATATAGTGAGAGTCCTTTTCTCAATAGATTTGCTTAGACTTGTTATACATTAACTTTGTTTCGTCATTATCTTGGATGCCATCACTGCAAGGTCCACCCCACTTTCTCGGCTGAAGTCAATTGAAAATAGTGATATATATTTATAGTAACACTACATAATCCAAAAAAAATTATGAAAAAATCAATTCAAATAATATGATAATTAACAATTTATCTTTGAATAAAATTAATAGAAGGATTTGATAAATGATATGGAAAAAATAACTCACATCATATATCACAATTAGAGTTAATATTTTGGTTTGTATAATATTATTTGTATTACAGGGCAAGATCAGAAAAATCTATTTACGAATATTAAGGGGACCTAAGGAACAAATATGTAATATTTAAATATGGACAGAATATATTTTGTCTAAATTGAAGTTTATATAGATAATTTTTTATACATATTTTATAAAAAAAATGTAAACTTTGGGGGTGTGCTAGCCGGCGGGCACCCCATAGCCCCACCACATCTCGTATAATTAAGTAGTCTCTTTGTGATCGATCAATATACATACTTAAGGAGTCGTTGGCACAATAAATAATATTCTGTATGACATGAAATTCTCAATAATATAAAGACGCCTTTCAATTTTTATTTAAAGATCACAAATTACAATAATTTATTTTCAGTGGATTCTATCATAGTGATAGGCCTATTAAAAAAAATATATTTTTAATTTGTGATCATAAAATAAAAATTTTAGAACATCTTTACTATAGAATTAGGGATGAAACTAGAATTTTGATTTTAAGGGGTTAAACAAAAATAAATTAAATTAATGCATGAGAATTACTTATGTTAAGTCATTGAAAATAGTTATATATAATTTTAATAATACTATAAATAATTTATCTTTAAATAAAATTTATTGGAGGATGTAGTGAATGATATGGACAAAAAAAGAAAAAAATCACTTATCTCACAATTAGAATTAATATTTTGGATTGTATAATATTACTTGTATTATGGGAACAAAGTTAAAAAATCTATCTAAGAATTTTTAGGGGGTCAACGATCAAATATATTGTAAGACTCCAATCCAAATGTATCCAAAAGATTAATTGAAGCTCATGCTATTATTATTAATTTAGTTTGGCTCAAAGTTTATAAATAATTGGATATATGAGTAAATATTCTTTTGATGGATATTTTTTAAAAATAATTAAGAAAGTTGCCGTGTAGAAAGAAAAAAATAAAAGAGAAAAATGGGGAGTAAAGTGTAAAATGGCAATCCAAAATGCAGAGACAAATCGGTGACCGTGTGATTGGGATGAGTTGCCATTTTTTTCAAATAAAAAGTGACAAGTGTCACTCAAACAAGCAAAGAAAGTGATGGTGGTAATATTTGAATAAAATAGTATGACAAGTGTCAAAGAGATGAGAGCTAAGATAAAAGAAAAAGAGATAAGATAGACATAAATGAATGAAAGAGAAAATGATATACAAAGCAAGAACCGGGAAGCAAAACAAGAAGGAAAAAAAAAAAAATTAGCCGAGAGAAAGGAAAAGGGATGAAGAAAAAGAAGAAGAAAGAGAAAAAAAAGATAAGGACATTTTAAATGAGTGAATAAAATATTTGGATATTTGAATTATTTAGATAAGTAATTTTTATTTTAATAAAATTTAAATTTTAGAAAATTAGTTAATTATGTTTTAAATTCATGAGTTTTATATGATTTTAGAGTAAATTTATAATTATGAGAAATCATATTCGAATCCGTTTTAGATCAGAAAATAAGTAAAAGAGTTATGTAAGTGGATGATTTTAATTTTAAATTAATTTATTAAATCATGATTATTTATATTTCAGTATTTATTATTTATTGAAAATGAATAATTTATTCTTTTAAATAATATTTTAGATTACGAATTAAGTTTTAAATAATATAATTTTATGCTTTGAGAAAGAATATTGATTATGTTTTGAAAAAAATATTTATTCATAATTATATGTATTTTCAGAAAATATTTGAAAAGAAAATAAAAATATTTTTAGAATACCGAGTTTATACCCTCCCATTCAATAGTCAAACAAGCTATACATGTGTGAGACCTAGATTCACCCAACACGTGTATGGCGGATGTCAAGAGAGTCATTAAATCACCCAACATGTGTATGATATATGTTATCCATCGCTCTGCGTATGTGTTGAGTATCTCTATCATGTATGTTAGATTTCTCTAGGTATTAGTTGGTGTAGATTTTCAACTTATAGATATTATATATTAAGTTTGATTAGTACAGATGAAGATTTATAGAGCACCAATTTTATGTAAAGATATTTCAAAAACATTTTATAGATAATAGTTACTAAATATATTTTATGAAGTTATCATAAACTAATCATATAGATGATTATAGTTTTATTATGTAATAAATTATTGAATTTAGTTTTATTGTTTCATATATGAATTTATATGAATCGTTGAGAAGTATTTATTATTACTTGAAATATGTTATCATCTAGTTAGAAATATTTTTTTAAAAAATTATATCCACTTACCGTACGTTAGCGCTCACTCTTTTATAAATCCATTTTTTCTAAGTATCCACCGTAGATTCGTGCAGATTATTACAGATTGTGAGAAGAGCCACATGATAATGAATAGTTATATTTGTGTATATTATTTCTTTTATTAACCAAATTTATAAATATGTTTCCAAAATATTTTTACAGATGAAATATCTTTTTCAAATAATTTATGAATATTTAGTTCAACACCAGAAATGTACAAATTTAATGGTTTGTTCATATTGAATTTATGAGACAATCATGTGATGTATGAGAATTTTTTAGAAAGATTTTTGGAAATTCTAGATATCAATCAATAAGATCCTAATTTTCATGGGATTCTTTCGGATTCAATAGAGGAGTCAGGATGGATCCTTTCATATATAATATTTGAGTGGGGACAAAATATTTGATCTAAAATTGAAGTTTATATAGATAATTATTTAAATACATGTTAAAAAAAAAATAAAAAATAAAATTTGGGCGGTGCTGGGACCAGCGGGTACCCCATATGGGACCGCATGTAAAAGTTAACATCAAGAATCAGAAAAAGTTAAATGAATTAACAAGTGAATTTTTTTTTTGGAACATAATTAACGTGTGAAAGTTAATTTTATAAAAGGTAATGTTATAAAAAAGTGAAAAAAAAAAATCTATTTAATAAATTAACATGTTAGATATGCATGAAACAAAAATCAGTTTCAAAAAATTGATTTGAGTTTTTTGGTTTGCATGTGCAATCAGTAAATTATTTGAAAAAGAAGAAAAGAATAATGACCTTCGTGGTGGTTGCAACCATTGCTGGGATGCTTTTATTAGGATTGGTACTCTGTAAACTAAAAGTTTGGAAGAAAACAAAGAACAGAGGTAAAATATCTCTCCAACTTTGCTCAATTGTTTATCATGTCATACAACATCAGCATTGAGTTCAATGATTTTCGATCAGTAGACGTTTAAATCACTGGTTAATATATTAGAGCCGGAGAACAGGGAAGAAGAAGCAGAAATACCTTTAATTGATTTGGGTACCATTGTTGCCGCTACTAACAATTTCTCGCAAGCCAACATGATTGGCAAGGGCGGATTTGGTTCTGTTTATAAGGTAACAATGTTTATATATTTATCTATCACTCAACTTGAAGGCAAATGGTGCTTTCTTGATCTTGCTAATTTGAACTTCAATTATAATATGCAGGGAACTTTTTCTACAGAATAAGAAATTGCTGTAAAGAGACTTTCTAAAAATTCAGGACAAGGAGTTGAAGAATTTAAGAATGAAATAACTTTAATTGGCAAACTTCAACACAGGAATCTTGTTGGGCTTCTTGGCTGCTGCATACATGGGGACGAAAGGATGTTGGTCTATGAATATATGCCCAACAAAAACTTAGATTATTTCATTTTTGGTTGCATGTCTTAACCTTATATCTATTTACCTAATCATATATATTTTATGTACTCGAGCTTTAACACATTTGTGATCTACCTTATATGCT
This sequence comes from Dimocarpus longan, assembly GCA_022984855.1. Taxonomy (NCBI): domain Eukaryota; kingdom Viridiplantae; phylum Streptophyta; class Magnoliopsida; order Sapindales; family Sapindaceae; genus Dimocarpus; species Dimocarpus longan. Next base: position 34,979,903 of record CM041014.1, on the reverse strand, counting down.
TTCTATCTCAAGGCTAAAGTGAAAATGATAGAAAAACAATTCTAATTGTAAAAGTTACTAGAGTTGGCAATAATGTGCAGATTGTAAGAGAAGCAAACTGTTGGCATGGAGAAAACGATTTGATATTATTATTGGGATTGCAAGAGGACTTGTTTATCTTCACCAAGATTCAAAACTCCAAGTTATTCATAGAGATTTGAAGACAAGCAATATTTTGCTAGATAATGACTTCAATTCTAAAATTTCGGACTTTGGGTTGGCACGAATTTTCAGTAATGATGAAAAAGAAGCAAACACAAATAGAGTCGTCGGAACATAATAAGTTTTTTTTTTTTTTTTTACTATAATCATAAATGTACTTCTTACTAGTTGAAAAAAAAAAAACTTTATATATTATATATTTTAATGCAGTGGTTATATGTCTCCGGAGTATGCTATTGATGACACGTTTTCATTAAAATCTGATGTTTTTAGCTTTGGTGTGCTTCTATTAGAGGTAGTAAGTGGCAAAAAGAATAGAGGGATCTTCCGTCCAGATAAGGACCGCAATCTTCTTGGACATGTGAGTAGAAATAGTGATATGCTTATTTTTATATTTCACTCATTTTTCCTGTTGTGGAGAATAAACAATAATATTTGTTGCATCTATTAGGCATGAGTGTTGTGGAACGATGAAAGGGCCTTGGAATTAATGGATAAGTGTTTAGAGACTCTTTCATTGAATCTCAAGTTTTTAGATGTATTCAAGTGGGTTTATTATGCGTTCAAATGTTTCCAAAGGACAGACCAGATATGTCATCTATAATTTTCATGTTGGCCAATGAGGGACTGTCATTATCTCAGCCTAAAGAGCCTGGTTTCTTTGCGGAAAAAGATTTCATTTCAGGTTCAACTTCAAGTAAAGGAAAATCTCAAACAACCAATGCAATGAGTATAACTATACTGGATGGCAGGTAGAAATTCTTGGTAGTGGTTTGCTTGAAGCTTTTTGTTGGGCTATATAGAATGCCGACTCAAGGACTTATTTGTCATGAAATAACTTTAAAACATTAATTATACACATATTTCAATAATGCATATATTATGATTGTTTAGTTTTAATTTCACTTGATATCAATTTGTACCAGTAATATATAAATTGTTGATTCCAAGTTTTGGAATCAAATTACATAAATATTTGCATACAAAAGAAAGTGAAAATCAGCCAACAAATCCATGAAGAAACTCTACTTGACATGTTGTTAGTATTAGTCTTTGGAGACTTGTGCGGACACCTCACAAGCAACTATGACTAAATGACTTCCCCACCGACAATCTTGGATGCATGGTTAAAAATGTGAGTGACATTCAGGGCCTCATACGACCATACTTTACATGTGAATTGTGATGTTGTCTTTGCGGATATGTTTTTGGGACCTTGTTCAACCAAAACAGCATCCTTATCTTGTGAGGATGACTAAACTAATATCGGCCACAGAATTCTTGTCATGGCCCCACAAAACTGGGACATTGTTTAACACTTGCAATCTCTGGCCCTTTTCCGAAAACCTTACTCTAGTGGTCTCCAGTTGGGCTCCTCTGGAGACTGACTTCGATCGGCTTTTTACATTGACTTATCTCTATCAACTTCAAGTTTAAACCCTCCATTATGGAGTTTCACACTATGACAAAGATGCCATAACCATGACAAATAACTGATATAATTTTTTATTATACTGTTACATGTGAACGGACAGGTTGTTTTGTTGAAGTGTTGTTGGGGTAGTACTGCGTCGTGATGCCATAAAAAAGGAGATATTTATGTAACTGGTTATGCATTATTTGTAACATCGACGGAGACAAATACTTTTCCCATAATTGCTTAATTTCATCTCTTACATAGTTTTTTTCAATTAATGAATCCCATTCATCATTAATACACATTGTTCTAATTAGTAGTTTCAAAATAAAAATTTGAGAATATCTTTACCATTGAATTAGCGGTGCAGTGAGCGTTTTGACTTCAGAGGAGCCAAAACAAAATATAAATATTTAAATTAATACAAAACAATTACTTATTAAAACATTAAGTCATTGAAAACAGGGATATGTAATTTTGGTAATACTATACAATCCAAAAAATTATGAAAAAATCAATCCAAATAATATATTAATTAATAATTTATCTAATAAAATTTATAGGGGAATTTGATGAATAATATTGAAAACATAACTCATTTATCTCATAATTAGAATTAATAATTTGGATTGTATAATATTACTTATATTACGTGACAGAGCCAGAAAAATCTATTTATGAATATCTAGGGGAATCGTTGAACAAATATATAATATTTAAATGGGATAGTATATATTTTATCTAAAATTAAAGTTATAATAGATAACTTTATATATTATTATTTTTTTATAAAAACAGAAAAGTAAAATTTGGGTAGGGCCCCGGTGCCGGCCGGCACGGGGCACCACATAGGCCCACCCCTGCTCATATGGTGAGAGTCTTTTTCTCTATAGATTTGCTTAGACTTGTTATATATTAACTTTGTTTCGTCATTATCTTGGATACCATCAATGTAAGGCCCAGCCCACTTTCTCGGCTGAAGTCAATTGAAAATAGTGATATATATTTATAGTAACACAACATAATCCAAAAAAAATTATGAAAAAATCAATTCAAATAATATGATAATTAACAATTTATCTTTGAATAAAATTAATAGAAGGATTTGATAAATGATATGGAAAAAGTAACTCACATCATATATCACAATTAGAATTAATATTTTGGTTTGTTTAATATTATTTGTATTACAGGGCAAGATCAGAAAAATCTATTTAATTTTATAAATAAAAAAAAAAAAATGTAAACTTTGGGGGTGTGCTAGCCAGCGGGCACCCCATAGTCCCACCATATCTCGTATATAAATAATATTCTTTCCCAATGAATATATATAATATAATTCTCTAATAAAGATTTCCTTCAATTTTTATTTAAAGATCACAAATTATAACAATTTATTTTCGGTGGATCCTATCATAGTGATAGACTTATTGAAAAAAATGTATTTCTAATTAGTGGTTATAAAATAAAAATTTTAAAACATTTTTACTATAGAATAAGGGATAAACCAGAATTATGGTTTTAAGGGGTTAAAAAAAATATTAAATTAATACAAGACAATTACTTATGTTAAGTCATTGAAAATAATTATATATAATTTTAATAATACTATATAATTCAAAAAATTAGGAAAAAACAATCCAAATAACATCTTAATTAATAATTTATCTTTAAATAAAATTTATTGGAGGATGTAATGAATGATGTGACCAAAAAAAAAAAAAAAAGTTCACTTATATCACAATTAGAATTAATATTTTAGATTGTATAATGTTACTTGTATTACAGGGGGGAGGGTGGAGACGGAGTTAAAAATAAACATAACCACGGTTCGGTTTGAACCGAACCGTCACTGTAGAACCGGAATCAGAACATAAGGTTCTGGTTCCGGTTCGGAACCGAACTCAGACGGAGTTAAAAATAGACATGACCACGGTTCGGTTCGAACCGTGCGATTCGAACCGAACCGTCACTGTAGAACCGGAACCAGAACATAAGGTTCTGGTTCCGGTTCGGAATCGAACTGGAACCGTCACTGTAGCGGTTCCGGTTTCGGTTCTAATCCTAAAAGAACCGGAACCGTCGGTTCAAAGAACCAATGGAACCGGAACCGACGGTTCCGGTTCGGTTCTGGTTCTTAAAAAAAAAAAAAATCAAAATACAAAGTTCAACCGTTGGGGCCAACGTTCGGGCCGCGTGGCCCCAACGGGTAGTCAGACCACTGACTGTTGGACCGTTGGGGCCATGCAGCCCGACCGTTGGCCCCAACGGTTGGTTTAACAATTAGTTGTTTAAGCTAAAAACGGTCACATTTTTTTTTTTTTTTTTACATTTTAAACCCTCATTTAATTTCTTTTTTAACCCCTATAAATTCCTCTCTCATTCTTAATTTTTTCTCACGTCTATCTCTCTCAATCTCAACTCTCTCTCAATTTCAAAATATTCTCTTAATTCTCAATCTTAATTTTCTTTATTTTTTTTTTACTTATATCTATAAATTATAATTTTTAATTTATTGTTAGAAGTTTTAAATTTTATTTTATTATTTTTAAATTTCAAATTATCAATCTATATTATTTATAAATTTCAAAATTTTAATTTGTAATATTTTTTTAACTTATAAATTTTGATTTCAATTTATATTTTTAAATCTAAATTTTTAATTTATTAGTTATTATTTTTAAATATTAAATTTTTAATTTATTATTATTAAATTATTTCAATGGCTAGTTCTAGTTCAAGAAAATCATTTTCTATGAACAAAGGTAAAGATCCTATTAATATCGAAGAAACACCACAAGATCCACAACCAAATACAGATCTTTTAAATCTTGTTCTTTTCAATGAGAAAAATTATCATGATTTTATACAACGACAAGCAGATTTTTTAGAAATGTTTGGTTCCCAAAATCCTCCTAATCTTAATCCTCCTCATGCTACTCCGCAAAACCCCCAACCCTAGGGCCAGGAGGACCAACCTGAGACACTGACGTCTCGTCAGTCTAATTTTGGAAGTAATTCCGCTAATATGTCTAGCATTGGGCTTGAGAATTGTGATGCAGCTGATGTTGATGACGAAAAAAAGTACAGATATGATCTTTTTAAGGTACGCATGAAGAAGGTTGAAAAAGAACCAGGTACGATCAAGGCTGTATGCAACTATTGTGAGGCAGAATTCAAGTGGAACAAATCTGGAGGATATGGTTCATATTCGAAACACATAAGATCTCAACATCCGGTTGAAGCGAATCGTTCATGCGGACAACAACAAATTTTTAGGTTTGCAAGTCCTACTAATCAATTATTTAAGTATAGTGATGCATAAAATAGGGAAGAATTAGCTAGATTTGTAGCCACCGAAAGCTTATCTTTTAGTTTTGGTGAAAAAACAAGTTTTCTTAATTATTGTCGTAAAGCCTTAAATCCTGCTGCATGTAGAGTACCTAGAACAACTCTCACACGTACATTATATGATATTTACAAAAGAGAGAAAAAAAGTTTAATTAGATTTTTTAAAAAATATGAAGGTCGTATTACAATTTGTGCTGATATTTGGAGTGATAATTTGCAACAATATTCATATTTAGGTGTTACTTGTCATTTTATAGATAATTCATGGATTATGCAAAAAAGAGTTCTTGTGTTTCGAGTTTTTGATGATTCTCATTCTACACAAAATATTTATAAACTTATGAAAATTATTTTTGAAAAATATTCTATTGAAAATAAAATTTTTGCAATTGGTTTTGATAATGCTGCAAATAATACTACTGTTATTCCTCATTTAATTAATTTATGTAACCCTTATTTTGGCGATAGATTTTTTCACCAAAGATGTGTTTGTCACGTTTTAAATTTATGTCTACAAACCGGTTTAACTTTACTTAAAGATAGTATTACCCCAATTAGGAATGCACTTTATTATTTATGGAAACATCCAAATATCATGAAACAATGGGCTAAATTTTGTAAATCTAATAGAATGCATCCTATTAGATTTTCTCGTGATATTCCACATTGTTGAAACTCAACCGATAAATTGCTTTATGAAAATTATGCATATAAGGATTTATTAGTTACTTTAATGCAATATAATTGTTCAGAAATTGCTTTGTTTCCTCAATATTGGGATGTTTGCACACAAATTTGTAAATTATTAAAAGTTTTTAATGATAGTACTCATAATTTATCTGACATTTATTATCCTACCACCCATTTATTTTTTGAAGAAGCTCTTAATATTGTAGGTGCATTTTCTGCATGTGAGAATGATGAATTATTAGGTAATGTTGTAGCAGCTATGAAGCAAAAATAGTTAAATTATTATAGAGAAATTCCTTTAATTTATGCAATTACATTATGTTTTGACCCACGATGTAAATTTGAAAATTTATTTATTTATTATAGCAATTATTATCAATGTTTAGGGATAACTGATGTAGATCCAGTTGTTCTAGCTAATAATATTAAAACTTTATTTTATGAATTGTATGATGAGTACCTTATACTATACGGTCCATCAATGAACATTACCGGCGTTCAGACATCTGAAAATGCTTCTGGTTCTAAAAGTCGAGAATCCTCTTCATCATTTATGAAGTTAGGTTCTATGTTGATATCCAAACAAACGAAAAAATGTCGAACTTCGTCTTCATCCTCTACCACCGAGGTTGACGTTTACTTAAAGACGCAGTTCGAGTTTATGGACAGTGATAACATTGAATTTAATATCTTAGAGTGGTGGAATGAACATGAGAAATATTTTTCAATTTTGTCTATAATAGCCAAACAAATTCTTGGGACCCCCGTCTCAACTGTGGCAGTGGAACAAGAATTTAGCTATGGCGGTAATATTCTAGATCTCAAACGGTCCTTAATGAGTACAGAGTTTGCACAAGCTGAAGTTTGTGTCCACGACTGGACAAAGGCACAATTGAGACAGCAAGAGATGGATGAAGTGAAAGCTTAAGGTGAAATTTATGATTTTTTTGAATATACTGATCAAACCACCACCGGGGGCATTGGAAACACAAGTGACGATTAAGTGAGTCACAAATTTTCATAAACTCCATCTCCATGTAATAAAAGGTAAGAGAACTACGTGGGCTTTGATTCCTCTAAAATTTGAGAGGATACGTAGGCAACTTAATTATGGTAATAAATTAAGTGCAAACCCAATATTTTTATTTTATTTTTTTATTCAATCAAAGTTTAAATAATGAATAAATTACTGTAAAGTGTAAACTCTCTCCATATTTATCTTATTACAATCGAAAATCACTTTTACCTTTTGTAACAATGATCTCCTCTCTATTAATGTTTAACCATGATTCACCGTCAAAGTTATAAACTTATATGGATTAATGGATATTTTGATCAATTTATTTGATTTTTATTTTTTTAAAAAAATTATATTAATAAATAAATAAATAAATAATTTAAAATTATAAAACTTAAGATATTTAAAAATTAAATATTTTAAAAAATTAAATTTAAACTATAAAAAAATAATTTAAAATTTTTTCAAATTGATCTAGATCATCCATTTTAAGATGGACGGTCTAGATCAATTTATAAAAAAAAAATAATATTTAAAAAAATAAAAATAAAAAATTCATGGTGATCCAGTTCATTTGTTTGTTCATGATATCTAGATTTCTAATTCTGGTTTATCAACAGACATTAATCCAACATCAAACAGACCCAAAACATCAATACTATCTACAATAAACACAAATACACAATCATCAACAGCGTCATAGACACAATCATCATCAACAATACAGTATAAATCAATGAAACCCAGTTTTTCAGATGGAAACCCAGATCGATTTGGGTTTCCAGATTTGCCCAAATCTGGGTTTTCGGATCGAAAACCCATTCGGGATCAATTTTCAATCTAGAACTGTCGAACTGGGCTTTCAGATGGAAACCCAGACGCCCGTCTGGGTGGTTTCCATCTAGAAACCTGATCTGGGTTTCCGAAACCCAGATCGAATTTTGGCTTGGGTTTCCGAAACCCATACGCCAGTTTGGACGCCAAACTGGCGTCTGGATCTGGGTTCTGAAAACCCAGATCTGGAACCCAGATAGATCTGGGTTTCCAGATTGGATGTCGAACTGGAGTCTGGATTTGGGTTCTGGAAACCCAGACGTCGATCTGGGTTCTGGGTTTCCAGATGGAAACCTAGACGCCGATCTGGGTTTCCAGATCTGGGTTCCAAAACCCAGATCGACGTCTGGGTTTCCAAACCCAGACGAAAACCCAGATCGGCGTTTGGGTTTCCATCTGGAAACCTAGAAGTCGATCTGGGTTCTGGTTCGACGTCTGGGTTTCCAGAACCCAGATCCAGACGCCGAACAGAACCCAGATCCCAAACCTAAACGTCGATCTGGGCTGGAACCCACCAGAACCCAGATCTGCTGGTGAAGAAAACAAAAAAATCAAAGAGAAGAAGGAGAAGAGAGAGAGAGAAGAAAACAGAGAAATAGAAAAGAAGAGGAGAATCGGAGAACTAGAGAAGAAAAAGACGAGAGAGTTAGAGAGAGAGACAGAGAGAGAAGAGTGAGTGACGTGAGTCTAAGGGTAAATCAGTAAATGGAGGTAATGGATTTTATAAATTAAGGCTAGTTAGTAGTTACTTAGTTGTGACTTGTGAGTAATTTGATATTCAAATAATTAAATTTTTTATTTCGTTTGTGTATCGATTTATTTTTTTAATTTTAAAATATATTTTAATATTAATTTTTAAATTTCAAATTATTATTTTAAAAAAAGGTTCCAGAACTGGAATCAAAACCGTTATAGAACCGGAACCGAAACCGAAACCGTTATAGAATCGACGGTTCCAGAACCGAACCGGAACCGTTTTATTTCGGTTAAGGTTTCGGTTCTAGCTTTTTTAGAATCGGAACCGTAGGTTCAGAACCGAAACCGAAACCGAACCGAACCGTGGTCATGTCTAGTTAAAAATATCTATCTAAGAATATTTACGGGGTCAATAACAAAATATATTTGATCTAAAATTGAAGTTTATATAGATAATTATTTAAATACATGTTAAAAAAAAAGAAGGTAAATTTGGACGTTGCTGTGGCCGGCCGGCACCCCATAGGGGACCATATGTAAAAGTTAACATCCCGAATGAAAAAAAGTTAAATGAATTAACGAGTGACTTTTTTTTCTTTGGAGCATAGTTAACGTGTGAAAGTTAATTTTATAAAAATTAATGTTATAAAAAAAAAGTAAAATAAAATCTATTTAATAACTTAACACGTGAAAGTTTGCATGCAGACAAGTAAACAAATCAAAGCCGCTTGTAACATTTAGATTTTATGAAAGCAAATAACATTCTTCACACGCTTGTCGGAAAGAGACTCACTTTTAAAATAGCCTGACTTTGACTTAATAATAATGATAAAAGAAATGAAAACGACAACTCTAACTTAACATTATTGAACTATTCGGTACACTAGTTGGGAGGAGACTTTACGTTTTTATAATCCATCTACCTCTACATTTCGGAATTTTCATCTAGCTTAACTTATCAATCACGAGAGACGAATGAAACGATTTACTTTATTTCCATCAATCATGGCTGGTTATCAGCACAACTTGTCTCTTGGGTTCAAAATATGTAGAAAAGTTTGGCATTCTTAGAATGGATACAGCTCACAATATTATTATTATTATTATTATTATTATTATTAGTAGTAGTAGTATTGATTCCACAAATGACTCTTCGAGGTTTGACGTAATTGCACCGATTTTGATGTTTATGGCACAAACATCCCCTACTATTAGTCATCAATGGTTTAAGTTAACCGTTGACTACACTATTCAAACAAAAAGTAAAAAAATACTCTTAACATTTATTTAATTTTGTTAGGTTTTTCAATTAGCAAAGTAAGAATTCAAATAAAAATTTGATTGTATCAACCCAAATCTTCCTCATCTTGATGAACATCATAAACAAAATAATATTTTGAAGAAAACCAAATCTTCAACAAATGTTTACATCTTCTTCTTTAATCAATATAGATTATCAACAAAATCCAACCCTAATGCCATGATCTCATTTCATCTCAACTCTTCTTCAATTCAATATTTATCAAATTTGCCAAAATACATGTTCAAATAATGCGATTTGTGAGTTGTTAACATAATGCAAATTATGAAATGATATTATGATTAATGTGATGTTAACAATCACATGTCATATAATTTAGACATGATATTGGGTAAAAAATTTGGGAACCCTAGCATTATTCTCTCTCTCTCTCTCTCTCTCTCTCTCTCTCTCTCTATATATATATATATATATATATAATCTTCTGAAATAGTAAATAAATCTCACTTTATCCAAATGTTTTAAAATATTAGTTAGAAACCCCTCTGTCGTCAGCCAAAAGTGATTTCCATCCAATTTTTTAGTGGCTTTTTGACGAAACAATGAAAAGACAAAAATATCTTTACAATATTGACAAATTAAAAAAAAAAAATATTCGATTACCAAACTATCCTTTCATCACCCAAATAAAAATTTTTAAAAATTTACAATTAAATTTATATAAAATTAAATAAAATAAATAAATTATAATTTTAAATAATTAAAATAATAATAATTATTATTAATAAAAACCATAAAAAATAAATACAATAAAATAAAAATAAATTGTTTAGTATTTAATAATTAAAAAATTATAATTAGACAATTATAATTAAATACAATATTAGTTTAGTATTTAATAATTAAATTTAAAAAAAAATAATTAAAATCAAAAGATTGATGAAGATCTAGGTTCAATCCAAATCATCAAAGTATGAACATTTGGGTCACCCAGATCTTCATTAAAGCCAAAAAATAAAAAATAAAAAATAAAAGCACAAAACAAACAACATTAAGGATTCATTCTATGATCTGGTTTCATTAAAAACAGAAAACCAAAAAAAAAAAAAAAAAAAATAAAAATTAAAAAAAAAGGGAAGATCTAGGCAATCCATTTCTTCACAAATTGAATATCTAGGTAATCTAAATCTTCATTAAAATAATAAATAAACATAAAATAACACAACACTAGGGAGTTCATTCGATGACTTGGTTTGATTTGAAAAAACACAAAACAAAAAACAAAACAAAGATTTTTTTTTTTTTTTTTTTAAAAAAAGGAAGATCTGGGTCTAGATTTTCGAAGTTTGAAGATTTGGGTAACATAGATCTTTATTAAAACAATAATAATAATAATAATAATAATAATAATAATAATAATAATAATAAACACTAAACAACACAACACCAATAGGTTCATTCGATGATCTGCTTCAATTTAAAAAACAAAAACAAAAAATAAAACAAAGATATAAACAAAAGACCAAAAAAAAAATATCTTGTCAACTCAGATCTTTAAAGTTTAAAGATTTGAGTAACCCAAATCTTTACTAAAGGGAAAAAATAAATAAATAAACACAAAACAACGCAACATCAATAGGTTCATTCAATGATATAGTTTGATTGAAAAATAGAAAGCAAAACAATTTCTTTTTTTTTTTTTTAAAGAAAAGGGAAGATCTTCAGAGTTTTATTAGAAAAACAAAATGAAAAAAACACAAAACATAAAACATCACAACACCAAGATGATCTGGATGAACCCACCAGGTTTGTTAGCGAACCCAGTGGGTTCATTCGACAATCTGGGCTTCAAACCTAAACAATCTAGTTTCTATGGAAACTAGATCAATGGTTGTTGATCTGGTTTTCACAGAAACCGGATAGATCGATAGTCGTCAATTTTGTTGATAGGACTCAACTCGACTTCTGTCTCGAGTCCAGAAGGATCTTGTGAAAACTTAAATTCTCTTGATTAAAACCTCTATTTACTAAAAATCTCATCAAACAATCATTGAAATTCTGAAAATCACTTTGATCGAACTATAAATTGAACAAAACTAAAATCTTTAAAATTTCTCGTATTGAAACTTATAAACTTTAACTTAGAATATAATTTTTCAAGTATTTGTAAAAATTTTCAACTTGCAAAACGATTTTGGAAACACATTTACGAAATTTAGTAAATAACAAAACAATATACACATTTTTTTTTTCAATATGTTTATTATCATGTGGCCTTTCTTACGATACGCAGAGATCTGCTCGAACTTGTAGCGGATACTTGGGGAAAAATTTTTAAAGAAAAAGGATGAGCCTAATGTCTAGTGAGTGGATATAAATTTTCAAAAATATTTCTAAATAAAAAAAAAAACATGTTTATGATAATCAAAGCTACTTCTCAACAAAACATAAAATTTCGTATTTCCGATAATAAAATTAAATCTGAAACATGATCTCAAAATAAAACTGTGTACTTTCTAATATTATTTATAAATAATACTCAAAACTTATCAATCATAAAAAGAAACAATCTCACAAGTTCATAAATGATTATTTTCGAAATAAATGTCATATCATCGTAAAAATGTAATTTCTACATAGAACTTTTATGTAAAAATTTTTGTAAGACTTTTCTAGAAAATTTCTTTCTGAAATTCTGTAATTCTATAAGTTCTCTTTCTTGTACCATATTCTGATAAACCTTTCCTTTAAATTGCTTTTGGATTTATTTTCTACGCCAATTAGTATCCAGGATTTATGTCATGCGTGGTGGAGATACTCAACATTCACGCAGAGCAGGGATACCTTCTAGGGGAGAGGGATTTTTGTCATGTATGGTGGAATTTACTTATCACACATAAAAGCGGGATTCTGTCATTCACATGCTAAACAACTCAACGACTCTAACTTTCTCTCAATCCCAATGACTTAACTTTCTGACTCCTACCCAGCATTTGTTAGGCTATTATGATTCTAAGTCTTACTCACGTGATGTCTATTCTAGGGGAGAGTACGCCTTGGCATTCTAAAACATTTCCATTTCTCTTTCTTTCCTCATGTTCTCCTCTAAAATGTTTCTTTGCAAGAAAATTTCCAAATACAATTCTTTATAAAACTTTTTCATGCTAAAATTGTAGTTTCCAACAAAATCTTACTCATGCATAATAAAATCTTATTCATGCATATATCTATCAAAATCATAGTTTCTCATGCACTTTAGAAAGCATGCTATAAACTTTCAAAAATCACTTGATTAATTCATAATTCATAAGACAAAGTTTACTTTATTAGTTTGTAAAACATTCTTTAAAAAACTCAATACAAAACACAAGATTCACAAATCATACAACATACTTTAGAATTACCAAAAGCATACCTTCTAATTTCACAAAACTAAGTTTACAAAACATAATCTCAAATCCATAGTGATAGAACCCGACCTGGATTCCTATTAATAAATCCAACGATCCTACCGGACACCCCATGAGACCCTTCTGAAGCCCAACTAATATGGCCCTAAAAGGACATTGTGAAGCGAACCTGTAACTATTTAATTACTCCTATGTAAATCATATTTATTAAAATCACATTTCACTTACATCAAATAATTAAACGTAATATTAAAATAAAATGTGAATATCTAAAACATGCATACATTTATAAAAGTGCTACAATAACTATTCATAAAACTGAAAAATATGTAAAATTTCATGAGTAAATCTAATTTGTAAATTTTACACAAAAGGTTATGCTGTGTCTTCAGTCGAGACTCACCTAGTCTGATCATGGCTCTCTGATATCTGGATCGCCTGCGCCTGCACTTGCACCTAGGAAGGTTTTCGAAATAAAAATATAATGAGTTATAAAGCCTAGTGAGTGTATACACATTTATTAAAATTTCCTCCAAAAAACATTTTTGAAAACATTTTTCTTTGAAATCATTTTTACTTTGAAAAGTTAGGGATTTTTATAAAATTTCTATAAGTTTCAAAAGTTCATTAAAAATGGTTTATTATTTCTAAAAATATTTTCTTTCAAAAATATGTTTCTATGGTATGCTAACTTTCTAAAATCTCTAATAGCCACCCAAGAAAGCTAAAACCACAAAAGTGGTTGGACTAACTCCGTTCAGTGTGAGGGGTCATGTGACACAAGTCTAGCATCGCTCATCGTGACAAAACCACAAAAACATCTCGTATACATGTGTGGCGGAACTATCATCGCTCACCATGCATCGAGAAATAGCCCACGAGTGTAGAGGACGACAGACTCGATCCTCCAGATGTCAGCTGGACTATCCCTTCCAATATTATATCATACATCGTGTAGTATACCGGTTGGGTCTAAAACCAGAAGGTTATGCTGGAAATACTCGGACTATCCACTAGGTTTAAAAACCTTTATTTTTCTATAACTGAAAGCTATAAATTAATCATGTTATAAAAATAATTATTATATAATGCATACCATATAAATAAATAGGTCAATTATTTTTATGCTAGAATATATAACAATTTAAATGAAAATAATATTTTTGATAAATAAATTAAAGGTATTTGAAATAATTTCACATTCACTACTTGCTTCAAAGATCACTATACTTCTGCCTTCAACGACTTCCTCCTTTAGCTTGCTGCTTCACCTACACTTAGTCACAAGAGAAACCTTAATTTAGCTCGCAGGTTGCTTGGATTAGTTTTATTTCACTACTTCACTCAAGCCGCATTGACTCACTTAGCTAGAATTGCGGGTTGTAGCTCGCTGATAGCTCTACCACTGTGAGCTCCATCTCGCATTCAACTCACTCACGCTGGCTCCTTTTTCAATTAGCTCAGCTCGGATCGAGGGTATTTCTTCTCTCAAGGAGCTCGCTCACCTCTTTAGCAAGCTGTTGCTCTCTTGCTTAACTTGCACACTATAGCTTCTACCTCTAACTAGTTCGTCCTAACGAACTTGTAAACCCTCGATTCTAGTTACGGTATACTAATATTAATCCAGTAGTAATCTTTAAAGTTAAATTTATTTTTGCATCACGAGTGGGATATCGATTGGAAGACCCAATAGTATTAGGAAATGTTATGGGAAATTTTAGGATGGATAAGCTTACAATCAAAGTCAAAAAGTTATAAAAGTTCATCCAATGAGAATTAGCCAAATATGATAGAATTTATGGTATCTAGTGAGCCATTTAGAATCTTTTGATTGGTGGATTGATTGAGTGGTTTTTAAGATAACAAATGGACCAATTAGAATTGATCTTATCTAGTTAGGGGTCAAGATAAGATTAAGCAAAGTTCAAGGGGCTAAGTTTTAAATAAAAGAAAGGATTTTTTTTTAGAAAAATTCTCCACTATAAATAGGTGCCTTCATGCCAATTTCCACCCATTTCTCACTCCAAAAATCTGAGAAAGAGTGAGGGAGTGCAGCCGGCCATAGAGAGAAAATAAAGTAAGGGGATTCAAATGATTTCTTCAAAGATTTCATCACCAAATTCAAACTTGTAATCAACCAAAGCTATTAAGGAAAGTTTCAAGCAAGATTGGAGCCTATAGAGGTGAGTTTCTTGTCTTGAATAATATTGAATAAGTTAGAGACCCATCTTCTATCATACTTCAAATTCTAGTTTGAGTTTATGGATTGAAATGAGGTTAATTGGTGATGAGTTTGGTGTGATTATTGTGATGGAAATTGAAAGAAAAGTGGGGATGATTGTGAAGGTGATTCATGGCCAAGAGTTAGGGTTTGTGAGTCCATGGTTGATTTTATAATTTGAGCTTAAAGTTAGACATATTTGAGGCTAAGAAACCTTATAGAAGTGATAGAATTGAATAATCAAATGTGTAAAGTCCAATTGAGTGTTTTTAGCCTAGTTGAAGGGTATGAAAAAAATCTCATGTATAAGTATTTTTTTAATGTATGAATTGAATATGTTTGATCATATTTGAGTTAAAGAATTTTAGACATGAAAGAAATAAGTTGATTGCATACTTAAGGTAAAAATATGCATTAAAAAGTGTTGAAAAAAAATATGGTTTTTTGCTAGAAATGCCCACTCGACGGTCGTTTCTTTTCGAATTCGCTTCATGGCTGACCTAAACATGAGTTAGGGAGATGATTTGAGTGAAAATGGAAGGAAAAGAACCTAGGGATTGCTCCCTAGGTAGCATTCAGCCAAAGGGCATCTAATTTTGGGTTTTTTTGTTCCAAGCTTCAGAAAATTATTTCGGGCATACCGGAGTGTTCCTAGGTGATAATAAATAGGATTTATAAAAAGAAATCGGAATTCGAAAGCATTGAATGAGTTAGAACTTAATTGTGAAGGTTTAGGCGTAAATGAAATTATATAGAGTTAGTTGCATTAGAAGCTATTTATAGCTTTGTATTAATGAGTTTAGTGATTCTAAATGAGTATTTGATGTTTTAGGGTAAAAACGAAAAGTATCGAAAGCTTTTGGAGGAGAATCGTTATTTATCGGAGGACATTTCATGAGTGGAAATCTAATTTTTCTAAGCGCTATGTTATTTAAGTTTTATTTCATGTTTATATTGAGTTAGTTATTTAAATTATATTGAGATTTTACTATGTGTGTTTGAGTTGAGCATATATTTATACCGAGAATATAAGAGAATCAAAGATTTTAGGTTTTCTATCTTGAGAACGAGTTTATTTTTAAATACTGAGAAAAAGTATTTCAATACGCTTATAGTTTACCTAGCCCTAGTTGAGTACCCGGTTGAATGCTCTAGGCATGCACAGTAGATGTGAGAGAGTCACTAATTGAGAGTAGAGTCCATACGACTCCTAAGAGAGAGAATCAGTTGAGTCACCCTCTGCACGTATAGGGTAATATAGTTCAGACCGATTGAATAGAGGTAACGCGTGCCCAGAGTTTTGGCATCGACGACTACATATGATAAGTTCCTTAATTCCTAGTGGTTAGCGAGAGATTTATGCTATCACGACAGGAGTAATTTTCCTGGGTTACTATTCAGGCGAGCATAAGAAAGTTTTAGAAAGCATTCAAAACAAGCTTTAAACAGTTGTCAAATGAGTTTATATAAAGTATTTCCAAAAAATACTTTAGTTTTATTAAGTTATTTTTCTCATTGAATTTACTCACAGTTTACCTTTAATGTGTTTTCTTAAAAATTCTCCCTCAGGTATAGAAGCGAGTCATCCAGTAGTCGAGGCTCAGAAAAACGCACGGATTGACTGACAGACGATTTTTATCACATTGTATAGCTCATATCTTGTCATCTGCATATTTTGTATCAAAGCATGATGTAGATTGTAAATGTAAATATAAGTTTTTGGATGCATAACTTTATAAAAATATTTTATGAAATGAAAGTAGAAAAACTTAACTATTCAATCAAATTTTGTATTTGTTTTATGGTGGAATTGGTTTTAAGATGAGGGTCGGAAGCCCGTGATAGTTGAGATTGAGTGCTATAGAAGTGTTTTTAAATGGTATTTGAAAATTGCAGGGTGGCATAGTTCAATAAACATCCGGTATGCTATTAGATTTTCATTAGAAAAATAAAATTTTTTTACCCTTGTCACCTAGTTAATAAGTTTAAAAAGGGGTTTAAAATAAGTTTCGGTACACTGACAAAATTTTTTTGGACTAAAGTTAGATTCGTTGGAGTTCTACATGGGTACTATGGGGTCTTTCTCTGGTCTAGAGGAGGGATTCGGGAATGATCCTGTTAGAACTTCTGCCTTAGTCTAACTTAGACAGATAGTAAGATGAGCTGCGACTTTACTCAGCTCGCGTACTCAGACACTAGCACCACTCCGACCTCAAACACAACAAACATATACAACTCAACACCAATTCACAATTCCACCAGTTCGCGACTCACAGGTCTCACTACCAACCTCAACTATCAATTTCCTACAAATCAACATTATATAACAGCATACTTCACTTACCGAGCCCGTCTTAGCCTTCTGTCTTGCTTTTCAGCTTGCCACTCCAACTCCAGATCTATACACAATTTCTCATTAGTTTCAACTGAAACCCAGAGACCGATCTCACAGATCTTTCACCAAAATAATACCATAACAACTTACTCTCACCAGATCTTGTGTTCAGATATACTCTTCACATTTCTCTGCCTGATCTCCTCTTCCAAAGGCAGCAGAACTTCTCTACAGACTGCAACAGCTTCCCCCCTCTTCCGTGTCGAACAGTCGCTTCTTATCTCTCTCTCTCTCTCTCTCTCTCTCTCTCTCTCTCTTTCTCTTTCTCTTTTTCTCTTCATTCGATTTTTTCTCTCTTCCCACCAACTCAAACCTTACACGCTTATTTATAGGCGTGGGTCAAACGCGTCCTTCACCCTTGAACTTCCTAAAAATTACGAAATTATCATATTCTAGAGAATTCTCTCAAAATTATCTAACATTTTTCTTTTATGTCTCTCAACATTAATAATTTATACTTATTTTCAAATTTTACAAAATTTTCTCAAACCTTAAATTTTACTATTAAATACTTAAAATCCATTTTATTTATTCTCCAAATGGGGTAAATTAGTACATTTCCTCATTTCATATATATGCATAGTAATATCTTCGGGAGCGAGTATTACACATAGTTTACAAAATATGCTTTAAGATTTCAAAATCAAATACCTTATTTCAAAAACCATAAAACATAATTTACTTTATTAGTTTTTAAAATATTCTTGAAAAACTTAATACAAATCATAAATTGTACAAATCATCGAACTTACTTTATAAATTTATAAAACATACTTTTAAAATTCCAAAAGGCATACTTTCTAACTTACAAACCATAAGATAGACTTTTTAAAATCACAAAACATAATCTTAAATCAAAAACTATAAAAACTTACTTTGTATAAATCTTTAAGACATATTTTGGAAATCTAACTCACCTTATAAAGTTCACAAGTCACTACATATACTCTAAAATTCCCAAAAAGACATAGTCTCAAATTTATAAATCATAAATTATACTTGTAAGTTATAAAGCATAATCTAAAATCCATAAATCATAAAGTATACTTCAAGGTCTCAAAACAAAATCATACTTTATAAGTCACAATTCATATCATAAAATTTTTTAAAACATAATCTAAAATCTATTAAAAGCATAATCCAAGTTTATAGAAACATAATCCAAAATTCATATGCACTAGTATACTTTAAAACTTCAAAACATACTCTAAAATTCATATTTTCTTCAACATGTATTCTAACCAAAAGCTATAATTTTCAATTCGTGAAACAAGCTTTAACTTCTCAAAACACACTCCAAAAGTATCACAACATAATTCAAAATTCATATAGTCAAATTGGTTAAATAACAAAACATACTTTATAAGCCATAAACTCAAAGCTTACTTTATTAAAATAGGAAATAGTCTTTGGAGATCAAAATGGAACTTTACTTCATTAAATCATGAAATTCATTTTGAACACTCAACACGAGTACAAAATTTACAATTCATCAAAGGTGCTTTAAGATCACCAAAAAGTGTAGTTTCAAATTTCATAAGTTAATACACATGCTTTGAAATACAAAACATAATCTTAATTTTATAAACTGCAAATTATACTTTATATTTCAACACAAATGCCATACTTTATAAATCAAGAATCATATCATGAAATTGCCAAAACATCATCTAAAGCTTATAGATTCTAATTCTACTTTAAATTTTTCAAAACATCTTCTTCAATAGTTTCCAACATATATTCTGAAATTCATCCATCATATAATATACATATTAAATAAAATTCCTCTTTCTAAATTCATGAAACATAATTCAAATTCTTAAAACATATATACTTCAAAATTTCTAAATCACAAAACACATGTAAATCTCAAAACTAATAAAAGTTAAAATATAACAAAACACTTTGATAAATCAATTTAAAAGAAAATATCTACTCACTAGGTTTCTCCCAAGCCTATGAAATTCCTCTTATATTTGTCTCCTCCTTGGAACCATTTTCACCTAAAACAACATCAAAACTTATTAAAATGTACAAAAACTTAAACTAAGAGAATTAATTCTAAGCTTAGAATTAGTTTCTCACCAAAATCCTTCTCCAAACTTGCTTGATTTTCTTCATCTCTTCTTGGTTTCTCCTTCCTTCTTTCTCCTCTCCTTGCCTTGATTTTTCTCTCTTCTTTAGGGTAAGGTTCGACCAAAGGGTGTAAATGTGGTGAAATGGCTTCTAATTTCACATAAAACCACATATTTATATATTCTCACGCATGACCCAAAGTTTGGACACCTAACCACTTTTTCCACCACTTATTTTGTCCATAAAAATCTAACTAATTATCCTCTAATTCCAATCTTATCCCTTTCATAACATTTTACTTCCATTCATATCTTTTCTAGAGAATTTTTTTTCTTTGTATTTCAAATTTTACCCTTACCATAACATTTTATTTACATTTTTGCCCTTTCTAGAAAATTCTTTTATTTCCATCAGTTATCCTTCAAAAATTCCATAATTCCTATTTTATCCTTTCTAGAGTTCCTTTTTTTTTTTTTTTTAACATAAATTGCCCTCCAACGATTTTGTAAATCCACTTATGACATTTCTAGATAATTTAATTCTCTTTTTACATACTTAACCTTAAGTGGGTATATTTAGAAAACCAAATGAGGTGTGCTTAGAAAGTAATTTCGACCATACTAATTCTATTGGGCTCATTTGATTTAATTTTCTTTTGGGCCCTTTAATTTATGTTTTTAGTTACACCCCTTGTGATTTTTATTTAAACCCCACCTAAACTTCATTTGGCTATGTATACATATATATTATACCCTATTAAATCGGTTCGGATTCGGGGTGTTACATTTGACCATTGATTAGAGTCGATCGAGGTGAGAGAGAGAGAGTAAAACGGTAATGGTGAGAGAGCAATGATTGGGTTGGGTGACTGTGAGAGAGAAAATGAGGAATGGTGATGGTGAATTGGTTAGGTTGGGTGAGATATGTGACAATGGTGGAGACAACTATCTCCCTACATTTACCCATTTACCTTTTTTTTTTTATTCTAACAAATCCATCAAGTTGTGGATAGAAATCACCTATTTATTAATGTTTGAGTCTTTTTTGATAATATTTTCAAAATCAGGGGTATTTTCAAACCAAGGGTTATGTTGATAATATCCCTATAATAATAACAATAATTATTTTAGCTTTTGGTTTAGGGTGGTGTTATTGGCATCCACAAAATAATCTAAACATAGAAAATTTCAATACACCCTGATAGGACCCGACCCAGATTCCCTCTAATGAATCCAACAATCCTGCTGGACACCCCATGAAATCCATCCGAAGCCTAACTAACAAGAACCCAAAAGGGATATCGTGGAGCAAACCTTTAACTATCTATAATTTCTAACATACATTTTAAAATCTTATTTCAAAGTGCATCGGTTAAAGAAACATATAAATAAAAAATGTTATCATAAATATAAGTAAATGTCTAAATCACTCATGTGTCTACAAACAATTCTACAAAAATTGTTCATAAATCCGAAAACATGTAAATTTCATGATTAAAATTTAAGTCATAAGTTTTACAAAAAAAATAAAAATAAAAATAAACAGTGTCATCGGTCGAAGGACCTACCTAGTTTGAACGTGACACTCTGGTACCTAGATCACCTATTCCTGCATCTGGAGAGATTTTTGAAAGACAAAAACGTTATGAGCTACAATAGCCCAACAAGTGTGGATGTATTTATATTTAAAATTTACCTCCCGAAAACATTTTGAAAACATTTTTCTTTAAAATAATTTTATTTCTAAAAGCATAGGTTTTTTTATAAAATTTCTATAAAGTTTCAAAAGCTATTTAAAAGATTAAAAATTTGTTTAATATTTCGAAAACCATTTTCTTTAAAAATTTGCTTTTAATGGTATGCTTGCGTTTCTAAAAAACTCTACTAGAATTCAAGTAAAGTTACAACCATATGAGCGGTCAGACTAGCTTCGCTTAATGTGGAGGGTCATGTGGCGCAAAGGCTAGTATCACTCACTGTGACAAAGCTACAAAGACGTCTTGTATACACGTGGCAGAACTATCATCGCTCACTGTGTATCGAGATAATACCCTACAAGTGTAAAGGGCGATTGACAGACACGACAGACTCTATCCCCCTGATGTTAGCAGGACTAACCCTTCTAACACTTGCCATACATTACAGGGTATACTGGTTAGGTCTCTGCTAGAAGGTCTATCTATAGATGTTCGGGCCATCCACTAGGTTTAAAAACCTTTTCTTTTCTTTTCTATAATTCAAATAAATTTCTTTTTCATGTTATAAAAGAAAATAGATATATATTACATACCATAAAAAATAAACTATTTAATCTCATGCTAAGACATAAAACATTTATAAACTAAAACATGAAATGAAAGTTGTAAAGTATTTGCGTAATAAGCTGAAAATCATTTAATAAAAATGTTTGCACACTCATTGCTTGCTTTCCAATCTTCTTGGATTACTTCAGCTTTTACTTCAGTAACCTCCTCAACTCGCTATGCCCACCTACACTTGGTGACAAAAGAAATCTTACTTAACTCGCGGGTTACTTCAACTTCAAAGCAGCTTTATCCTCTCGACTTTGCTCAAGTTGCTGTGGACTGTTTACTGCCAGTCCAACTTGAGCTGCGAGCTCGAACTTTAGCTTGCCCAGCTCATTTTATGAAAGCTCTAACTCGCATTCAACTCAACCTATGTGAGCTCTTACACTACCCTGCTCAGTCCAATTCACATACATTGCCTAGATCTGCTCTTTTTACGAGCTGTTGCCTTTATCCAATTCGGATAAGTCTTATGGTAGGCTGTGCAATACTCAGCTCGCTCCTTGAGAGCTCGTGCTTCACGTTAACTCGACCAACGCTTGAAAATAAGCTACGAATATTCATCCAGCTTAAACCTCATGAGCTCATGCTCTAGCCCAGCTCCACAGATGCTGACATAAGAGTTGCGAGCATTTCCCAACTCGCTCTAACCCTACTCACACGAACTGACTCCGATAACCCTTTTTTTTTTCCAGATATCTACTTTACACAGATCATCACACCTTGACCTTGACATTTTTCACAGCCTAAACACATCAACATTTCATCAATTACTTCACATAAACCCATATCACAAACATAACAGCTCTTAGCATAACTTTTTACATAATAATCTAACCACTCAAACCTCTAGATCTAAGCATAAAACTTCATCATCAACAATAGATGCAGCTACTGGACTGCTTGACAGATTTTTCTCCAAACAAACACCATAAAAACTCAATCTTACCTTTTGATTCTTGCTCGATCTTGCTTATTGATCTCCCTAAACTATTTATTCACCTCTCAACAGCTTGATTGTCCTTTGAAAATGGTAAAAACCCGGTTGCTGGTGGCTACTTTTCACTTCTCTTGCTCCGCCAACAGCTTCTTTCTCTTTCTCTCCACTCCAAATTTTTCTTCTCCCACTTTCACTCTCTCCTTCTCTCGACGATTTTGCTCATCTATTCACACCACACACCACTCCTATTTATAGGCGTGGATCAATTACGTCTTTGACCCTTAAATTTTCTTAAAATTACAATTTTACCAATTTCTAGAGAATTCTTTTATTTTCCCCCAATGTCCTTGTACTTTCCTTTTAATTACAATTTCGTCATTCATTCTAAATATCTTGCATTTTTCTCATATGTCCCTCAACTTTTTAAATTTTAATTTTATTCCCAATTCTTCCAAAATTCTACAAATATTAAATTTCTCTACTAAAAAAAATCATTTTTATTGTTTTTTCATCGAGTGCATATTAGTACATTTTCCCATTCCGTACATATATACAATAATAACTTCGGGAGAGGGTATTACACACCTATTGATATAATTTACAATTGGAATTCACTTTAAGTACTGCTTATAATACAATAAACAACCCTAGACATTTTGTTGTCCAATAAATTTACAAAACCTAATAAAACTTTTTTAACACCTTTAGAAAGTAAAATTACCTAAATTAATAAAATTTGATAATCAACAATCAATTGTCTTTCATGGCCAATCTCTCTCTTTCCTATTTGTTTTTCACTTGGAGGTAGGAAAATGGAATTTAGGATTTTAGCTTTGCTAGGATGTATAATTATCAATCAAGCAATATCTATGACCACAATTTCTCCCTCTTTACAACTTACTTCTCTTATCTTTGTTATATTTGGAACCTTCAAAGCCTATGATGAGAACCTCAACATCAGAGTCTTAATTAATTTAGGATTTTTATTTTGGAATTATATTGATTTAGACAAAGCCTATGATGAGAACCTCGACATCAGAGTCTTAATTAATTAAGGATTTTTATTTTGGAATTATATTGATTTAGACAAAGCCTATGATGAGAACCTCGACATCAAAGTCTTAATTAGTTTAGGATTTTTGTTTTTTTGAATTATATTAATTTAGTTTACTATTTCGTTTAGAATTAGTTTATTATTTTAATTAATATTTCTCTTTTTGTTAATTTAGAATTTGTTTGTTTTAGGATTTCTTTCCTAAGAAGATATTTTTCCTAGGAAAGTTAAAATTATTTGTCTATAAATAAGAGATTAGTTTAGGAGGCTATGTTATAATTTTTAGCTTGAGAATTTATAAAACTTGCAGATTTGTTAAGTAATTTATCTTTGTTATTTCGACTTTTTTGGATAGTTTTACTTAGTGTTACCATATCAATCTTAATCAATTTTTTTTTTTTTATATATGTCACATCATTATTATTATTCACTTGCCTTGTATACAATATTTACTTGCCTATTTTATTTTTCTCTTTAGCTTATAAATAGGCTTCATATTGTACATTTTAAATATGAGATTAGTTTAGGAGGTTATGTTATGGTTTTTAGCTTGAGAATTTATAAAACTTGCAGATTTGTCAGGTAATTTATCTTTGTTATTTCGACTTTTTTGGATAGTTTTACTTAGTGTTACCGTATAAATCTTAATAAATTTTTTTCATATATGTCACATCATTATTATTATTCACTTGCATTGTATAAAATATTTACTTGCCTATTTTATTTTTCTCTTTAGCTTATAAATAGGCTTTATATTGTACATTTTAAAGATACAATGAAAAATATATTATTCATCTATATTTTATCATGGTATCAGAGTTTAGAGGTATTTGATTGAAACCTTCTTTTTCTCCTTTATCTGAAAATCTTCTCGTTACAAATGTTATATGACAAGAGACGTTTAACATATGTCCGTCATTTATTACCTGTCCATGTTGTATGTGAGGGGGCGTATTAATATATTATAACATCAAGTCTTAAATACTATAATTAAATAATTTTCTATCAGCTTAAACTTTTGGGTCTAATGGTAACCAACATTTATAATTGTTGGGCTAGATTCAAGTTATTTCGATAATTTGAGTTTAGATATTTCAGCTTATTCAAGCATTCTTGCTTGGATTTACTTGGGTTAGGGTTAAGTCAATTTATTGGTTTGATTTTAGAGAATTAATTTGCTCATTCCTATGCAAATGAGCAAATTATATAACCAATTGATTTAATCTGACCGTGTGGTGTGAGTTAGGTGATTAGGACTTCTTGTTAGATTTAAAGTTAGGTCCGTAGTATCCTATCCTAAGTTTCTCATATTTGATCTCATGTTTTACTTTTCATGGTCTAATTATATAACCAACTATACATGTCTTTCCCCCTTTTATGCTATAATGATGTTGTACCTCACTTGACAAGTTAAGTATGTTATCAAGATTCTGGCATTGGTTTTAGCTGTTACATGATTTATATAAGATACCCTTTGATCCAGAGAGTTTCCATCAAAATCCTCATTTGAACTCAATATCAACATTTTTAAACAAAAAATGAAAAAAAAAAAAAAATTTCAAACTCGTTGTCATCCAATAAATTTTATGAATAAAATGATAAATGCGTGAATAAAATGTTTACAAAATCAAGATCAAATCATGCAATTATAAATTTTATGTAGTAGAATGAGCAACATGTTGCTTCTTGAAACTCATATAATAAGAAGATTGTTGCCCCCAAAAAGTACAATTCCCACTACTTGATTGACAATCATCAACAGAGTTGGCGTAGTTTGCACAAATATATCTTTCCAATTGAAATTGTTGTATTGTCTGTAGCATTTTTACTTTTAAGTTAAGATTTAGCATGTATTGATTGTAACATGAAAGAAGATAAAAGACGGTTAATACAAAATCAAAAATCTATTCGCAGTGAATAAAAAGGTTCAATAAAATGCACGTTACCCCCTAATAAAGGTAATTGTGTATCTCTCCATTTACCATAGTGGTGGCGGGTTCAAGTGTTATCAAGCATACTTTATAAACTTTTTGTGAGTAGTTCTCTCTTTTTATCATGGAGAAATTATTCCATGCATTATAATGTATAAATTTATAATTTATTGGACATAAATTTATGGGTTATTCAACTAAATGACATAAATTCTATGGAAATGATGTCTATATCATGATGCATGTAAACTTTCTCATCATATTATGGAAGTTATTGTCTTCCCATGATAAAATTAAATAGTCGAATTATTTAAATAGTATTTTATCACGATAGATTTTAGTAGTCCCACTTTTAAAAATAAAGAAATTGCAATAATTTCAAGATATTAACCACATTGACTAACTTTTCAGTGAATATATAAGTAGCACGACTCGTAACATATTAGTTGCTCTCTTTAAATTAAAAATTAGTTTTTGTGGGTCACAATGCTTGACTTGATTATTTATTTATATTATTTTTTTCCTGATTTGATTGGCTTTTATTTACAATTCCGCATGATGATGCATGAGGTGGTGAGTTAATTTTTTAACATAAAACTCTTTATGAAATCATCAAAAAGATGATTATTAAAAAAATTTTCTACAATAGTAGATCGTTTATTATTGCAATGTTGCTCATGTGCTCAAAAATATCGGCAAGAATAAGATTACACATAATATGGGCAACTACATCGACGAATATATCCCGAATTGTGAACAAAAGGCCTGGCCCAAATTTGACTTATAATTTTGTCCACAATTGATAAACTTTCATTTTCATTATTAATAAAAGCAATAGATACTTGCATTTAATCGTCTCATGATTGCATTTAAGTTGTTAAGACGTTGAATATAACACCAAGAGCATCAGACTCCAGACTGGTAGGATGCAACCTATCATCAATAGTTAAAACTTGCAAACTATTTGGGGCAAAGTTTTCAAACAACTTTTCGACAATAAAAAATTAGGTTTTCCATAGAAGATCTTCACCATTTTATTGAAATTCTAAGTATAGTGATTGTAATAAACAAGAAAGAAATAATTAATGTTCGATGTAAAATCAAATTCATAATAAATATGAAACGGTATAATAAAATCCTAAATATAGGCTCAAACTGCATTATTTGCACTCATAAAATTTGATTTTTGTAAATCGTAATGCTTTACTTATGGGTGCCTCTAAATTTGAGTGATTTTACTTAGAAATGATGTTTTAGGAATTTCACACATTTATGGACTATCACACGGATCAAATTGGCCCATTCTGTTAATGTATGGCTTTCCCTCAGTAGGCCTTGCTCAGTTTAGTTCAGTTGCGCCTTAACAACACGAATACCGGGAAGCCCACTACTTCCGGTTTTCTCAATTCATGTTTTTCTAGTTTTGAGAAAAAATTTTGGTTTATATGGCCTACTTGGCTTTGTATGAAAAAGCTATCTCTACATGATTCTCATGTCTTCTTCTTTTCTTGTTTAAGTTTATTAACTTTTCTACTTCCTTATCCCACTTTTATTTTATTTACATGACTTT
Organism: Dimocarpus longan; assembly: GCA_022984855.1. Taxonomy (NCBI): domain Eukaryota; kingdom Viridiplantae; phylum Streptophyta; class Magnoliopsida; order Sapindales; family Sapindaceae; genus Dimocarpus; species Dimocarpus longan. The sequence continues at coordinate 34,952,533 of CM041014.1, read as the reverse complement.
TTCGAATGAATACATGACTTTACCTTGGTATAAATAGAATAAGTTTCTGGTGTTGGTGGTATTGGTTTATGTATATTTATGGGAATTTGTTTGTGTATATTGAATTTGTATATGACTGTTGTGTTTATTTATATACGACAATAGTGGAATTCTCAAAGTTTTTCCTTTTCTGTATATTGAATTTGCTGCAGAATTTGTTCTCATTTTGGTTTTTTAATCTGAAAGTTTTATTGATGGGAACGCCATAAATCTAGATACTATTCGATCAATTGTGATTGAGTTCTTTTGCACATATCATCAGGTCTTTACGTTTTTGTGGGGATAAAAAGTTTAGTAGAAAATATATATTACTTTAAAATTTCAACTTTTGTTGCAATAGTAATTTACTTTAAGATAATTTTGTTTATTTTTATTTAAATATATAAATTTAATTTACTCTATTATAATAATTAATGATATTACAATTATGAATAAAAATATTATATATAAGTGTTTTAGTATTTGTTAAATAATTTATTGTAATTATTTGTGTCATATTAAATAAAGTTATATAACGATTAACAATAAAAATATATAAATGTCAAATTAATAGTTTTAAGATAATATTAACTTTAAAAAACAAACAAAATTACCATACATTCGGAGATAAAAAAAAATAATAATAATAAACATATCTTCTAGGTTTCATATATTATTTAGTCTACAGTCTTCAACAGCACTGTTTAGTCTTCAGACAAAAAAATAAATGACTCCTAAGTATATGACTTAAAACAAAAGTGCTCTGTACATTTGATGTATTGTATATGGATCACATGAGGTAACAAAATTCTTCCAACCGTTTATAGAATTTTATTGTTTCACATTAAAGCAAAGGAGTGTGTATCACAATCCTAAAATAAATAATGTAACTTATAATTGTAGATTGTTAAATTTGAGGTATCAATTGGCGATGGTCGATTATGACCTAAGTTTTCCAATAGTTTGTATTATAATTTATTAATTATAGAGAACATATATCTATAGGTATAGATATCACAGTTTTTTATTTTAATTAATAAAAGCAAATACCCGTCTTATGGGGTCTTAAGGGTACTTGGATAATAAACTTGGGCTAGAGTATTTAATAAATGATTACTGAATTTCGATTTGTTAGACAAAGCAGGATTATACATTAGATGCAAAGATGGTCATATGGAATAAAATAATTAGAGAAGTGAAATGATCCTGTATATCCAGATTATTAGTATTTTTTGTGAGGATACTCATTCTGTTAATTTGCCTAAGGGGTGTGTATATATATATATATAATTAACACTTTAATATATATATATATATATTAATGTATTCATTTTATTCCAAGAGTATAATTTTAGTTTTTTTAGTGGAATATACTGGAATCAATAAAGGCGGTTCAATCAATTAAGAGTTAATTATATTGCTATCTAATTTATTTGGAGCTTGAGAATAACAAGACCCATCCGATCCCTAAACTACACGAAGTTAATGAAGCACCAATCTTAAATCCTATTGGGCTCAAAGTTAGACTTTTAAATTGTGACACTATATGTAACATTCTCAAAATTATGTAAATAATTATATGAAGATAAAGCAGCAATAGCAATATTATTTTGAAATATTTATATATATGGGTTCTGCTATATTAATTCAAGATTTTGACTTAAAAAATTACTTCAATATTTATTCATCCATTTTTACCCTAACTCAAGACATGCTTGTTACCAATTAAGTCTACAACTGTCAGAAGTAAACAACATATCTGAAGAGGCAATAAAATCTTTATTTAAAATGATTCAGAAAAAATATATATATCTTTATTTAAAAATAAACTAAGTTCAGCAGGGACTATAATATTTTTGAATTTGAACGACCCAAATGTTTGTGCCACATTTGACATGGCGAAACAAAAACATGACAAAATAAAACATTATCCCCCATTTCCTTCCCCGACACAATACAACCAGATTTTGAAAAAGAGACCTTGGAATTGTCGTCAATCAATTGACCAACAAAGATTAGCCTACAAGTCAAACATGGGAAGTCGAAAACATTTTGTAAAAGTATATGGATCATCACCAATTAATTTAACTAGCAAACTTGCTCCATTTGCAATTAAAATTTCCAAATTTTCCAAGTATGCAATGCCTAAGGTGATTGATTTGAGAGTAGCTGACTTGATCTCCAGGAATGGGATGGAATGTGAATTTGGTAAGTCAATTCTACTTATTGGTAGATGTATCTTCTATTTTGGGGATTCTACTAAGCAACTCTTACTATGGTGATGACAAAGTGTGGAACCTCAATTCAAATTGGGTGTATTCATTTAAATCAGTATGTTTGATTCTTAAGGCCTCATGTTCTAATAAGGAGTCTTTTGATGAGATGTCGAATAGCTGCTGGTGAAATTTTCTTTAGGGACTCAAACTCCCAAGTAAGATTAGGATACTTGGGTAGTGTGTTTTTCATGATTTCCTACCTACCAATGGTAACTTATTTCGTAGAGGGGTGAATTGTTCAAAGTTTTAGGGCTGTTTCTGTGATGAGGAGAAATCAGTCCTCCATGCTCTTATTTTGCCTTTACGGGCAAAAAACTATTGGATGAATAGTAGTTTTTGGACTTACTTAAGGAGTTTCTCGGGTTCTTCGATGTTGGGTTTAATGTTTTATTTACAAGACTATCTTTCCATCTCAAATATTGAGTTGTAGTTATTGGTTTTATGAAATATTTGGGGGGATGGAAATCTTTTCTTCATAGTGGTACTCTTAAAAAAGAGGAATTGATCTTGGAAGAAGTTATTTTTTAATTTTGTGAGTATCACAAGGTCAATGGAATTAATAGAAAAAGTTGTTCAGTTACAATTTCTCCTATTTCGTATGTTAAGTGGTAACCATCTGATAAGGGCTCTCTGAAACTAAATGTGGATGCTGTAACAAGTAATATGACTGGCTTTGTTGAGATTGGACCTCTGATACGTGATCATCAAGGAGCGGTTAAATGTGCTCTTTCTATGAATATGCCTAGTATTTTTTTTATCCCTTTTTTGACTGAATGTGTGGCATTCAGTGAGGGTTTAAGGTTTACTTTGGCTTATGACTTTAGGCCCTAAGTTGTGGAGACAGATACTCGTTTAGTTATTATAGCAATTCAGGCGAATAATTTTTTTGTAGTAAAAGGTCTCATTATCAAGGATATCTCTTTCTTGCTTCTCGAGTTAGGCAATATTCAGTGTCAATTTACTCCTAGAAAGAGTAATGAGACAGCACATAAACTAACAACTTTAGTTTTTTCTTGCAACTCTAGTTAATCTTAGTTTTATTCTATTTCGAATTGTATTTCAAATATTATTTTTTACAGATGTTCCTTGAATAAAATTATCTAACTTTTCAAAAAAACAATTAGAAATCACATGGCCAGACATTTTAGAATAGATGTAGAATTTCCTTTTGGGTTGGTGAGCGATATGATCATATTTTCTACAGCTAAAATATTTCACTTCGTTCATATCCCTTGGCTTAGCTTGTTGCACAAAGCTACCTCCAATGGATTAGACATTTGATCTTCTTTTGCTAAAATTGCGCTTTGAGTTAGACAATGTCGTTCTTCATGAATAAGTTGAGCAAAAAATAAATCCAAAGATAGAGGAGGTATTCTAGACATCAAACTAGACAAAATGGTTGAAAAAATGTGCCTTAATTTCATGAAAAATTGATCACGTTGTGTAATGTCGTGTAAACTTTTCGAAGTCTCTAAGTTTTTGACATGTTTTCGTATAACAGTTTTTTGTCTTCAGCCCATAAATTTATGCTTTCGAGGTGACTGCATAAAGTGACTCACCAATCCAACTGAAAAAGAAATATCTTGTCATGTTACATAATGGTAACACAAACACATGACGTGTTTAAATATAGACGCGTTTCATGCAATCTCAAGTGAGCAAGTACTCCCATGTATCCTAAGCAATGTTGAAAATATCGATATCGACGGAAATATCGGTACTACGATTTGGCGAAAATGTCGACGGAAATATCGATATCGACGGAAATTTACGTAAAATTTACGGAAAGTATGGAAATTTAGTTAAAAACATAATATTTTTTAATGAAACTTTTGGTAATGTTAAAATAATCATTTATACAACCAAAAATCATATTATATTTTTTTTAAAAAAATCATATTCTATTTAAAAAGTAACAACTAAAATGTATAAATATGGATATAATATATAGAGGAGATATATGAAAATATAAAAAGTTTCCATTAAAACTTTTCAATTAATTTGCATCACATAAATCATGCAAATTTTAATACCAAAATGAAGTCCTAGGTGGTTCATACATGGTATAGCCAGCATCTAGATTTATATAATACTGATACTATGACATATAATTTGAATGGTTTTGAATATAATCATGAACATGCCATGAATAAGCTTCTTGATTTCTTCCTACTATATGTTATGGATAGAAAATTATGTGTAATGATCATTGGAGATCCCAAAACTTCTATGGTCATCATCATTAGACCTTAAACTCATAGATTTAAAAGTAGTTGAAATGTTATCTTCATTGGATGGTGACATTCCTAACTGCATTTGATGGATTCTCCTTGTGTAATCCTTACCAATTAGCCCCTTATACCTGGACCCGCAGCTCTACACCCATGGTCTTCATTTTATGTGCAATAAGTGTATTGTTCTTCACAAGTAAATGGACTCAATGACAAACCTGTTTCAGTATCATTTCTTTGAGTAAAAGCATAATTATTTCCTCCATTGTCGTCATCATCATCATCATTGTCGTCGTCATCATCACCATCACCATCACCATTATCATCACTATTATCCCTATTATCATTATTGTCTTCATTATGAATTCTATCAATAGCAATGATTTAGGAGTTTTTGTTTTTAAAATAGAATAACAATTATGAGATGTTTAAGTTTGACTATAAAATGGAATATAATAATGAGATTTCTTATGAAAATGATATTCTTTACGTGGGTTGAAAACTTATTTTATTTAGGGTTTTGTTGAAAATTAACCAATTTATTATAATCCATTTGAAAAATAATCTTTATTTTTAAATCTTTGCACAATGTTTTTTTTTTGGACAAAAATGTCCTTAACCCATCATTTTTTGTCGGTCACTCTTTCTACCAAACGATCTGGTTAAGAATCCCAACCTCAAGGTTGGGAATCGAGGTTAGGAATCCTAACCTCGAAGTTAAGATCTCAACCTACATCTCAACTTCGAAGTTGAAAATCTCAACCTCGAGATAGAGAATCTTAACCTTGATAAAACATTCAAGTTCACATTCTCAACTTCTAGATTGGGAATCTCAACTTTTAGGTTATGAGTCCTAATCTTGATTCAAATCCATATTCGAAATCTTAATCTTAGGGTTAGGATTCCCAACCTGGATGTTAAATCAAGATTGGGAATCCCAATCCTAAGGTTGGGGCTTCCAACATAGAGGTTGATATTCCCAACTTTAAAGTTGAGAATTCTACAATGATTCAAATTACTATCATTTTATTAAGGATATTTTTGTCCACCCAATGTCTTTTTTATAATAATAAAATAAGAAAGTTTATTTTGAGTTTATCCTTACCAAATTTTTGCAATTATTCATTTTATTTATTTGATAAAAGACTAACAAATTCTTATTTGAAAAACTTAAATTTCACTTTTATTTTATGAAAATTTAACCGATATTTTCAGGATATTTCACGGATATTCTACAGATATTTCCGAAAATTTCCTCGATATTTTGTAAAATTTATACTACAAGCTCACGGAAAGGATATTTTACGGAAATATCCCGGATATTTCCGGATATTTTCAGGATATTTTGACGGATAGGAGATTACACCCCCTATCGATATCGGTACCCTTGATTTATGGAAATATCGATAGAAATATCGGGAATATCGCGGATATTTTAAACTATGATCCTAAGTGCGTTAAATGTATGTCAACATGCATATGCTACTAAAGTGAGTAGATCTAAGATAGTTCATAAACATGTTAATACATTTTCCCAACAGTTGAACCTACAGTTAAAATTGTGAAGGAATTGACATTATAATCTAAATACTTTACTAATATAATGAAGCTAATTATGTAGTGTAAAATAGATAATTTTGAGCGATAATACCTTCCAATGCATCCTCCATGGTTTTGATCTTCATATTGTTGAATTAAGATTAACAATTTTTCTTCAAATGAGGAGGAGAAATGAGAAAGAGTGGTAAAGGTACATGAAGAAATAATAGATTGATGCAAGACAACATTAAAATCAATTAGTTAGAAAATTTTCTTTCAGTTTACTTGAGTATTCATTATACTAATTTAAAATAACAATGAATTCTTTGATAGTGTTTCGAAGATAGACTTCTTAATCCTTTTTCACATTAAGTTACTAATCAAATGGGGCCTAAAGGTAAAACAAATGGAGTCATGATATCATAATCTAGCTTATATATCTCCATTTAAATTTTGAACCAAAGAACCACGTACAAACTAGATCCCTTTTTTTCTAACAATGCTGCAAACCAAATTCCCATCGAGCTTATCTAGGCCAGAAACTATGCCTTCTAGAAGTCTCAAATCACTAACCTATTATTTGGCTATGATTTACTGCGGTACATGGATGGAACAACTCCATTCCACCACCCCCCACACCGCAAAACCCCACCCCCCCCCCCCCCCCCCCCCCCCCCCCAAAAAAAAAAAAAACAAAAACAAAAACAAAATGAAAAAAAAGGGAAAAAAAAAAGGAACTCCTCAGACTATCAATGGCTCAAGTGAGAATCCTAAGTACAAGTTTTGGCAACGACATGATCTCCTTGTCTTGCCAGCTATTCAAACCACTGTTAATAGTACCGTTGCACCATGGATCACCACATGTGAGCTGCAGTTGAAGCTTGGGAGAAACTTGAAAGGAAGGAGTTTTCGTGGTTGAATATTTGCAAACCATAAAAGTCACCGTCGATTCCCTAGCAATGATTGGTCGTTCGTTGTGGGATCAAGAAATTGTTGCCTATATTCTTAATAGTGTAGGAAGTGATTTCAAGGAGTCGACTGCGGCTGCCTACGACAAGTGTTAGCTTAAAGCTTCACTAAATGTCTTTGGAGCAGCAATAAGATACACTATTGCCATTACAAGAAATTAGGTTTAGGGCAACATGCAAAATACGTTGCCTTAGCTTTTCGCAACATGCGGGCCCACGTTGCTGATGAGCATGTTGCCATAGTGTTAAGGGCTATGGCAACATGCAACGTGCGTTGCTTTAGAGCTTATAACAACATGCACTGTATGTTGTGGTAAATTACAGTAACGTGCATCTAATGTTGTTTTATATGTCTATTGCAACATTTGATACACGTTGCAATAGATGTTGAAAGCAACATGATATGCATGTTGCTATTAACTCTTACAACAACATTAGATGTACGTTGCTATAGATATTGAAGGCAACATTACATACACGTTGTCATAGATGTTAAAAACAAAATTATTAATATTTTTTATTAATAATTGTATGCACCTTGTCATATTAATAATCCTGTTTACATATTAATAAATATATTTTTTTTGTTAAATTATGTAAGTATATTAAGTTCCACTACATTAAATGGTATTGATTAGTTATATCAATTAATTGAAATCATAGATAGTGTGACTTAGGTAATGATTTCACAAACTCACAATAAAATATCATTTTATTAGGAAAAAAAAATGTAGTGCTAATAGGGAAAAAATATGTTACAATCTTCCGTCCTACTAGAAAACTTCAATTAAATTTCCAGAAAGAATTAACACCAAGACACGAACAAACTTGGCAGTTGCTTCACCACTCAAATCAACTTAGGTAATTAATTAACTATTTCACTCATCATTTTTCCGTCTCTCTCCACTACAACAGAAGTGTTGCTACTTCACTCGACCACAACTCCTGCAAAAGAACATGTTGCTAAGATTTAGTTTCAATTGCTTGTATAAAATTGAAAATTGTACATGTCATGAAAATGAATTAAAAGTCCAAAATGGTCACAAGCATCCTAGAAACAAGCTTGAGAAAGTCCAACCCACATTCACCTGTGAAGTGAAGACTAGCAAACTGCAGTTCTTGCAGCATCATGCCATCTCAAACCGGCTTCATTTCTCAACTACTCATTTAACAAAATGTCTCTTGAACAAGACAAGCTTCCCATTAAAATATTCCCACCATCAAGTGGCCAAAGTTTCACAGGTTCTTGCAACACAAAAATGAGAATAGAAACAAATTGCGTGTAAGATATAAAAAATTAATGCATCAAACCTAACACATAAAATAAACAAATAACTCAATACACTGAAATATTTATTGAACCCACGAGGGTGTCCAAAAGTACAAAAAATCATCACCAAATTCAATACATGAAAAAGGGTAAAAGCCAAAGACCAGCATCAATTGATGAAATGAAAAGTATGAACTATACACATACCCACCATCAACCATACAAATAAAAACCTCTATCACCCTCAATAAAATTTGTGCTATCTCCACATCACACTAGATGCACACCCTAGCTTCTAAACAAATATAATAATATAAACAAAATAATATGTATACAAGTAGTTAAACATTATCAATCTAATAAACAATAATACTATAACCAATTCAAATGTAGAATATTACAATTATTAAATAAAACTAATTTATTCTAACTTTCAAATAAAATAAATATAAATACTTTAAATGTGAAAAAAGAGAGAGAGAGAGAGAGAGAGATATTAGATCTTAGAAAGAGTTAACCTTGAAGGGAAACAAAAAACCATAATATTAATTTAAATTTAGTTTCAGTTTTTATTTGATATATTAATTAGTGAAATTTTTTTTCAAAGTATGTAATTGTTTGGATTCATTTACTTGGTTTGATAAAACAAGAACTTGACTCTCAAACCAATCCAATCTAACAAACTTTCATTTAAGCAACATAATGCATTTATTTTATTTTACAAAATCAATCCGCCCCTGTTCAAAAGTTAATCATATATATTAAAGAGTCAATTAACAAAAATAAGTAGCATTTTATCTTAAAATATGTTTATAAATATCTTCATAAATCTCCTACCAAACAATTAAAAACTCTGCACTTAAAAAAGTGCAAGCAGTTTGGTTGTTTACTGTTGTGCAAAATTGTAAGTGGACTAGTCGAATAAGTAATACAATGATGAGAGAAGTATCGTCTCACGAGAATTATTGTTAATTAATACCCAAAATTAAAATAACTCAAATTTTATTTGACAAACGAAATTGGAGATGAAAATTACAACTAAATTTAAATGCAAATGTAAATAAATAAAAATTAATTCAATGAATAAAAATTCTAAGGTTCTGATTTCATCTTAACTAATATGTTCCTCTCATTTATTCTTTTTAACAAAAATTAATTATCCAGTTGCTAATCGAAATTCCCTGAATTATTCATATAGCTCCTTACGAGGTCTAAGAAAAATATTCTATAAAGCTTAACTTCTATGTCCCCATACAAGTTAAAACATTAATGGATTCATTAAGATTTATGGATCTCTTTTATAGACTACACAAACCATGCAGGTATATTCCTATCTTCACTACAACAGAATGAGCCTATAAAGGCAGAGCAAAAATGCCGTCATATGATTTTAACGGCATTTATCCAGCATGCCGTAATTTAGGATGTCGTGGAAACTTGACCATTTTTACAGCAATAGTTTAAGGTCGTGAAACAGTTTATCACGACAATACAATTATGCCGTTACCCTACTTCAACGGCAAAAAAAATTTACCATTATATTGAAGAGTAATAAATCATCAATTAAAATTTGTAGACCAATTCAATTTTATTATGGCGGCTCAAAATGATTTATTACTAATCATTAATTATAATATCACCAATAACAATGCCAAGTTGATATTCGATCTTCACTTCATACAATTAATTCGATCAATACTATATATTAAATCATTTGTAACTATTAATTAATTGTGTCAATCAATTTAATGAGATAAATTCAATATGATTGACACATACACATATGTATATATAATAAACATCTAATTATATTATATAAAGTTGATACATATAAAAAGTTGTCTTTCAATCCTGAAAACATCCAGTACAATTTGTTTCTATGTCAAACAAATTGTCATAGATGTTCCCAAAAACATGTATATAAATACAATATATAACTATTGTACATCATATATAGAGCATTTACATATAGCTCTGTTTTACATATATGCAAACATATACGTTAACAAATTGCCAATTGATGACACAAAAATGGGTTACCATATATATATATATATATATATTAAGAAAGTGTCCAAAGCAAAAAGATCCAAAAACACTTTCTTTTCTGGGTGAAACATTTCCATTTACACTAATTCCCTGCAAAATGAAAAAAAAAAATAATAAATTTTATAAAACAAGGCAATGAAAAGTTAAACTTTGAATTACAAGACAATTTTAACACAGGTTATTCTAGCTAGCTTCATTAGAGTTTCACCAAGTTTAAAACATTTCTAAGTCACAAGACCACTTGTCAATTTCCAACTCAATGTTTTAATACATAGTATAAAATATATATTAGCACATTTTACCTTAAAATAAAACATAAATTTTAATTGAACATTAGTAACTTATTGGAAAAGCTTACATGTAAGATACTGGAATGTATTAGTACAAGTTCCACCATTAACATTTGTAAGATTAATTTGCACTAAATGTAGAATCATGGTATCACAGAAAATATATTTAGAATTTTAAAAATTAAACCGGCAAGAAACAATTAATAATCCTAGTAACCAAACTTGTTCAGAATAATCCTAACTAACAAATACAACAACTCTTGCAAGATAGAATCTAAAATGACAAGAAACAATCCTAGGAGCAAACTTGTTCGAAATGAACCCAACAAACATGCACACAACATCCAATAACTCTTGCAATAAAGAATCTAAACTAGTAAGAAACAATCTTATTAACAAAACATTTTCAAAATTATACAACATTAATTCAACAACTCTTGTAACATAAAATCTAAACTAACAAGAAACAGTCTTAGTAACAAAATGCCTTTCAAAATATCCCAATAAACATGCACAATATCCAAAAACAACTTCTATATTTTCAAAATTATACAACATTCAACAACTCTTGTAACATAAAATCTAAACTAACAAGAAACAGTCTTAGTAACAAAACTTTTTCAAAATATCCCAATAAACATGCACAATATTCAAAAACAACTTTTGCAAGTTAGAATCTAAGGATTGAAAAAAAGAAGTCATTATTACCATATATAATATCTAAATAGCTATAATTTACCTGTAATGGAGTCAATCAAAAGTGACATATTTTTTTGGCCAAGCAACTGTACTTCCTTTCGCATCAGCAAGAGTAAAAAACTCTTGAGTAGGTCGAGGCAAAGGCAATGTTGGTATCATGACTTCAATAACCCATACTTTGTAATTATCTGGTCCAAGCTTCACATGATGTACTAAGGCATCACAATCAGTTGTAGCCAATTCTGCTTTCCCAACCAACTCTCCACTTCCTAACCAATCAAGAAGGTTACAAACAGCTCCTTCTTTTAAAGTATTTGGAACAGCAATACTATCTTCCTTGGCCTGCTATGAAAGAGTAATTTTATTAGAATAAATATTAAATAAAAACCAATACTTATAAGAAGTAATGAGATACCTGTGGCTGTTGAGGAGGAGTAGAATTATGCATGTCATCCTCACCATAGTTATTATGTTCCTGTTCAATAATTTGATTAGAATTAATATTGATTGAAAACCAATAATTATAACAAGTAATGAGATACCTGTGGCTGTTGAGTAGGAGTAGAATTATTCATGCCATCCTCACCATAGTCATTATGTTCCTATCCAAGTATGATTAAAAATATAACATATACAACCATAAATATAAAAATTAAAATATATATATTTCCCAAAAAAATTGAAATATAGTAATTTGCTTACCATTGTAAATCTTCTCCCAAAGGTTAACATGTTTTCTTGTAAATCAACAATTACTTCTCTTAGCCGTGTTATTTCATCTTCAAGTTTCCTTATTTTAGTGTTGTTTTGAACTTGTGCATACACTTTAGAAGGAGTTACTCCAAATCCCATTCCTTTAACCCAACCAGCACGCTCTGGACCGAATAATTGTATCAATGCATCACCATTTATTGAAGTTGAATCTTGAATAGATTTTTTGGCATAATTGTCTAGTTTTTTCTGCAACCAAAGGATTGAAAATATTATAATTATTTAGACATAATGTGACATTTTTATTCACAATGACATATTACACAATATGTTTAGTTGATATAAAAGCTACAAATATGTTTATTACCATTGATTCGCCAACAGCATCATTAATTGGTTTCCCATTTTTTTGTAGATGCCCTTTAATCCAAACATCTACTCTAGAAACTGATGATGGCATCTGTGTCTCCTTTCTCTGCAACTCATAAAACTTTAATTGGTAAAAAACATTATGGAATATTTTAATGGCATAATGGTGCAATTTAATAAATGTAATTGTATAACATTCTATCCATTTTGTCATAAACTGTTGAATAGTTAAAGATTAGCTGTTTTCTAAACTTGTTTTTTTCTTTTTCAAAAATGAGGGGAAAAAACTATATGCAGTGTACTCTACTGCAAAGAATAATAAAATTAAAAGAAAAACAAATACCATTTCATCCTCCAAACGTGCATATCCTTTACGACTTGTTGTGTGGGGCAATTTTTGTGATTTTCTCAACCTTCGAAATCTTCTACTTTTTGTCTATAAAAATAGAGATTTAGACACAAATTAGAGTAAACTTTTAATTAAATTAAATTCAAATAACTTACTTTCCATTCTGTAGATAATCGATTTTTAACAAATCTTTTCCACTCATCATCTTTCACTGTTTCAGGTTTCAACAACTTCAATTTCTTTTTTCTGTTTTGCAATTTTGAAACCTTCCTTATCTGTCTTGACAACCTTGATTTATGATCTGCCCACAACTTACGCATTCGACTAAGTATGCCATCTTTTCGAGTTTCATCAATCTGAAACTTTTGCTGCAATATTCACAAAAATATAAAATATATAAGCTTTTATATCATATTATTAACATCAGGTTATTTTAGGAATTCCAAGATAAGTATACCTTAACCAAAATCCAAAGCATTTGCTTAGTGTTTGCATCAACATCCTTCCAACACCTTATATCAATAGGCACAGTCTCTTGTACAATTATTCCTATGGTTGAACTCAGTTCCACGGAAGCTTTTCCAATAGGTTGATTCCTTTCATTATACTCAACCTCAGGACGGTCATTTTGTCTTGTTGCCACCACATTCATTCTTGTTGGGCCTCTTTTCTTCTTCTTAGCTTCATATATCAATAGAATGAAACTTATAATAGTGCATTCGAACATATGATTTATAGTAAGAAAGTAAAACATATATATATATATATATAATACTATGCATAAACATGTATTGATGCAAATAGACATAAATGTACAATGATTTCTAAAATAATATAAAGAATATACATCACATACAATCATATATAACCAAAATTTGTAGCGTGAACTATTTTGACACCATACAAGACCAATATTTTCTTTTAAGAAAAACATCTACAAATAATTTTGTAAACAATTGACAGTATTCCTATAACATACATAAAACTAATAATGACCAAACCATATGTATATCTATATATATATATAAAGTAGATCAACATAAATATGTTAGAATAATACAAAACCTGGTGCTACCGACTCATGTGCTTCATCCAGATCATCTGAAGTTGGCCCATGAGTGGATACTGAGTTGCTTTGTCTTTCACTTCTCATTTCATCATTTACTGTTTCATGGTGCTTTCTCTTTGTACCCTTTTTTCTCTTTTTAGCAAACTGCATTAACAAAATGTAAAGGAAGATAAAAACAAATGCTAAAATAATGATCCAAATTGAATTGTTATCAGCTATATAATGTAATAATAATTCAGATAAATTGTACTTGGACTAGTTTACCTTCTCAGCATTATGCTCAACCATATTTCCTAAGTAAATGAGCAAGTCTGAAACTACCTTATATCAAGCTGCTAACAAAACAATGATAAAATTTAAATAAAAGTAATAAATCTAAATGGTAGTAATAATTCTACAAATTCAAAGCGTACACCACAACAATTTAAAGAAGGAATTAGTATAGCTCAATATAGTTCCAATTCACAAATATTTGCATAATCTAAAAAAGACAGTTGATAAAACTAAAAGAAAATAATATGGAAAAAGTTCTCATTTATCTTTTTATCTATAATGCATGTTTCTACTAAAAAAAAAAAAAAAAAAAAAGTCATTTGAATACCTTAAACTTCTATACCCTCACAGTCCTTTCTTACACAAGTATCATCATCATCATCATCATCAATGGACTCAAGTTCAGATATGTCTACAGGGGTAGATTTTGAATTTGTATTTTCTTGGTAGATATCAAGTTCATGATAGCCCCTTGGTGTTGCCTTAATTACTGCATGCCAACTTGAATTATCATAATCTTGAGAGTAGAAAACTTGTTTTGCTTGTGATGCCAATATAAAAGGATCCATTTGCCACTGACTTTGTCGTTGGTTCAAATTCACTAAAGTCAATCCATCTACTTGCTTAACACCACTAACAGTATTGGCCCAATCACACTGAAATATAGGTACTCGAAATGTGCGGTAATCGAGCAAAATAATATCTTTAATAACCCCATAATAAGAGACCTTTCCAACAATTGTTGCATTATCTTTTACACTAGATCTACAAATAGTTTCTGCTTCTATGTAAACACCACTATCTTGAGTGGACTTTTCAGCTTTCTTTGTATGAAAACGCATGCCATTAATAATATAGCCATTATATGACATTGCATGCAATCTTGGACCTCTTGCTAATGACTTTAATGTGTTTGATACATTAGTGACATTGCTTTGGACCTTAATCTGTTAAACAATCAAATAAACTTATTCATAAATATATAAGGAATTATTCAAAGCTTAAATTTATATTTAATATTTATATTACCTTTTCAGATAACCACGAACTAAATGTCTCAGCATGCTTTTTATTTAGTTCTTGAACATCCCATTGGAATCGCCTACATGATCTCTTTAATTCATCTATATGCAGTCTAAGATAATTATGAAATAGTTGTAAGACTTTGTTAGAAGATTCAATCCTAGAATACAAAAATGATAGCATAATACTTACTCACGATACGGCTCAACTTCTGAAGTGTTTAATAATATATAATGGTGTGCAATTTTCAGCATAGAGTCAGACAAAGTAAGTGGCTGCCCTTTCAAGATTGGACGTCCTTGGGTAATTGTTTCATCCAAAAATTCATCATTGCGACGATTTAATGCACCTACATGAGCTGCTTTATTCATGTATCCACTACAAAACCTAACACACTCTTCAGCTAGATAACATTCAGCTATGCATCCTTCAGGCCTAGCACGATTCCTAACATATCCTTTGAGTACCTTCATATACCTAAAAACAAATAAGAAATTTAGACTAATTACCAATGATAAATAGTACTTATAAAAGAAGAAAAACATTCACCTTTCAAATGGATACATCCAACGGTATTGCACTGGTCCACACAATCTTGCTTCTCGACCTAAATGAGTTGTCAAGTGGACCATGATATCAAAGAAAGAAGGAGGAAAGTACCTCTCTAACAAGCATAATGTCTCAATAATATCCATCTCTAATTTCTCCAAGTTATTTTTGTCGAGAACTCTTTGACAAAGCTCATTGTAGAATGCACATAGTCGAAATATTGCCTTCCTTGGTCCATTTGGTAAAAGATTTCTTAATGCTACTGACAATAATTGTTGCATTAGCACATGGCAATCATGAGATTTAAGGCCAATTATTTTGCATTCTTCTATTGAAACACAATTTGCAATATTTGAACTGTATCCATCAGGCAACTTTAACTCATAAAGTCGTCTACAAAATATTTGTTTCTCCTTTTTGGATAGTGTGTGAGATGCTGGAGGCAAATAGTATTTACTTCCTCTCTCTTGAGGATGCAACTCCCTTCGGATACCCATGTTCATCAAATCCTTACGAGATTCCAATCCGTCCTTTGATTTTCCTTTTACATCCAACAATGTTCCAATTATACTGTCACAAATATTCTTTTCTATGTGCATGACATCCAAGTTGTGGCGCAAAACTAATTCCTGGAATCAACAGAAATATATTATGTATGTGTGTCTATATGTATGTGTGTCTGTATGTATGTGTGTATGTGTGTGTATGTGTTTGTGTGTGTATATATATACAAAATCACAACATAAAATTTAGATGCTAAGAATAAAAAAATAGTGTCACCTTCCAATATGGCAAGCTAAAAAAAATTGACTTTTTTTTCCACATACATTTTGATGCAGCATGTTGTTTTCTTTTCCTCTTCTTGTCAAATTTACCCCAATCATTTTGCACAGCTTCTAAAGAATGTAAAATTTCATCACCTGTTGAAGGCTTAGGAGGTCGTCGTGTCTCCTCAACTCCATCAAACCAACTTTTTTTCTCACGACGCCACGGATGATTTGGCGGAAGAAATCGTCTATGACCCAAATAAACCATCTTTCTACTACATGGCAGCCATTGGGAGCATGTGTTTAGACCACATACAGGACATGCTAATTCTCCTTTTGTGGTACATCCAGCTAGATTGCCATATGCTGGAAAATCATTTACTGTCCACATTAAAATAGCTTTTAATGTGAATGTAGTCTTACTTAAAGCATCATACATCTCTACCCCATTATTCCATAACTCTATCATATCATCTATAAGTGGCTCCAAATATACATCTATGTCATTTCCTGGCTGTTTGGGTCCTGGTATCAACAAAGTTAGCATTATATTCTCCTCAGCCATACATGCCCATGGAGGAAGATTATATGTCACTAATAAAACTGGCCAGCAACTATATGCAGAACTAAGATTGTTAAATGGATTAAATCCATCAGCTGCTAGACCAAACCTAAGATTTCTTGGCTCTAATGCAAAATTAGGCCATTTTCTATTTATTGTGTCCCAAGCCAATGAGTCAACAGGATGCCTTATTTTTCCATCTCGGCTTTTATTATCAAAATGCCATCTTAGTTCTACTTTTTCAAAGGACATAAACATTCTCTTGATTCTTGGTATTATTGGGAAATAACGTAAGACTTTATTAGGCACTCCTTTTCGAATCTTATTATTCCGTTGGTTTACTTTCCATCTTGAGGAATGACACTTAGGACAAGTATCCAAATCTGCCTTGTCTTTTATAAAAAGACAACAATCATTAACACATGCATCAATCTTTTTGTACCCAATATCAAAATCCTTTAATAATTTTCTGATATTATACAAAGAATCAGGTAACACATTATCCCTTGGCAACATATCTTGAATAATCTCAAGAAGTTCATTAAAGCCTTTATCTGACAGACCATGAGCTGTTTTATGTTTATATAGAACTACAGATGCTGAAATCTTGGTGTATTTTGAGCAATTTGGATATAAAGGAGTTTCTGCGTCTTTCAACTTTTGTAAGAAAGAAGTATCTTCCAAGTTTTCTTTGGTGTCATCAACATAGTCATATTCATTATCTATGACTGTATCATTTGGAACATAGACATCTTTAAACATTCTACAAGTTTCTGTCATATTCACATCTATGTGTGGATAAGATTTATTAGGAACTTCTCTATGAAGAACCCAATTATCATATGTAGGATCCATCCCATTTATCACTAGGTGTTCATATACTAATTCAGTGCATTGGTGGCAAAGGCAACGACATGTCTTACAAGGGCATATAATCTTCATAGGACTTCCTAAGTTATTAACAGCTACAGTAACAAAAGTTTTGGCTCCTTCTTGATATTCTTTAGAAAATCTACATTCAAGAAGAAAATTGAAGAAAAAAAAAATAAAGTGAATATGAAGGCTTAAAGAAATTTCTTATTGACATTTATTGTAGTGTTTGAGATTAAAACCTATTTAGCTTCACCCACTCTTTATCCATCAATGTAAATGTACTTGTGATGGTAACCTGATTTCATAAATTAAATAACTTTAGTTCAAATTAAAAGAGTATCTATCATTAGCCAAACATAAAAAGAGTATCTACTCTGTTTTTTTTTTTTTTTTTTTTTTTTTTAGGAATAAGAAGAGTATCTACTAGCATAGCATATATCATCATCATACATTCATTATCAGTTTTACTTCATCATTTCACTGTCAGCCATGTACCTCCCAAAATTCAAAATTGTTAGCAATAACTATTTCATTTTCAGGCTACATTTAGTTAATCACATTCAATCAACCCTTAACAAAAATCATTTAACTTATCACCTTGCTAAATAACATTTGGATTCCTTGGAGGTGGCCTTACTGCCAAATAATGGATATATACATATATATATATATATATTTGAAATAATGATGATGGCATATATTTGACAGAAACCAGTGCTGATTTACTTTTAAAAAACTATTGATACTCTGTCTCTTTATATAATAATGAAGCAGAGGACGAGCTAAGTGCCATCTTAATGATCACTAATTTTCTAGCCCTTACTCTCAATCAGTGTAACTAAAGCAAAGTAGACAGCACATGTAACTAAAGCAGAATAGACAACACATGTATACAGCAAAGAAGACAGCACATGTAGACAGCAAAGTAAACTCAGTTTGACAGCACATGTAGACAGCAAAGTAAACTCAGCGAACTGTGAGGCTTCAACAGAGTATATTGCAAAGGGTGGATAAGGGGCAGATATTCAGGGTTGCCCCTGTATCAAAACAACTAATTAATGCAGTACAAAAATCAGCATCACTATTAGAACAGGTTGAGACATAGTTCTAATCAATCTCAACAAATGTGAGAATGTCACTAATGTCACAATACTTCCAATATTACAATACTAACAATTATCATAAACAAAACACCATAATAATTCAATTCAAAAAAACAAAAAATAAAAATCTACAAACCTTGAATATATTAGTATGTGCAGTACGTTGAAAAGTCCTCTGAAACTGTTGACATAAAAACACACAAATATTCAATACATCAATATATCTACTAACCGAGAGTTTTTTTTGTTTCAAATCATGATGTTAATCAAATAAAATACATCAATCAACACATTCAAAAACAAATCCATGGAATAGATTCGAGAAGTAAGATCAACAAACTAGTATGGAAATTGCATCCAAAATGGGGAGAGAGAGAGAGAATATTAAATTGATTTAATAGAAACCATTATTCAGAAAATATATATATATATTGATTTGGATTGAAAAACCTGAACAAGAAGAGAAACAAAGGATGTACTTATCTTTGAATGAGAAGAGATGAGAGAAGCCTAGTTGAGAAGCCTAACAACTAATTCAACAGCAAAGATCCCAAAAAACACCAGACAATAACACTTTGAATCCTAGAAATACTGAACAAAACATGGGAATACTAAGTATAATTATACTTACTTTGGGTGTTTGCTTGTATATCACACAATGAAAAACACAGCCATTATCATTGAAAATCAGTAAAAGTTGGATGAAATGAAGCAAGAATTAGAGAGGAAGGTAAAACAATGAGAGTGAAGTGAATAGCTTCAAGGAGAAAAGTTTTTTCTTACACAAGTTTTGATGGAACCTGTCAACCCCATATTGGGTTTTGTCAAAACAAATAAAAAAAATTAATTAGTTTTGGTGGGATTGTACAGGCCAATTAAGGAGGCGGGAAATTGAGGAGGGAAAGCAATGCAACTGGTGGGAAACCAAGTGTTTATTAGTTTTATATCAATTTATTATTTTATAGTATTTAATTGCAGCCACTTATTCATACAAGTACCATTATCAGTTTTACTTGATTTTGACGGGATTTTATAACATAATGCCGTGTTTTCCATTTTTGTCTATTGCTTTTACGGGATGTTATAAACAAAAGCCGTGATTATGGTTTTATAACAATAAAAAAATTTTATTTTATTACGTAGCTGTATTTTAACGGGATTTTTTAGTCTTATGCCGTAAAATTTCTGTCGTGAATAATTAGTTTTGTTGTAGTGCTTGTATGTAATATATAATATTCAATACAGTGAACTAGACACATAAATCAACTCCCGCTATTATTATGATTAACAATTCAACTAAATAGTGATAAGTTATTTAGAAGCATTAAGTACAGTATTAAATGCATCAACCAAGATAAAAAATCTTTAATTAAATTAAACAAAGGGTTGGAACATCAAAGTTAGGATACATTATAACCTCAGAAAAATAAATCTACTCCATATTAAAATTTACAAAGACTAGAAAATTAAACATAATAAAATATAAAAAAATTTAGTGGATTGAAACTTCGCCATAAAATTTATTCCTCTGCTTTACTCCTTCTCTCCAAGCTCTCTCTCTCTCTTTTTCTAAACTACTTGTTGTTTTGGTTTTCGATGAGATGAATGGAATGATAATCCTAAATCCTATTTATAGGTAAAGTTCACCTCCAATTACATCATAGCATGCATCACCTCTTCCTAAATTTTCACCCTTCTGCATCATCGTTTACATCATAATTTCATCTACCTCGTACAAGTCAAATTTTATATTACATAATTGTTTACATCATAGTTTTCATTACATCATTTCTTACATCAGCATGACATAATATTTATTTTTAGAATACTCGATCTTTAAACTGCGATAATTTCTTTATGGGATATCTGATTCGAGTCATTCTTGAGGCGATGAACTGCTTTGAATAACATTCATTTTGTAGCAATGATCTTGTCTCGAACAATAACACTTGGTGGGGTCCACATGTAATTTTTTCACCAATTTTATTCTGAAAATGAAAAATACAAAAAAAATGTAATAATTTACTTAATAATAATAAAAATATCAAGAACTAAATAAGAATTCAGATTTAAAAAATAAAATAACTCTATAAAAATAGAGTTATCACTTACTCATCTGAAGAAGCATTAAGTCAACTTATTCAGGCCCATTTATTTACTTATTTATTTAGTTTTAATTTTTTTATTTCACTTGAATATCTGAAACTCACTTTTGCAAAGAATGTAACCATTATAGTGACAGACAGAATATCAAAAGCCACCACTTGGTTCTAATTTCTAAACTACCACAACAAAAATGAAATAAAACAAAATAAAATCATTCAAAAACAATCACAAAATCATTCATTCTACACAAAAATCACGTCAATCTATAAAAACAAAACCTCCAAACCATAGACAAACATACATATATCTATATATAGGGAAACGAAAGCGATACCGACATTGCAGGACGAAGGAGGATGCTTTTGCAGATCCTTAAGCTCCTTCAAGCTCCGCTTCAATGCCATGACTTTTGACCTACAAATTTAACAATCAAATCTAGATCTCCCTCACATCATGAATCAAACGAAACAACCATAGATGAGGAAACTGAGAGAAGAGAACAACCCATGAATCAAAAGAAACACAAAGTTAGCAGCCCCTTGTGCAAACATGACGATAACTATAGATCTAGAGAGTGAGAACAACAAGATGAGAAAGGTTTGCAATGACAGGGGGAAAATGATTTTCAGATTTGTGAGAGGATGAGCCCTATTGAGATTAATGGGGAGAGAAAGTGGGGAGTGAGATCTTATGGCCTCTATTACTTCCCTCCTTTTTTGTTTTGAGCCATTGGATGCCATCAGATGAAAAGGAATGGATGGTGCTAATGAATGTTCGTCAGCTTGTGATTAAATAAGGAGGGTTGGTTTTGTTTTTTTTTTTAAATAATTGGAGAGAGTCATTTCTTAGTTCAAAAGCATTTAACTTTGGTGGGCAAATTTCCCTCTAAAAACTTCATGCATGGGCAACCTTCACCTTTTTCAATAGTGGATTTTGAAGTTTATATTTTTCATATTTTCTAATACTTTTTATTTTTTTGAAGAATATTTTTTTAATACTTAATTATAAATTTTATTATCAAATTGTTTTTTAATAATATATAAATTAATAAACTATAGAATTTTTAATTATGTAAACAACGTGAAAAATAATCAAATATACAATCATAAAATACAAGAAAAAATGTATTGACATGCAGGATATAACATGATTCAAGAATCTAAATTTGGAAATTAACGGGATTGATTAAATTATTTCTATTTATTTTTCAAGTGGTCAATAAATAAAGCTTACCCCGATCTAACATGATTAATCAAGTGGTCAATAAATAAAGCTTACCCCGATCTAACATGATTAACTCAGTCAACAACATGCATTGATAATTAAATTGAATGTTTGTGGAATCAAATTCAACATATTCATACTTTTTATTTCAACTAATTTGCTGACTTATAATCATTATATTTTAATTATGATATTAAATAAAATTAAATTTAAAATTGAATTTATTTTTATCAATTTAATTAGGTTATACCTTGGATAAGTAATTTGTATTTAAGTGAAAAAATAATTATCATTTTATGTTTAAGATGGTATGTGATTAGTCATTATGATATTAAAGAAAATAAATTTTAAAGTTATATTTATTTATATCAATTTAAAAGATAGGTTTTTGGCAATGCACAACTGTACAAGTTGCCAAAATGTGGGTTTTCGACAACGTACAGCTGTGCACGTTGCAAAAAGGTGAGTTTTTGATAACGTGCAACGTTGCACGTTTACCAAAAGTTAGGTTTTTGGCAACGTACTGCTTTGCATATTGTCAAAATATGGGTTTTAGGCAACATGCAACAGTACACATTACCAAAAGTTGGGATTTTGGTAACCTGTAGTAGTGCAAGTTGCTAAAATATGGGTTTTGGCAACATGCAACCTTGCATGTTGTCAAAAATGTTGGTTTTTGACAACGTGCATGGTTTTGCATGTTGTCATATGTCACTTACTTTTAGCAACATGCAGTTGCACGTTGCCGTAAATTGCTTCCACAATGTGTAGCTTTTGCAAGTTACCTACGGCAACGTAAACCTTATGTACGTTGCCTTTTAAACGTTGCCGTAGGTAGAATTTCTTGTAGTGATGCTTCAGATGTAGATGAGATAATACCATGAACTAAAACTTGTCTAACCTGTGCCGATCGAGGTTAGCTAAAGTATTGGTGGCAGAAGGATAATTGAGGCTTCCATCTAGATAGCAAAGAGATCAAATCCAAAAGTATAGAACCAAATTGGGCCAGCCAAGAGGCATAATTGTTTGCTGTGAGTTTGAGATGCAATTGGGCAGTAGTGTTAATTGTTTTATGCTAAGATGGAGATAAAATGACAGTAGGGATTGGCTTATAGACCTGGCTATTGGAGGGATGTTAAATGCTCCATTAACTATCGTCGGCCTTGACAAGTTTAAAAGAATAAAAGGAAAGAAAAACCAAACATGGGAAAGAAACAAAACTCATTAGAGCAGCAGAGCTCTAATACTATATAGAATCTTATAACGACAGAAGATATTATTCATTATACAGAGTAACGTTACAACAATATTAGTAATACATAGAAGCTATTTTATTCTATACAAAGGAAGAATCAAATTTGCTCCTTAATGCAAGGAGTACAATTACCTATTACAGTAAGACATAAATCAAGAAACATGATTCCTATATAGAATCTTATAACAATAAAAATTATTATTCCCTATATAGAGTAACGTTACAACAATATTAGTAATTTATACTAGTGTTGGTTACTTTTTGGTTCCCATTTTAAATAATAAAACATCCTAAATATACTAATCGTATATCTGTCATATAGCGGTTGCAAGATCGTCTCCACAGGGACGTAGAATTGATTTTCAAACTAGTTTCGGATGAAAATTAATAAATAAAAAAATAAAAGAGAGTTAAGATTCTGAATTCCACTTAGATATAAACATTGATCATCAAAGCATCGAAGATTTATCGATTGTGTTTGTCGCTAGTTTATCACTAATCCTCTCAATACATCTCTTCCGGTAATGCATTGAATATACTTTCATTTATCAACACCTATTTTCTGATGACTATTGAATGAACAAGAGCTCATTAGGCTCAAGATAATCTACTACCTAAGTCAAATTGATATTTTTATGAAATACTCGGCTACCACTCGAGCATTCATGGTGACCCGACTGTCACATAAGTGATCTATTTCCCTTTCCTAACTTAGGGTATGCATTTTATTAGGCACTTTGTGCGCTATTCCGTCCGGTCTCAACACACAACCGCAAATCATGGATATATTGGTCAATCACATGCAAGCATTATGTTCTAAAATTCTTGCTTTACATACACACCATCCTTAAGTAATAATAATAAACTATATTAATATTAATAATCAAAATCCATCATCATCCCAACACAACATAAAATATGGCTACATATAATGGAAAAATTACAAATACAAAAGAGAAGTTGAGAAAACAATCCATAAACCTCCCTCTTTCGAGTTTGAATCCTAGGAGCTCCTCTCTTTCGAATTCAAACCTTGTATCCTTTACTTCGCTCATGCAAAACTTTCTTTCCGAAGTAGGTGTGAATGATGTTGGTGGGTGATGTTTTGAATGTGAAGTGGAGTATGTGAGGTGAGAATCAAGGGTGAGAGAACGGGCATGAGAGCCCCATTCTCAGCCCCTTAGAATTGCTAAAAATGGTGTGGTTCGGGTGTACTAAAAGGTTGGAAAGTTAGGGCACAAAATGGAGTTGGAAAGATCGAAATTACACATTTTTTTAGGTCTAACGCTCTTGGGAGCTTGGTTGGCTAAGCGTGCAAGGAGACATGCTTATGGCAGTGAGGGCTACTCCTTTGGGTGCCTAGGCATGCAAGGAGCGTGCTTATGGCAGTGGTTGTGCTCTCTTAGGAGTCGATTTTGTCCAAGCGTGCAAATGGACGTGCCAATTTTGACCTTTGCTTACTAAAATAGTCATATCGTTCACCCTAAACCTCTTATTCATAAATCGTCTGTGACTATGAAACTAGGCATTCGTATCTTTAATTTGATAAGTTATAACTCACATAACTCAAATGGAAAGCTCTCACAGTTAACCTATCCATCTAGCCCAAAAATCCACAATTACGTCATTTTTTTCACAAAACCCAAACCCAACACTTTTTTTACTTAGTTTCACATCGAATCCTTTCCAATTAAGCATTCACATCGTTTAGAGATTTATTCCTTGAAAAACACTCAAAAACACATAAACAACACTCAAGAACAACGATAAAGATATAGATTTGGAGGTCTAAATCTTATCTAAAAGTTATTTTATTCTATACAAAGGAAGAATCAAATTTACTCGTTAATGTAAGGAGTACAATTACTTGTTATGATAAGACATAAATCAAGAAACATGATTCCAGGAATCATGTAATAGCATCATGCTGACTCGAAATAATTTTGGTGACTCAATACATAGAATTAAAGAGCTAGCTAATTATTTTTGCATCATTTGAATCCGTTTATGCTATTGTTGTACCATCAGTAAGATCAACAGATCATAAAAGAATGATAGTTTTTTCCTTAAACAAACATATGCAGTTGAAATTCTAGGGAAAAAATTCCCCATATTCAATTCAATAGCCAAGATTTCTTAAACAATAAACTTCACACAAGTACACCACTTACGGAAGATGATGCAAGGATTTGCTCCAATCTTTTGATCAAAATTCAAAACTACAATAATAGTTTTTTTTTTCTTTTCTTTGAAATGAAAACTACAATATTAGTTGTCCTTAAAAAAAAAAAAAAAAAAAAATCTTGATGAAATGAAACAATCAACACCTACTATGATGTAATAAGCAATTTTACTCACACTACAACAAAATAGATCAACTATATCTGACTATGTCTAGTATAGATAGTATTTATAGCAAGTGGAGCGCTTAGTCTGGCTAGAGACAGTATAGTTGATGGCAATATCTATACCACGTACCCACTCATTATAGATTTGTATATCCATACCGCGAATAGGCCGGTCTGGATACACATATCGATGGTGGATTTACTTGTGAATATGCTTATCCATACCAAGTTCGTAAGATAATGAAATTTATTGTTTTTTAAAGTAAAAAATTGGTATCCATACCGGGCCTTTAATGCCCGGTATGGATATCCCAATATGACTAGCGCACTTTGTTGTTGTGGATTAAGATCTCATCTCAGGTACTTCAAGCTTTGATACCATCACAAATAACAAGCAATAACAAGATGAAGAACTTTTCTAGAAAGGTTTTGTCGACCATTCTTATAATTCAAAATATACTTTGCACAAAGAAAATCAATACTAGAATCCCGCATTATGTTTAATTACAATTGTTGTACAATTTAGCCAATCACTTGACTTATGCATAATGACGTTGAGGAACTTATGCCACCTTGTATCCCAAGATGTCCAATTCATCTGCTTCCTCCATGGTACTGGGTATCAGCTACAAGAATCATAAATAGTTTATAAAAATTCAAAGTTTAAGTTCTAAGAATTAATCCACATGGTACAACACCACAAGATGTTGCACTACTTATATTCTTTTCACATTAGAAATTAGACTTTATGACTGCTTAAAAATTAAAGTGACAAATTCTAATTTAACTTGTAAATCACACACAGATGATAAGTAATATTTTAAAATAGTTTATAGATAAGTAATAATTATATGCTTTGAAAACGAGATGTATATATATGTGTGTGTATGTATGTATATATATATATAATCCATTATAAATTTTAATGTTGGTGGAGACGAAATACTTTGCCCATAATTGCTTAATTTGATCTCCTACTTAGCTTTCTTGAGGCATTGTTGACAGCCTATGTAACGAATTTTGAGGCATTTAATTTTCATTGAAAGATAAAGCTAAATCATTTATTTTTCCATCTATTTTACTCTACATTTAAATCAGTAATGACTTTATACGCAAAAATATTCGAAAAAGCACAGCAAATTTGTAGGCTTACCTTAGATTGGACGATCGGATTTGGATGATTCTAGTGTCTATAAAGTATCCTCCAACGTGGCTTCTCAACTTTTATATTGAATTCTTTTTCAATAGACTTTATTGATCGAAACTGTTTCTTCGTTATGGGTGCATAGTAGAGCTACACATTTCAAAAACTTTAAAATTGGTTTCCTCTTGTCAAAATTGAAATCAGATTAGCTTAATTAATCGCAAAATATAAAAGATCAAGGCAAGGAGTGCACTAGAAATTTCAAATATAAAACAGAAGTTTATGAACCGTAACTTGCGTATATCATTTGTTCTAAATAGTAAAACAAAAACACCAACACACTTAAATGTATGTGTTGGATTCAGCAGAAATGGATTGACTTATACTGTTGCAATTGAGATATTGCTTTTATATAACAAGCGTGCCTCTGACTAAAACTATGAAGAAATTGACTTACGTCGAAACAACACAAGTAGTTAATGAACCTATTTGTTGGAATAAAAACAATAAATTAACTTTCATTCAATGAACTTCTTATAAACTTTAAGATATCAAACAAATTTTTCCTAGAAAATGAGTAGAGAATAGAAGTGATCTCAATGTTACATACACGAGAGGAGGGGCAAAGAAAAATAGATGTGAAAATGAAACAATATTCAAATATATAGAATTTTGCTTTCATTTTTGCTTTCAATTCACTTATGCAAGCAATTTCTCTATTAAGCTTAATATGAACATGTAACAGCAAGAATAGCTAAACAATTTCAATATATTTTTGCTTTTCAAACTTATCTGTATAAGAACAATTAATTAAATCAATTGAACAAAGAAAAACACTCAATCAAGTTACACTTTAGAAAAACTAACTTGAATAGCAAACTATATCAAACGAGGGAGAAAATATGGCAATAGTGGTTAAGAATATAACTAGTGGCACAATAAAAAAGACAACTTCTTTTTATTCATTTGTACTCCTTTTTTACTTTTTCTTATGAATATGGAAATTATGTCCTCTACGCATATGTGAGATTACAGCTTGAATCATTAAATTCATAATCAGATGTTAGCTGATAAAAAAGGAGGGAGTACAGAATTAATCATCATGATCACATTTTGCAAGTATTTCTTATCTTTGTTTATAAAGTGCTCTTCCAATATTATGGATGAAGGTACGATAGAGATTACAAGCATATAAGAAATGAAGTTTGATCAATTATGAATATAAAGTTTAAAGTACACCGTATATGTAATTGTAAAAAGAAGCTAGATCAATGATGAAAATGGCATGAGAAAGTTGAGGTCGTTGAGTGATATGCTTCTCACACTCACACGTTGAGGTCATGAGTTCACATCATGTGCTCTTTCCTATTAAATTTCATTAATACTTAAAATACAAATATGAAATAAATAAATAACATATATTATACACTACAAGAAAATTGACTTTTCGCAACACATATTAGGCAACATACAATTAGATATTATATAGTAACACCAATACATGACGTGCTTAAATAGATGCATTTCATGCAATCTCAAATAAGCACGTATTTACGTATATTGCTAAGTACACTAAATGTATGTCAACATGCATATGCTACTAGAAATGAGAAGATATAAGATAGCTGATAAACATGTTAATACATTTTGCCAGCAGTCGAACCGACAATTAAAATTGTGAAGGAATTGGCTCTAAAATCAAAAAACGTAAATAATATAATGAACCTATATCTTCCAATTCATGCACCATGGTTTTAATTTTCATATTGATAAATTAAGATCAACAGGTTTTCTCCTAATGAAGAGGGGAAATGAGCAAGAGTGGGATAGTTACATGAAGAATAATAGATTACTGCAAGATAAAATTCAAAAGAGTTAGTCAGAAAATTTTCTTTCAATATTCTCAAGTGTTCATTGCACTAATTTAAACGAACAAACATTTCTTTGATAGTGTGTTGAAGATTGACTTCCTAATCCTGTTTCACATTAAGTCACTAATCAAATGAAGCCTAGAGGTAATGTCAATGGAGTCATAATATTATAATCTAGCTTATCTATCTCAATTTAAATTTTGAGCCAAAGAAAATTCATACCTCAGAATACTTCTTAGGAGGTTCATGACCTAGTTGGTTTTTATTAAAAAAAATAATCATAATTTTAAAGTACTCAATTCCCAATGCAACTCAGTATAAAACCCATGGATAAAGATTATCCCAAATTCAGAAACAACCTTTAATGTTGATCACAAATTAATAATAATAATAATAATAATCACCTTGTACATGTAATATTTTTGTGTTAATGACAACTAAACCAAATGAAAGTAATATGTAAAAATTGAAGCCAATTGAGTGATGATGAAATTACCATATCTTGTTTTCCTTTGAATTTTCCTTCGGTACGAGTCCTTATCTCAACTTGCCATCCTTTTGGCAATCCATATAGTTTTCCGTCCACCAAATACTTGTCACTTTGATTTTTCTCAGGAGGTACTATTGTAAGAGGCTCAACCTCTAAAGGTGCCTCCATTGGAGCAATTTCAAGAGGAAAAGATTTTGGCTCACTCTCCATAAATGGTTTAAACGAAGAGGAAGTAGCAGCAGATCAAACAAATAAAAAGTAGAATATGAGTTAATCTACAGGCTTTGCAGTTGATTTAGGGAAGAAGATGAAGAAAATTCAATCTTGAATGTTGGGATTTGCCAACAATCTGTAGAACTTATGGATCATTATGACTAATAATGGAATTTTAAAAAGTTAATAATTTGGAGTGTACATACCATTTTGAAAAGGTAATTGACTTAATTATTATACAAAGTTAATAATTGACTTAATTACCAACTTTAATTTCATTTGTCCAAACTATGTGAAGTTTATTATTGGGTTTAATCAAGCCAAATATGTTAAGAGGGAGACACTAGGATTGGGAGAGATTGTAGTAAGAGTGTCAATATTTTCACCCCTCAAAAATGGTATATACACCCCTTTTGTTTGCACACCCAATAAAAAATTTAAAGTTTTTCTAATATGTTTTTAAATCCTACTTAATACCAAGACTACCATTTTCTTTTAATTTTATTATATATATTTTTGTAAGTACACCACATCAATATCTATTGTATTATTTTACTCTTTCAATCCTTGATTTTTCATTTATTTCATAAGATTTGTATGGATAATTACCAACTAATTTTATAAAATCTTAAGTAACACTTTTTTTTTATAATGAATTATGAGTATCGATTTAAATCTGTAGTTTTTAGATGATTTGAAACATACTACTTATTTGCTAATATGATGAAAAAATTGGAATTAAATAAGTCACCTTTTTGTTTGGTTTGTCAAAAAATCTGAATAGGAAATAGAAAATGCTGGTGACTAAATGTTTGGTGATATTTTTTTTAAATTAAAATAGAATTATATGAATGATGGAAGACTTTTTAATTTTTGATAGAAAAAGGATGGGGCTCGAAAGAGTAATAAAAAGAAAAATAAGGGTTTGAGAGAGTAAAAAGATTTATGATATAAATTATATTTTAATTAATAATTGGTGAACATATTTATAAAATGGGATAATCCTAAAAAACCCCTGAAAACGAAAATAACTTCATTTTACCTCAACTTTTAAAAATATTAGCTAAAAAACCTCCTACCGTCTCCCAAAAGTAGTTTTCATTTAAATTTTAGTGGTTTTGTGATAAAAAATATTAAAAGACCAAAATACCTTTATAAATTTAAAAAATTAAATAAAAACTAACCTTACTATATTAAAAAATTAATAAATTACCAAATTATCAAAAGTGAACCAAAATAAAAAATATATAAAAACAATAAAATAATAAAAATAAAAATAAAAATTATTATTAAATAAAAATTAAATAAATAAAATAAAAAATTTTTCATTACATCTATCTATCCAGAGAATAATTAAAAAAATTAAATTATTAAATAAAAATTAAATAAATTATTTAATTAAAAAATTTCAATATTTTTATTTAAAATTAAAAAATAAATTAAAACAAAAAAGATGAAGATCTGGGCATTAAAAAACTTTGAAGTTAGAAACTTTATGTCAGATATTCAAAATTTACATTAAAGAAAAAAAAAACTAAAATTACATTAAACAAAAAAATAATTAGGCATATTTCATTATCTCCCAACAACACACATCAAACCAAAAAAATAGATAATAAAACACACATCTAAGTTCATCCAATTACATCAAACAAAATTTCATATGCATAAAACCTAGTAATCCCTGCAATTACAACAAACCCACAATTACATCAAAAGTTCATCTCATACATCAAACCCACAAAACTCAATAATCACTCATCCAGTAATAAAAAAACCCAGGAATAGCGCCTACAGATCCACCTCAGCCCCACCACACCGCTCTACGACGACGACACACAGCCCGTGTTTCTTATTGTCCTCTCCATCTCCTCCACGAATCGCATCGGGAACAACACCCGCAAGATCTAATCGACCTCTGTACCGTCGCACCGCTCGACGATGACGACACACGGCCCGCCGTTTCTTATCATCCTCTCCATCTCCTCCGCAAGATCTAATCGACCTCTGTACCGTCGCACCGCTCGACGATGACGACACACGGCCCGCCGTTTCTTATCATCCTCTCCATCTCCTCCACGAACCGCGTCGGGAACAGCCCCCGCAAGATCTAATCCACCTCCGTACCATCGCACCACTCGACGCAACGGCACTCAGCCTTCCATTCCTCGCCGTCCTCTCCATCTCCTCCACGAACCAGTGTGCCGTGAACACCACATCAATGATCCCATCGAAAAACAAACTAGAATCACCACTTGTATAATCAGACTCGACAGCAGCGTAAAAGGAGGGCGGCGGCGATGGGGTAGAGTGGCATGTTAAGTGGTGATGGGTTAGGTTTTTGAATGGTAATGGTGCTTGGGTGAGATGTGTGAGAGAGAGAGAGAGTAATAGTAAAGAGAGGAGAGAGTTGTGGTGATGGGAGATGGTAATGACCGGTGAGGACTGATGAGAGAGAGGTTTTTTCTTTTTTCTTTTTTATTTAATTAAAATCTTAATAAATGGTAAATAGCTGTCATCTAATAACGTTATCAACTCCAAATGACGTTTTTACCCTCAAAACTAATGGATCCGTTATTTTATTGTCTGATTTACTATTTCATTTAACAATTGAGTTATTTTAGTTATTATTTTCAAAACCAGAGATGGTTTGATATTATTTTCGATTCTAGGGGGTAAATTAATAATAATCCTTATAAAATATTTACCCTTTTAATGATTTTACTCAAGGATAATATTGTATATTGAAAAACAAATCATAATTTGGGGTGTGCACACAGTTTTAGAGGGGTGGAAATATCGCCACTCTTGTAGTAATTGATTAGGCCCAATTATGAGAAACATTTCCAAAGAATAGACTCTTCAGCCCTGTTTGGTACATGAGATAGGATTAGATTATTTATATGGGAATGGATTTGATTAATTTAAATATTATCTCATGTTTGATAAAACTATGATAGGATAAGATTTAAATGAAATTTTGCAAATATATCAATCCATAAATTTAACCATAAATGAAATAAATCACTATCAAAAGCACTTCCAAACACATCCTTATAGCTCCAATTCTAACATCCACTTTTTATATAATAAATGTAGTTTCAATGCATGCAAAATAGACTTTGCTAAATCACTACCAAGCAAAGTTGGTGTCATGAAAAAAAAAAAAAAAAAGTCACAAATAATCCCAACTTTAGTTTAACTTGCTTCTATAATACATATTAGATCAATCATACATATTGATAATTGATTTCAATCTTGGTAATTAGTACACTAAAAATAAAACACTTTGCTAAAAAAATGTTTGTGTCATTTAATCTTTAGCTTATTTTTTAACTTCTTTATATGGGTATTCAAAGTTTAATCATTTCAATATAGTTGAATACTATGTTGTTACATGTACACTCACTCTAAAATTATTGAAGCCTTTAATATCATAATCTAGCTTATATATATCTCCATTTAAACTTTGAGCCAAAGAAAATTCATACATCATAATAAAAATTATAAAAATTAAAAAAATCATACAACCCTCAATGTTAATCATAAAAATTAATATATATATAATAAAAATCATCTTGTAGAAGATATATATTTTCTTAAAGACAAGCAAACTAAATAGAAAATCCAATATATAAAAATTGAAGCAAATTGAGTGATAATAAAATTACCCCATCTTGATTTCCTTTGAATTTTCCTCTGGTACGAGCCCTTATCTCAACTCGCCATCCATCTTGCAATCCATATAGTTTACCATCCACCAAATGCTTCTTATTTTGATTTTGCTCAGGAGGCACCACTGTAAGAGGCTCAACCTCCATTGGAGCAATTGAAAGAGATTTTGATTCACTCTCCATTTTATGCTTGTTATGCAAAGGTATGTCGAACGGATCGAGCTAGGTCTAGAGGGGCAAATCTCATGATTGGTAAAATTGTATATATATATATACACACACATTATAGTATACACTTGGATGTACATAAGCTTGAAAAAAACATGTGTGATTGTAATTTATTATATATTATTACAATTAAATATGTGGAATTACAATCAATGCATGTGATCACATTTACTGATTTACTAATTGTAATCATATCTACTGATTATAATCAAATATATTTAGTTATAATCATATATAATAAATTACAATTACATATTTTAAAATGCAATCACACATTTTTTTATCAAGTGTATGCTATCCAAGTGTACTCAAGGAGACCCTTATATACATACATACATACATACCTATATTTATGTATGTATGTTTCTATATTTGATTTTTTAAGAAATAGGATTTCAAAATATACTTATATCAATACAAATACTGGTCCTTTTTCAACTAAAACACTTGAGCGACATTTCTTCTTTAACTAAACAAATAATTCCTCAATTAGAGAGAAAAAAAAAAGATGTTTTCTTCTTCAATTAGACAAGCACTTCTTTAGCCAAAAAAGAAATAAGAAAAATGTTTTCTTAAATTGCACAAACACTCTTCAACTAGGACAAGGAAAATAAGAGAGGAAAATTTATTTTACTTGTTTTGCCCAGCAAGTACAAAATACCATTTTAGGAGAAAAATATCATCGTGCGCTAGACTTATAGCTTGCAATATTATACCATGCGGCACCAAGGTCTTGTGATTAGCCATGCTATTTTTAAACTATGACGGCATAGACATATTAATTGAGATGCATTTTACACTTTCCTTTCCAACTACATATTAGATCAATGAATGTGTCAAACAGTAAATGATAAACAGCCATTTTATTCAAAGAACATATTCATAACTATATTAAGTATATCTTGATTCTTTAATTGGTTATTATTTGTTTCTAAATTACAATGAATTTACATTTTTTTTTTTTAATTTAAGGATAGGCATTTTGCTAATTTACTTATAAAAAGAGATCAATTTAGCATATATGCAACAATTAATTGGCTTGTTTGAGATCCTCAAACTTTTTATACGTGACACATTTTGTAAGTGCGTATAGTTTAAATGGAAAAAAAAAAAAAATACCCCTCAAACTGTTACCTTTAACTAACGATTGACTAATAGAAGGACTAAAGTAATGTATTTTTAATAAATGAGGGACTAAAGTTACTAATATGATAAAGATGTTCAAAACTTGGACATTCCATGAAAAATTATGGACTTTAGTGAGATTTACCGATGATAATTAATTCCATTTTCTGGCAAAGTATTAAGAACAACAAGTTGTGCTTTATGGAGTAAACCCATCTGCACCTCATGTGCTTCTACCCTTCTAGGGTAGGAATAACATCCAAAGTACGCTTTTTGGTCAACGCTTCTAATTCTTCATTCGTAGCAATTTGCCAATTTATAATGTGAATACTTTTTTACTTCTGAATAGGATTTTGGAACACCAATGGATGATAAAATCGTCGCGAAAGACAAGTGATCAGGAGGTTTAATTTGTCTAAGGGATTTTCGTAAAAGTGGTACAATTGTCAAATTAATTGCCACAGGTGGTTACTGGTTACATAGTAAGATCAGGAGAAGAAAAAAATTCTTAAGGAGAACTTCATTTCAAGATTGTTAATCGTGCCTTCTTGTTGTCGTGCTACCATGGATTAAACCGTGACACTATATGTAACATTCTCAAAATTATGTAAATAATTATATGAAGATAAAGCAGTAATAGCAACAGTATTTTGAAATATATATATATATATAATTTATTGAGAATGGGTTGGGCTATTTAACTTAAAATTTTGAAATAAAAAAATGATTTCAAATCTATTCATCCATTTTTACCCTATCCAAAAGAAGTTATCCACTTGGAATTCTTTACTTCTTTTTTTTATAGATTAAGTGAAATAAATGGATGAATATTGAAATCATTTTTTCAAATCAATTTTAAATTGGTATGGTTTAGCGCTATACACACTCGTATGTATGTACCTATGTACATAGCGGAAACAACATTTCGTGCAATGTTATAGGTACAACGAGCAATAAAGTGATAACAAAGAAAACCATTACAAATAGATGTATATCCACGGAATGCCCATCTAGTTGATTGCGTCGTAAACTTTATTCTTGTCTATTGGAGGAGTATGAGCTTGCCTAACACAGCCTAAACTACATAACTAAGTAAAATCGGGAAGTTTATCTTTCAAACCAATATATGATGAGTACTCTTACGAAGATTAAATGGTGGCGAAAGTTTAACTGAGTGCACAGTTGTAGACAAAGTTCCACCTAAAATGAGAAGGCATTAATGCCTCAAAAAGCAAAGTTCGAGTAACATCCAAGAGATGCCGATTTCTTATTTGGGTAAATCCAATCTATTGAGGACGATTTGTGCAGAAGTTTATTTTGAGAAATATCGATTCCCTCAATATGAAGTTAAATGTATTAGGTATATGATTGGTGTCCAAAACCAGATCTTAATATTTTGACATGCAAAAAATTGATCATATACATAAGCAGGAAAATGTTTGAAGACATCGAGGACATTAGATTTATTATGTTAAATTAAATCTATATTTAACGACTACAATCGTCAATAAAGGAAAGAAAATAGTTATGATGAGACTGAGAAGGAAAAAGAGGGTTTCTCCAAAAATCTGTATGAAACAAAGCAAAACAATTTTGAATTATTCTGATGGACAAGAAATGGGGAAGACATGCTTTACCAAGTCTACAACTATCACAGTTAAACAACATTACTGAAGAGGCAATAAAATCTTCATTTAAAATTAAACTACTTTTCAGCAGGGACAATAATATATTTGAATTTGGATGACCCAAATGTTTGTGCCACATTTGACATGGCGAAACAAAAACATGACAAAATAAAACTCTATTTTAGTGTTGCGAGGCAAGCTTAGAGTAAATAGTCTTCCACATTTAGGTCCCTTTCTGATCACTATCCCCATTTCCTGACCCTACACAATACAAACCGGATTTTGAAAAAGATACCTTGGAATTTTCATCAACCAATTGACCAACAAAGATTAGGTTACAAGTCAAACATAGGAAGTCGAAAACATTTTGTAAAGGTGTATGGAACATCACCAATTAATTTAACTAGCAAACTTGCTCCATTTGCAGTTAAAATTTCCAAATTTCCCAAGTATGCAATGCCTAAGGTTATTGATTTTGAGGTTCAACAACCAAAAATCACATGGCCAGACTTTTGAGAATAGTTCTAGAATTTCCTTTTGGGTTGGTGAGCGATGTGATCATATTTTCTACAGCTATAATATTTCACTTTGTTCACATCCCTTGCCTTAGCTTGTTGCATAAAGCTACCTCCAATGGATTAGACACTTGGTCTTCTTTTGCTCAAATTACACTTCGAATTAGACAATGCCGTTCTTCATGAAGAAGTTGAGCGAAAAATAAATCCGAAGATGGAGGAGGTTTTCTAGACATCAAACTAGACGAACTGTCTTAAACTCATGTGTCTTAATTTCATGAGAAATTGATCATGTTGAGTAATGTCCTGTAGACTTTTCAAAGTGTCTTAAGTTTTCTTTGACACATTTGCATAAAACAGTTCCTTGTTTTAAGCCCATATTTTATAGGCCCATAATAATAATCTTGGACTGACTGCTTTAATTTCCTCAACTATATTCAAATAACTCTAATTCAAGTTGAACATGTCTAGCAGAGTTTTCTTGTTTATAAACTTTCATCAGATAAATTTGCATATCTTTAGCATAAGAAAACGATGGCAAACCAAGAAGCGTCAACATTATAGATTATTATAATGAATAAAGATATTATTCACTACACAAAGTTACAATAGTGCCAAAAATATGTAAAAGTTGTTCTGATTTATATGCAGGAAGAATCTGGTCTACTCCATGAACGAGTGACAGTGCAAAAAGGGGTACAAATTAAAGAAACTGAATAAATTTGTCCCAACCAAAGTTTTAGACAAAATTGTTCCTCAACAAATTCAAAAATTACGTCCTTGTAGAACAGTCAGTCGCTCATCAAGTGTAGAGAACAGTCCATATCAAGTGTAGAATTAACATACTTCTTCTTTCTTCTTCTTCCTCTTCTTCTTCTACCTTCTCCATCAAGGTTCGCTTCTCATTAAAAAATTGTTTATTGAGATTTGCATATCCCAATGTGTCTCACTCTGAGATTACCCAACGTGAGTCACACTAGATTGTACAACATTTGTACAAGCCAGCATGAGTCACACAGGGGCAACGCAGCGTCACTCACTTCGAGTAAATCTACTCATGATCGTTTCAATTATTACCAATTATTAAACTTTTCAAACTGTTGGAGGCAAAGTTCTCTCATATGTAGTAACTCTCTAATCAGCAAATTAGGCTTTCCATGGAAAGATATATCTTCACCTTTTTTGGAATTCTACATGTGAAAAAACAGGAAAAATAATAACTAACTATGCAAAATCAAAGTCTATTTATAAAGAGTGTGTAAAAAAATACAATAAATATCAAATTATGAAAAGTGTTTTTATCAACCTTTGAGTAGATATATCATATATCATTAGAACAGCTCAAACAATGTTATTTACTCTCGTAAAATTTGATTTTTACAAATCGTGGTGCTTGAATTATTTATATACCCTCCAAAATTATCTAAATTTGATTGACTTCAATCAGGAATAATAGTTTGGGAATTTTACGCATACATGAACCATTACACGGACCAACCAGGCCCAAACTGTGAACAAAAGGCCTCGCCATAGTAGGTTTTGCTCAACTTTAGTTAGTTGCAATACATTTGTTTTTTTTTTTTTTTTTTTAACCATTAATTTCAAATTCAATAAAAATCAATCCAACAAACCGCTGACAGAATTGAATATATATATATATATATATAATTAGTAGTTAGAAACTAAGTCTGTAGAAGTAGTATGCCAAAGGCTCATGCAATGTTTGATATTGATGACTGTAACTCCTACCAGATTGTTAACTTAATCTTTATCAATTTGATTTTTAATAGATTTTTTTTTTTAGTTTTTTGAAAAAAAAAATACTTTAATTTTTCTTTTTCCGTTTTCAAGTGTTTGATTTTTTCTTTTAAATTTTTATATTAGATTAAATGGATACCAACAACACATGTAACGGTACAAATTTTTTGTAAAATTATTATCATTTTCTCCCTTGATAATTGACGAATCATAATTTCCCTCTTATTAATTCAAGGAACATCATTTTACCTTCTCTTTTAACTTGAATTAATATTATTTTAGGGGGTTTTTGATCTTTTTAAAATCACCATTGAAAAAAATGATGATTCATCAATGATCATCAAGAGAAAAAATTATAATAATTCTTTTTTATAATATAATAGTAAAGGTAACAATGTCACGACTGAAAACTTTAATTATGCACCCAATCATTAAATACTGGTCTAAAAAATTAATTAAACAAAGGTTTTAAATGAATACAATTAATGTTGTTTAAATAAGGTTAATATTGATATACTAATATGTAGTTTTTAAATTTAATTAATTGATGTATTAATAATTTGAGTGTAGAAATCATATTTACGGATGATAATATCTATATCCAGGATTTTACCATGAGAGTAGCTAGTTTGGAATTTGATGTAAATTTTGTCAAAACCCTAACTCGATGGCAAAGAAAAAATAAATAAAAAGAAGAAGGTCTCATCAAATACCGATCGGAAGTCGGAACTCGGTGAGAACCCAAAACATATATCGGAACTCGGTGAGAACCCAATATATATATATAAATATATATATATATATATATAGAATACATGAATCAAGCAGTAAAAAGATTTTTTTCAAAAAAAAATTATGATAAAAGAAAAAATTCAAAATCAAATCATGTCGGTAACTTTTATGTAGTTGGAGAGGACATATTAAAGAAAGGTTTAAAGATTATCATTACATTAGGACCTTTAAATTTGGTCGGCCTGTTGCACCCCAAGTAAATCTTTATTGAAATTGACGTACAAATAACCATGTAATTATCCTTTATTGTTGTTTTGTCAATCAAGATTCTAGGCTAGATTTTTCCCTTTTTTTTTTTTTTTTAACAAAGATTTTGCCTTTAATTAATTCCTAATCTTCCATAAGAAAGAGCACGATACCAGTCTCCTTGGGTGCAACTATTCCAAAAACAACCAAAATTAATCCTAAATATTAGACAATAATTTTGTTGGATTATTGGGTTATGAGTTGGATCCATCCAAATCGATCCAAACCCATTACTTGATCCGATGCAGAAAAAGCTACTTGTGCATTTACAAGCAATTACTAAAATATAACTGCTTAGGCAATTAAAAAATATATATTTAAAAGGGTAGTTGATGGGATATGTTTGTGTTAATCTGAACCACATGATAGTTTTAAAAAGTATGTACAGCAAACACAGATAAAAGAAGAACGGAGAAAACAAGTTGGGCAAAAGACATTTACATTGTGGAAAGATCTTTAAATTCTAGATTATTGTGATCAAAGTCAGATCGGTTGAATAACTCACATTCTCAATTTGTTTTATTTCTTACTATTTTCATTACACAACATGTTATTTATTGCTTTCAAATTTTAAATACAATTTAAATTCAGTTAATTATTTCTATTTTAGTTAATTGCCTATCGTTGATCATATTTAATGCTGATCATTACTGTCTGTACCAACCATTCAGCTTATCATAATAAAATCATCATTCATCAAAGAGCATTTAAACAATCCAATTATATATGCGTATGACTCCATCTTATTGATTCCAAAAAAAGCTTCTGTCAAAAGCCAGGAAAAAGATGTATAATTTCTGTCACAAGCTAACCATTTTGGTAAATTAAAGATAATATAATAAGGTGTGAAACATTAACCTGATTAGATAAGTTGTACCAAACCTTAATGAGGTGTAAAGAAATGTTCATGTCTCATGATTACATTTAAGTCGTTGAGATATTTCATTTTTAGGTGGTTGGTTTTCAAATCTAACATTCTTTTTTTCTCTTTTTTAGTTATTACAAGTTTGCTTATTATCCAATCTTTGAATAATATTTTGTAGGCCTGATTTAATTTGTGTCATGTCGTCAAAGTGTAGTTTACGAGGATTGTTTTTTCGAACCATTATAATTAATTTGGAGTCTAGAAAAATTGAAGAAGATTTTAATTACAAGAGTTTGATATAAAAATATGTGTATTATTCGAGATTTCTAATATAATCTAGATCAATTAGAACTCCTTGGGAGAGTTTTACTCTCATGATTCAGATGAGTATTGTTTATTTTCTTTTAAATTAAAGTTTATAGTTGTTATTCTTTGAAAAAATAAAAATTATTTTGTAAACAAAATCACTTTCTTTAATCCAACTTTATTTTCATCATTTACAATCCTTAATTATGGATTGCAGTCGTCTTATATATATGGATTCTTTTACTTATCTAAAATATTAAATAACAATACATTGCATTCAAAAGTAAGAAAAGAAAAAAAAAAATTTCTCAACCACTTATTACACATTTTTAAATATATTTGGATTAGTATAAAGATCAACATCAACATTTGAAAGCATCTATAGATGTACCTTAATTATAAATCAAAGTATTCACTAAATCTTAATTAGTAGCTTTTGTTCTTCAGATCGATCAACTCTCCATGTAAGGATAAGACCACTAGCTTATATCCATGCTTACTGCTGAAGTGATTAAATGCTGTTATAATTCTTTTTTCTTTTTCTTTTTTTTTTTTTCTCTTAAAACAAAAATAGAAGTCTATGGGATATTAGAGCTAAAGCATTATTAGAATAATTGGAATAACTATTTTTGACACTCCAACTCCTACGGAACGTTTATTTTTTTGTTTGAAGATCAAATAGTACTAAAATTTATTTAAGACTGAACATTGATTAAAATCTGAATGACATGTTTATTTTCTTTTTTTCCTCACCTTTGAATGTACTATAAAATTATTTATTTTTTAAAATTAAAATTATTTAAAAACTAGTAATTTAACATTTATATTTTTTTACTATTAGTTATTATAAAATTTTATTTAATATAATATAAAAATTAATTATTTGTAATATTTATTTATAGTTAAAATATGATTAAAAAGTATAATAAAATTAATTATATTTAAATATTTAAGTAAAAATAATGAAATTATCTATTAATTGAATTATATTTAAAAGACAACCAAAAATAATTAAATGTTTAAATTATAAATTAAAATACATTAGTCCAATTTTAAAAAATTTGGGATGAAGGGTTTTTTTTTTTTTTTTTTAATTATGTCATATAAGAGATGGGAAAAATATTTATTATATAAACTTAAGATAAAATTAAAAATATGTATTTTTTGGGAGGATAAACTTATAATAAAATATTTTACATACCATCAAATAATTTGCAATTAAGTTAAAGGTCAAGAACTCTAACTGTTTTTTAGTTATTTTTGGATAATTTTAAGTGGTTTAACCATTTAAAAAAAATAAACAAACAAAAATAATTAATGATGCAATTCAACATCATCAGGTTATAAGTGAAAAAAAGAAATAACCTCTTACTTTTTTATGAGTGAAGTAGGATTCAAATTCCCAACACACATAACCATATTACAATCAAGAATGAATATGCAATGATATCTTAACATTTAAACATCTTATAAATTTAAATCAAGAACCAAACTTTTGTTAAAAGTAGCCAATTTTGTAACTTTCACAGTTCTCTATCATAAAATAAAATTATTGCTTTTAGGAGTCTCGAAAATTATTTCTCATGATACGAGGGCCAAACTTAGATCACATGTCTCATCATAGAAGGTCTTCATCACATAATAAAACAAGTAACAAGCTCCCCATGATTTGCATTATAATTAACCAAAAGCAACCACACCTGATCAAGGTCCCGTGTATTTTTATTATATTACATCACCATCATCTTTATCATCCTAATCAAATTATTATAAACCTTGATTTATATTGCCTGTCCCTAATAATTCTATATCAAGCAAATATAGTCATATATATAGACTCAATGAAAGCTATATAATTGAATAAAAAGATTGATTTGGGTGAATCAATCAATTAGAAAATGCCAATAACCCAAATTATAACCTTATTCCTCTTAATAGCTTTTCTCTTAATTACTTCTCATGTGGTAACACTTAAAAACAATAGTTTTTTTTTTTTTCTTTTAAATCATTGACCCAAAAATTCATTAACAACAAACATTTTTTCTTATAAAAAATATATATTTTAACCAACCAACCAAATGAGCCTCGCTACATATACGCTACAAATAATATTAAACGAGTTTTCAAAATATTAATAGTAGTATTATTAAACGAATCTACAATTTTAGAATTTAAAACATACCCATAATTTTGGTGCTATAAACACAAGTCCACAATAGTTATAAAATTTATAAATATAATGTAAAAAATTTCACTCACATTATTGATATTAATTGAAACCTATAACATAGATTTAACAACGCTTTACATTTTTATATGGTAACTCATATTGAACCATAGCATGACTCTTAAATAGGCCAAAGTTGTTTCAAATTTTTATTAATTTACTTTAAAATAATATTAAAAATTCAAAAAAGAAGAAAGACCCTAAATTAGATCCCCCACCATGAATAATTGAAAAATACATAAATTTGGTAAAAAGTGCTTGTCACCCCCCCATCAAGATGTAGGTACCCAACTAAAAGCACTCTCCCAATATTTATAACTACAAATCCCTCCCTTAGTCTCGATTGTTATTTTCCTTAAATGCAAGCAATCCTCCATCTAACTTTTTTCAAACTCTTTTAATTTCTCCTTTATATTCCAACCAAATATGCAGAAGACAAATGTGGGTGATTTACAGAGTTTCACAGTCACAGCTAAGCAGGCAAGAAAAGGTAAAAAATAGAAGTGTCCTTATGTGGTAGAAACCATGAAAATGACATTCTAAGCAACAAACTTGACTGTTTATACCATATGCATATCTTGTAATATTGACTTTATGTATTTTTAGTAAATTGAAAATATAAAGTCAGTACGTTTAACTCATGTTCGTCAAGTTATAACCAACAATTGAAGTCTTAATATTGTAAAAACAATTCTCAAATAATGATCGATATGATAAAATTGTAATAATATTGTTGTTTATTTAATGTTGTGGGAATGATATGACAGTTATAATAAATAAGTTTGTCATTTCATTTGAACTATGGATTTTAGCACATTTTTAGGCAATGCAATGTAACTCTAATACAAAAAGAATCAA
Organism: Dimocarpus longan; assembly: GCA_022984855.1. Classification (NCBI taxonomy): domain Eukaryota; kingdom Viridiplantae; phylum Streptophyta; class Magnoliopsida; order Sapindales; family Sapindaceae; genus Dimocarpus; species Dimocarpus longan. The sequence goes on along the minus strand of CM041014.1, from coordinate 34,908,672 downwards.
GTCAATAGCTTCATATAAGTTTTTATCAAATGATTTTATCTCTTGAAATCCAAGACTAATCTGGTTAGAGTATTAGGAATAATTCAAGATCAAATAGTATATGTGCGGTTTTGTATATATTTACTCCGATCATATCAAAGAGAAATTTATTCATACATACTCATATGTATAATTAGAGTAGGACTTAAAAACCCACATTGCAAACGAAGAAAAAAAAAGCAAGTACACTTCATTTGACTATGAGTGAATGAATTCTTATCAAAAATGATTTGAAACATTAAACATAGAGTAATATAAAATATCCTAAATTTTATATTCAAATGACATGAGATATGAATTATCATTATTTTATTAATCATAAAATAATATGATAATTAATACGATATTGATAATTCATATATTATGAAATTTGAATATGAATTTAGATAAAAAATTTGAGAAGCCTAATATCACTCTTAAACATAAAATTACACATTTTACTTAAGGTTGTTAGATTATGTATAGTAATCTTCTAACTAATTATCGTGTTAATGCCTCCCAAAAGACAAGGCAACTGCACCAAAAATAGAAAGTATTTACGGGAGCAGTACAGTGATGGTGGGTATTTTGAATGTGTAGTCACTGTTTTCTGACATGAGCATTTAATTGGTGGTCACACCGCGGCAATATCCATGGTGGCCTAATTGGCTTGATAAATTTTCCCATAATTCCTCCCAAATTTTAAAAAGTTTTGTTAAATTTTCTTTTTCATGTATTCGACATCGATTAAACTGTATGACTCGAAATTACAATCTCAATATATTGATATAAGAAGTTTGTCATTAAATCAAGACAAATCTTATTGACTGATAGATATAACTTTAAAGTGGGCATAAATTAAAAAGGGATCCAAAATAAATTGAAAATTTACTTAGAAAGTAGAAAAATTATTCATTTTTAGTTGAGAAAGAGAATTTAATCGTTTTTAGTCATTTATGCGAAATGTTTCATCAAGAGAAACATTTTATGTACAGAGCAAAAAAAAAAAAAATGATTAAATTTTCATCTAAAGATATGAATTTTTTTTTTAAAATTTTAGCCAAAAATGAATTTTGACTTTTCTTCAGTCATTTCTTGTAATCTTCACTTATAAAATTTATTGAAAACTTTGTTTTTGAATTCTCTTAAAATTTATTTTTGAAAAAGCAAAAATCAATCCATTTTAATTGCATTTTTTAAATCAAACGTCAAGAATGATCTTTAGAATTGATTTTAAAAAGTTATAGATACAAATTCCAGAAGATATAAATTTAGTATATATTTAAGAGTCTTTTTGGAATTACGGTAAAAAAAAAATTTAAACAATCACGATAATTTTATTATTATATCTCAAAAAAAAACAAAAGGCTTTATTATTATGTAATTCTTGCCACAAAATAAATAAAAAAAAAATTTAGACATGTATGTTAACAAATAATTTTCAAAAAGTTTATTTACTACCAACAATAAAATATAAGTTTGGTGCCAAATATCTCACAATTAAATTAATAGATTGAACTCATCAATCAAGTTTACAAAACTGACCGATGCTTACAATTCAAGTGTTTGTACGAAATTTGGACAGACAAGTGCAATGATATAAAACCATTAAGGATTATATTTAATGCTGAAGTTGTCGTACGAATTTTGGGCAGACCAGCGCAATGGTATGGATACATTGTCAGCAAGCAATTAAATTTTAATTAATGATATTGATTGTTTTTATGAATTTTTTTTTTTAAATGTTTTACGATTGAATTAATTAAAGTCATTGTAAGTCTTATCAAATAAAGATAAACAACACTGATGCCCAACTTCCTCCATCCAAACTTAATTACGTGGCGGCTAATAGGTCATTCAAATGTTGACATTTTTATCCATCTCAAATCCGAATTATATATATATAAAATTATATTTAATTTTTTAGATAATATAATAATTAATAAAATATTAACTATTCGTATATCATATCATTTAAATATAAATTTAGATAAAATATTTAAAAAATTTAATATTACTCATATATATAATAATTTTATAATCAGTGAATTCAAATTTTAAAAAATTAGAACGAATCAATTAAATTCATTCATTACATTATCTTCTTATTTAATTCAAATATAATAGATAACTTTGATTAATTCGTCATAATATTTTAAAATTAAGAGATACTGATAATAAAATTATTTTATATATGTAATTGAATGAAGAGGTTGGCATCATCTTTTTACTACAAGTCTCCCTTGAGAGGGGGATTCTAGTGTCTTAAAGCTTCTCACGAGCTGATTAAAGGGAATCTTAGAGTTTATAAGTAGGATACTTGAATTCCTCTGCCCTTATATACTAATTTTTACATAAGAAAATAAATATTAATTTCGATGGATATTATTAAAAGTCCAAATTTATAGAATTAGTTATTAGTGAAAATACTGATTTCAATATTTTGACAATAATTTTTTATATTAGTACCACAAAAGTTTCTAAATTATCATCAGAAGTTCAAAGATATTATTGGCCTTTATTATTATTATTTTTAATTACTACATACATCAGTAAAAAAAAAATGAACAAAGTTTCATTTGATGAACTTGAAACTATTTACCCTAAATTAATTAATGTTCTTACTAGAGCAATATAGCATAAAAGGAGAGATAACTTCATTGTAAAGTATATACAATAATTAATAAAATATAGCAATATCTAGTATACTATAGAACCACATGAAAATAATACATAGGTCACGAGATCAACAAAAATTTAAATGGACTTCACGTGATGTTTGCTGCCTATTCTTTTTGCCGTTTCAAATCTTTCACTCGTGAATGTGTTTGTTTGCTTATTTAGATTTTCATTATTTAAAAATTTTTAAATTAGATACTAGAGATAAGGTAGGTTATGATTGAAATATCACAGTTATTTTTAAAAGAAGAAAAATTAAAAGAAAAAATTTATATTTTAAGTGTATACCCATACTATATATGGATATATCATGTTATAGTTGTTTTATTTTTTAATTTTTTTTATCTAATTATATAATTTAGAGAGTTGATCATTCGACTTACGTCAAGATGTGTGAACTGCTATTATATCATTATTCTATGAGGTAAATTCTCCAGCATTCAAAGCTAATTACAACTGAATTAAAATCTGAAACATTACACTGCATTCAGTTAGACTTAATTAAGAAAACAAATTATATATATATATTGTATTTTTGTGTGAAATTTTTATATCAAAAGTTAACTCTATTTACGAAAATCTATGTTTATCAAGATTTTCAACTCATGAATGAATATTTTTGTTACCACAGAGATTATAGGATTTTGTTAACATGTTATTAATTCAATACAATTACAAGACTTTTATCAGAAAATCACCAAGTTTTTTTTTTTTTTTTAATTTTTAATTCTCCTTTCTATTAAAAAAAATACCTTTTTTTTTTATTTCAGAAAAAAAAAAATCCTTTTAACTTTATTACAGCATTGATTTCAAATCTAATCAATAATGGCATAAATTGAGATAATCAAATGGCAAATTAATTGTACTCCTCCAATAAAATTGTAGATTCAACTTATATATCTCTCTCAAACCTCAAATTTATAGTAATTCTAAAGAAAAAATATAGTGAAAAATATTTGTATTTGTAACTCTACTAAACCAATATATTACTTGGATCCAAAAATCAAACTAAAGATTTTTTTTTTTTGGTTATCACTTCCTCGTTCTTAAAACTTTAGATTTTTCTATTGATCTTTAGATCAGAAAACATATTTTATAACAACTCAATTAACTATACAGATCCTACTTACGAGGTTAACTACCTTATTGATTAGGTAAAGTTATTCATAAAAAATAACTATTAAATATTCTTCAATAATTACCCTTACAATCAATTCAAGTATTATTATTAATGGGTATATAACTTTTTATAACCAATAAGGTAGTCAAATCCTCTAAATAATAATACATAATTTAACCTAGAAAAGTTGGATGACTATATCGTAAGGCCATCCCCACCCATCACACATCCAAGTAGTGGATTCGACTCATATAGTCTACAATTGTATAAACAATTTTTTTATTTTTATATGGACAATCCTCTCTGACTTTCTAAGAACAAAGTTTCAGGTCATATATTATAATTTTATCTCAGTTGATGTCAACAGTAGTCTAACCTAACGTTAGAATGGCAAAAGGAATAATACATAATTTAACCACAAAATGGGTACGGAGGACCTGTGTGGCAGAATCCCATTGGTCCAAATGCCAACCGATTTATTTGCTACGAAGCACAAAACTCTTCCGTGAATCTGATAAATACTAACGGTAGAAGCGCGGGGTTTGCACTTTGCAGTTAAATAACTACACTTTCTCTCTCTCTCACTTCTCACTACGTTTTCCTTTCTTCAAAATTTTCCGGGAAAATGCAAGAAAATGAGCGAGAAAATCTCCCATGATCATCACCCCACCTCAACCGTACACGATCCTCAGTCCAACAACCCTTTTTCATCTCATCTCTGATCAGGTCTGCTCGATTTCTCCTAGCTCATTCCATGACCTAAGATGATCTTGTTGTTTTCAGTCTTCCACCATCAATAAATCTCGTGTTTGAATCCCTGATGTTACATTTGAAGAACAACCCGAATTCGGATTTCTTTATTTTCATTTATAAAACAAACAAATTCTGGAGAACATGTTTGATGTTTCACTTAAAAACAACATTTGAATTTTTTGAAAAACAGCATGAACACTTGTGTTTTGAAAAACATGTTTTTCCCATGTTTTGTTAGTGATGATATTATTATTATTCCTTTCTATTTCAATTTTTTGGTTTCATTTTAGAAATTTGTTTTTATAATGCCAAAAAGAAATTAATTAAAGTTTTAGAGGCTGTTTATATGTAGCTAATTTGAAGTGGCAAACATTGTAAATTTAAAGTATTGGTATGGACATTCTTGGCTAATTGACACGAGTTTTCGATACAAATCAGCTCCTTGGTTGGCCGGAGATGGGGAAGAAAAGCGGCGGCGGCGGCTGGTTCTCGACGGTAAAGAAAGTGTTTCAGTCATCTTCTAATAAGGACTTGCCTGAAAAGAAGGTAATCACATTTATTCATTTATTGTATTATTATTTGTTATCATAAAGATGCTGTATTATATATATATATATATATAAATATAATTTATTTTTGAACTATTAGATTAAAATTTAATTAATATCAACTATGAAGTAACTATATAATGTGAACCAGTAAAATTTAATTAATATATTTAATTAGTTAGTAATTTTCTGTAGTTTTATCAACCAATATTTGGATGAAATTGTGTAGCGTCTATATCTATATAGGATTCCGTAATGCAATAATTTTTTTTAACTTATTTGTTTGGAATTACTTACAAATCACTATTTTTATATAGTTTCTTTGATTTTATGCATGTTTGCAGAAGTACTTTCACCTTTGTAAAAGTGTTTTAATGATTGGAGGTGTTATTTCAAATATAAAAGAGCAATAAACCTTTTTTTTCTTTTTTTTAAAAAAAAAAAATTACATATTAAAATGTTTTCATGTGAAACGATTTTCAGTAAGAAAAAACCTGAAAAGTATTTTATTGGAAAAAACAAAACTTAAGAAATACTCTTTTAGAAAGCATTCATTTTAATATTCTGTAAAAGCAAGTATTTTTATTTTTAAAAAGCAGCTTTCAGTGGCTTTATTAAAATGAAAAATCTTGATGTTAGGACAAAAAAAAACAATGAATTATTGCAGTATGCAAATATATATATATATATATATATATATATTCAAGCATTTTAAGTGTTTTTACAAAAGAGAACAGATTTCAGAAAAAAAAAAAAAACAAAGAAAAGCAAAATCTGAAATGCATTATATGGAAAAATATGTTAATGTAATTAACTTTGTCCTTTTTCTTCAAATATTAATTCTTTTCCGTTTCCCTTTTTTTTTTTTTTTTTTTTTTGTTAAAGAATTTGATAATACAAACAAAAGTAGGTACCCATCAATTTGTTTAATGAGATCGTTATTAGTTACGTGTTACGTACAACATAAATACATAATGATTAAATTATGACCATAAACAAATTAAGCAACACGAAACTTAGATCTCTACAGAACTGAGAAGACATTTAACCCTTTTATTTTTCTAAAACAATCGACCACCAAATTGGTGGTTAATGAATTGTTTTTTACTTAATGAAATTGGTGGATTGTGAGGAAAGAAAGATGAAGTAATTAACCAACCAACAATTATTGAGGGCGGGTTGGAAGCTCACATTGACCTCTCAACTACCAAAGGCTCCCAAACTTTATTTTACTGTGATCACTATAGCTAGGAGTCTAGGACCATTTGTCGTGCACCAACGTGCACCATATATGGTTCCCTTTTTACCGTGATCACTATAGCTAGGACCATATGTCGTGCACCAACGTGCACCATCCATGGTCCCCTATCAACATGACCAAAAAAATAACGTTGCATGCACCAACAACATACATGTGTCTTGACGTATTGTTGTCATGTGATCTGTGCCCATCAACATCATCCATCTCTCTTCATCATGTGCTTGGTGTGTTAGATCACCATCATTCCTGGCATAATAAATGGGATGTTTCATTTGTGTCCCTAAAACAATTATGAAAAGGTTTGATAAATGGTTTTCTCTTAATTACATGCACTTTAAAAGACATGTCAACTATTAAGAGACATAACTTGAAGTCGTTTGGGGTACACTATACACGTATATTAGTAGGATTAGGAGTTTCAATTCTGTTTTTCTATTTAACTTTTGGTAAGAGTTAAAAAATATATGTAACAAAAATATCTAGATATATCTTATATTAAAATTATTTCATACAACTTTTTCTTTTATTAAATATTCATTTAAGTAGGATCTCGATCTTATAGTTACGTAAATAGTTAATTTGAAAACTTTGGTTTATATTAGAGTTATACTATTCAATAATATAATAGTCTTCTTTTAATGTGCAATATTATAAGGGTCCATAAATAATAAAAAATTTTGCAAATTGAGTTGTGCAAGAGTAAACATTACATAACTCAAAATATAAATCCAAATCAACCTAAATGACGTGGTTAGTAATTTGATCATACAAACTCATTCAATATATCATCCCATAATATATGTAGTAAAGAAAAATAATATTTCAGATTATTTGAGTTGATTTTTGGTCAAAACTTTTGGTTGTAGCATTACCACAAAAACAATTAACAAAAGATACTTTTCTTATTTTATTTGCACTTTTAGATCTTGAACTAATTATTGAATTATATGAACAATTGAAATTGATATTTTTATATATAATTTTATCACTTATTTGTTTTTAAATTTTGAAGTTTCTGTGATAGTATTCAAATTAAAAACCATTCTTATACCATGTAATGTAATTACTTCTTCTTGATTGAAAAAGCGAAAAGTAACCTTAATTTTCTCCTGTGATTTCTTGTTCTCGGCTAAATTAAACTAGTGTTAATATATAAATGTGACATTATAATTAGTACCGTCATGTGAGTTGTGACAATCTTTAAGTCACATGTCATCATTAATTTAGTAATTTAAGTATATATTTATGTATGTACGCACGTATGTATGTGGGATGATACTAATTACCCTGACAAATGGCTTGATTTCTCAGAAGGACAATAACAATGCCGAGAAATGGCAGCAAGAAACCCAAGAGGTTGTCTCATTGGAACATTTTCCCGCAGTGGAGAGTTCACCGGATGTGACAAACGAGGAGAGCACCGGATCAACTCCAGTGACTACTGACAGAAACCATGCCATCGCTGTTGCTGTGGCCACTGCTGCCGCGGCCGAAGCGGCTGTTGCTGCTGCCCAAGCGGCTGCTAAGGTCGTCCAGTTGGCCGGTTACGGCCGCCACTCGAAGGAAGAAAGAGCAGCAACTGTCATACAATCACATTACAGAGGCTACTTAGTAATGTTCTTTTCTATCATCATTTTGCTATTTGTCCAAACTATACTCCTCTATATATATATATGTTCTCTAAAAAGAATTCTAAAAAAAAAAAAAAATTAGTTAATTTATTAAGAAAAAAAGTTTTATATATAAAGAGATATTTGATTTATGATTTAAATTTAAAAGTTAGAGAATAAAAATTTCATAAAGAAACAAAAGAAATTCTTTTTATTGTTAGAATTTGAAATAATTTATACATTTTTATAACTATTTACTGTGATCCAAATTTTTTCAAGTACTTGTTTTATATTTTTAAGCCTTTTTTTATTGAGCTCTCCGAATCAGAAGCACTATTGTATTTACTCTTATTCCAATTGCCAACTAATCTGAGATGCATGAATATCAACAATATTTCACACAAATATCAATAATAATTTTTAAGTACTATATAACGAGATCGTGGGAAAAAAAAGGTAAAATTTCGCACATAAACGTTACTACTACGTATATGCATTTGATAATGACAGTCAAAACAACGAATTAAATTCATGTTTGGTACAGTAATTAGTAACATGAATTGTTAGAGAACTGTATTTGAATTACAAATGAAACTTTAAATTTCAATCTCAAACTTGATGGAAATTGTTTAATTACAATTTTTCTTTGTTTAATTTTTCCCATCATTTGAGTATTTTAGAAACATAAAATCTTAGTCTTGTGACAAATCAAATACTCTTAATACGCTATGATTTTCATATACAGTTAATTTACTATTGCAATTATTTTCATTAATGTAGCCATTGTTTATAGAAGTGTCAAGTTTGTATGATTAATTTCTTCAGAGAATATTGTAAAAATACTCCTAAAAATAAAACTAATGTGAAATTATCTTTTTTATATTAAAAAACGAAGTTTAGTGATATTGTTTTCCATTTTCGGGGATTTATAAGATTTTTTCCTTTTTTTAGGCACGCCGAGCATTGCGGGCATTAAAGGGACTAGTAAGGCTACAGGCGCTAGTGAGAGGCCACAATGTGAGAAAGCAGGCGCAGATGACAATGCGGTGCATGCAAGCTCTAGTGCGTGTGCAGGCACGAGTTCGAGCTCGCAGGCTTCAACTGGCTCACGATAAACTTCAAAACAAGAAGAATAAGAAGAAGAAGGTCACGAAAGAAGAAGAACTAGAAGAAGAATACAATGAAGACGAAGAGGAAGAAGAAGAAGAAGAGAGAAAACCGAGAACTCCATTGAAGATGAATACCAGGTGGGATGGCCAACATGAAAGGTCTGATCATAAGCTGATAAAGGAGACAAATGATTCAAGGAAACATGATGCTTTGGTGAAAAAAGAACGAGCCCTTGCTTATGCATATGCCTACCAGGTTAGTTTTGCTTTTAAAGTATAGTAAGAAGTGCTTTTATTTTATGGTGTTTGATTGAAAATGGGAATATACAACGTTTAGTGGTTAAGAGAAATACTTGAAGAAGCACTTTTGAGATAAAACTTACAAAGTAATGTATACCATATTTATGCCACAATTTATTTTGTAGCAACAGCAGCAACAACATCAACAACAATTGTTACAGTCTAACCAAAAGGATAAAGAAGTTGAGTTATATAGTAATGAGCCTGAAAAGTCCCAATGGGGTTGGAATTGGCTTGAGCGTTGGATGTCATCACAACCATACCATGCACGTCATTTGGGCCCAAATGAAGCTTCTTATAAGACACTCGCCACTACCTCCACCACAACCGACGACTTGTTATCGGAGAAGACCGTAGAAATGGATGTCGTCACACCGCCAGCCTCGAGTACTACCAATATGGGCTTGTTCAATCAAGACTTGTTTGACACAACCCAACAACTTCAACAATCAGGCTCGCGTAACGTCCCTAGCTACATGGCTCCGACCCAATCAGCAAAGGCCAAGGTGAGAAGTCAAGGCTCGGCCAAACAACGTGGCTCGAACATGTCTGGACCGCAATGGAACCCATCAACAAAGAAAAGTTCAGTTATTGGGTCAGGCTGTGATTCGTCGAGCTCAGGTGGGGGAACGACGACAACATACCAGGTTCCAAGAAGCCCAGGCCCGTCAAATATTGGGCTCAAGGCCCAAAGTAGACGGGTTACAGGCCTGAGCCCAGAATCCAGGGGTGCTCAAGATTGGAGGTTGCCTTTTGGTGGCCGTGGTTGGAGACATGATTTTGGATGATTTTGTTTAATAAATATAATTTCTTTTTCTTGTAAAACGTGTGAAGCAATTTGCCACGTGTTAATACATTGCTATTTATTGTATTTTGAGATTGTAATATAATATTTTGATTGTGTGATTTAGTTTCTTTGTTAAAATCCGTATAAACAATGAGATGGTTGAAAAACAAAACAATAGATTTTGCCATTTTTGATATATTTCCAAGTGCATTTGTGTGTCAAATTTAATCTTATTGATAAGAAATACATGTATAGCTGAAATTTTGTTCACAAGATTTTTATCAATAAGAAATGTAGAAAGTGTAACTTAAGTTACGTCACTCCTTGATAGAGGTGGTTGGACACCTCCGCATTCACTAAGATTTGTGGGTTCAATTTCTATAAAACACATATGAAGGCTTACATAGATTTTCCTCTTTTTATAAGAATAGTTTTTTCTTATTTATGAAACTAGATATACAACTAACGTTTATTTTATCTCTTGTTTATGAAAGTAGATATATAAACAACACAACTAAGTGCAATCAGTGGTTGTTTTTGAGAGGTCCCAATAGTCACATAATTAGTGTTTGTTTTGTCTCCCATTTGTGAGAGTAGATAATCAATGACAAATTCAAAATTTTTTTTTTCTTTTTGGGGAAAGGGATATGAATAAAGCAATAAAAATATCAAAAATTAAGAACATATTAAATATTTAATATTTTTATATAAAATAATATTCGATAACACTATAGTTTAAATAAAACCAAACATACATAATATTCGGGTAAAACAAATAATCTTATATTTAAAAATCCTAATAAAATCATTAAAATAAATAAAAATAAAAAAATATATAAACTACATTAAGTTAGAATTTTCCTCAACAATACTTCTTATTTTGAAATCATTCCATGATAACTTCTCCATTAATTTCATATTATAAGTCATGTTCATAATTTTCTAAACTTCTAATTTTTATTGATTCGAAACAAAGTAAAATTATAAGGCAAACAAGATATATATATATATATATATATAAGAATTGAATCATAATAGTATATGAATAATTTTAATGCAATAACTTAAAATTCAAGATTTTAAAATTTATTGATAGGATGTATATTAAATTTAAATTATTAAAAAATTAAAAAAAAAATCTATTCAGTAAGTTATCTGACAAGATGTTAAGGTAAAGATAGGGAGATGTCAAATAAAAATGAAGAGAAAAAGTTAAAAAAAAAAAGTCTTCATCTCTTTAAAATCCCTTATCATGTCTTGACGTCTCGTGATATATTCATTTTCCTAGAATCACATTTCTCATGGGCGATTTTGTTATTCCATTTTTAGCTGCCTTTTTTCTCGGTACATGATGCCTCCTATTAACAGAAGTGGGGTACAAGGTGGTGAACCACCTCTTACTTTGCAATTTCTCCTTATATTGTTTTCTCTCATCACAATTCTAAATTGAATCTCTCGTCAAATATCTCATTGGCCATTTCTTTAACTTTCGGATTCACTTTCCTTGCTCCACTTGTCCTTCGTCGACGCGTCATCCTTTCATTCATTATTTTATTTAGTGTGACTACGCTAGCCCTCCTCTGGTCATCTTGTCTCGTAGGCATGTCATCACTTCTTTAGGCTTGAGCAACCTCAAGACCATTCAAAATGGAACCTCAGGATCATCCAGGTCTTATACTGGTTATTGCATACTTATAGAAGACTGCCAATTACTTAGAGCATGTGGAACCGTTTCTATTTCTTGCATTCATTCTCATTTTTGGGGCACATTTCTTTTCACGTTTTTTAACTTTCTATCTCTAGAAATTTTAATTCATAAGACATATGACATATGATGTTTCACCCATGTCTTTCATTTCATACTTTGTGTCTCGATATGATATCTTGGCACCTAGAACTTTATACATAGTGATCTAATGGACTCATCTCATGTTATGGGTATATCTGAGCTTGCATAAGTAGACTGATAAAAGCTTAAGATCGATACGGTATATTGACTCGATAGATGAAAACCTAGCTCGCTAAAGGTTCAATTCGCTAAACAACTAGCTTAACAAACAATCAACTCGTGAACATTGACTCTCAGCTCCCTGCAAATCGCATAATCAAGCTCATAATTCTTTGGCTTCGGATAGTCTAGCTCAAAGAAACGAGCTCTCTGTCTACTACTGCAGCTCTCAAGTCGTGGGTCAACTGTAATAATTACTATCATCCAAGATTTAGCTGATAGCGTGACGTGCACGTTAATTTTTCAGAGGCAACAGTCTGATTTAAGGAAAATCTCAATTACCCAGTATAGAGATAACATCAGGACCATACCTTGGCAAAAGTTGACCATGCCCTAACAGACATCAATCTTGGAAATGTAATATGTCATGATTTTTTTCTTATTTTAATTGTAATATCACTATAGTCTTTTACTCTATAAATAGAGACTGAAAATTCATTGTAAAAACAGACAAGATATAATATACGATGTCTCTCTACCAAAATAACAAGAGAACAACCGTGGACGTAGATATTCACTTGGACTGAATCACGTAAAAACTTCCTTGCAACAGTGTTCTTCCTTTCCCTTCTTATTTTTTCTCTACTGTTTAGCTCCATTTATAGGTATTGGGTTCACGAATCTGGATTGACTAAAATCACATGTCGACATCTCATATCCTAGTTCTAGGATAGCTTTATGGAATTTCAAATACCATTTATGCTAAAGACTTCATTTTTCCCCTCATATATGAGGGGATCAAACTTGAGACCTTAAATTGTCTCCAATGCATTATTAGTTTAACATACTTGGTAAACAATATTAATGAAATCATGGCCAAAGGACCTTTCGTTCCTTACTCTTTTGCTTTTCCATATTTCAAAAGGATTTTCAATGATAATTTATAATAAATATAATCGTCATGAAAGATATGCTTATATGTAAAAATGAATTGAGTTTCACAAAATAACATCTCTAGATTCTGACAATATCACCCTTAATAAATATATTAGGTTTAATCGCTATAAACTTATATAATTATTACATTGTGCATACCCTACAGTATGCATTCTATTTTATTTCCATTTCAAAGATTTATAATCTTATAATAACACGTATACCTAATTTCACATGATTAACTTGCACTATACATATTATGTGAGTAAAACTAGTGCAAATAAAATATGCATGTAACTATTCTAGATATAATAAAAATAAATAAGTAAAATATTACGAAACAATTAATTTTAACATGCCGTGCTTTGAATATACTATTTGAAGGTCAATGTACCAGTCTCTAAATTTTAATTATGATCCACAGCCAAAAAAAAAAAATGATCATGATCCCATTGTTGCATCCAAAGTCCATCCGCCATTGATTGTCAGGCTCTGCAACGAGTGCTCCTGAGAAGAACCACTTCCTTTTCTTTCATCTGCATTTCACAATCTGATTCTGATACTACTAAAGAAAAATTGAAACTTATGATCGAATTGAGTGATCAAATACCATTAGTTTAATTTACTAAGTGAACAATAAAGTCAGGCCCATTACCTCTAGTTTAATTAGACTTCAATTGAATTAGGTAATTTAAACCGTATGATATTTTTTCAGTGATGACACTCTCGCTTTTCTGAATTTCAACAACAAATATGAAAGAACTACATCATTTAAGTAATACCCATTACCATTACTAAATTTTTAATTATTTGGCGGCATTTGCAATAGTGTTCTTATACCCTCAACCTTGTTGAAGACATCAAATTTACTTCTGCAACTATATTAACAACACCTACAAGAAGAATAACGTGTCCTTTCAAACACTTTTGATTGCGTCATAAAACTTAGTTAATCCTCCAACAAAACTATTGTTTCCAAAAATCACTTAGCTAGATCATGTACAAGGTCATGAATCATATTTTAGAATCAAAACTATTTGATGCTTGGTTAATTGACCTCAACAATAGATCATGAAAATAATCATCTTCTACATCTTCGAGTTAGAGATGGGTATTTTTAACCCAATTAGACAAAGTCAATCCAATGCAGTAATTTTATATGAACTCAGTGCTATAGACCGTTCAATCTCTTTTTTGCTTATAAATTTATTTCCAATTTTTTGCATCAAAACATTGTTGGATAAACTTTAATAGGTGAAAACTTATACCATAATCTTGAAACTTATATTAAATCATTAAGAATTATTATAGAAAAAACATACTTGAATCCATAGAGACAAACTTAAATAGGATTGGATCTTCCACAGTCAAATCTCCTTAGTTGTTCTGTAGTTTTTCTTCTTGAATGGGAAAGTAGAAAGAGAGCAAAATATTATTGATTTGACTTGGAGACCATAACCCTTTATAATGTTATTTATATACTAATCTAATTAGGTTTTCATTAACTTTAATTCTATTAGTATTAGGTTTCTACACATTAAAGCACATACCCAATAGATATTTCTAGAGCCCAATTAATAGATCACTTATTTGACCATATTAAAATAGATAACCCATAATATAATTATTATTAAATATGTAAGCCCATAATAGGAAATATATAAAAAATCCTAACAATCTCCCACTTGGGTTACATATATCTCTTGAGACAACTATATTATCTATAATCTTAAGTGCGCACTGAAAAACTATCCATCCTGAAATATCTCTTTAGTTACAATCTAATCCATCTACTATATTAGTATGAGATCAAAGCAATTTTTGTTACATTTATTCATAACTAGACTCATCAATGGTCACCATACCAATATATTCAATGACATAGATCGAGTATGGATGCGTAGCATGAAAATTACATGCAATAAGATCTTAAACATGCCTATTTTCAATTGGTCCTACTTTAATTTTTAATGAAATCAAACACAAATAACATTTAGAGTTTATAACTGAACCATATACTTCATTCTGCAAAAAATAAATACAAAATATGTCTATTATAAAGAACATCAAAATACTAACTTCCATTAAACATGCACATCATCAACCAAAACAACACCCATATAAGCAGTGTGTTCATGAAAGACCTTGGGTGGTAATCCTTTAGTAAGTGGATCCGCAATTATGGAGTTTGTCCCAATATGTTCTATAACCACTTGAGGACTCTGAACTCTTTTTTTAACAACAAGAAACATAAAGTTTCCATTGTTGTTGGAATAAAGCACAGTCAAATTATTGTCACAAAATATCTTTAATGGTCTTTTAATACAATCCATAACTTGCAGCCCCGTGACAAAATTTTGCAGCCATATCCCATGATTAGATGCCTCATAACAGGCTATGAACTCAGCTACTATGGTGGAAGAAGCTATAAGTGTCTGCTTAGCACTTTTTCAGGAAATAGCTCCACCAGTTAGCAAGTAAATATAGCCCGATATGGATCTTTTACTGTCTTGGTATCCAGCAAAATCGGAATTAGAATATCCAATGATATCTAAATGATCTAATTTTCGATATGTGAGCATGTGATCTTTTGTTCTCTGTAAATAACACATAACCCGTTTGACTGTTTTCCAATGATTCATCCTTGGATTACTTAAATATCTGCCCAACATTCCCACTATGAATGCAATATCTGGACGTGTGCATAATTGAGCATACATTAGACTTCCCACAACTGATGCATAAGGAATTTTTTGCATTTCCTTTCGTTCCAACTCATTTTTAGGGCATTGACTGAGACTAAACTTGTCTCATTTAGCTACTAGGGTGTCTCCTGGTGTACAATCTTTTATACCGAATCTATCAATGACTCTTTCGATATAGCTCTTTTATGATAACCCAAAGATACCTCGAGAGAGATCTCGTTGTATTTGTATACTTAATACAAAAGAGACGTCCCCAAGATTTTTTATGTCAAAATTCTTTGTAAAAAATCTCTTGGTTTCGTGCAATAAGCCTATATCACTGCTGGCAAACAGTATGTCATCGACATATAACACCAGAAATATGTATTTATTCCTACTGAACTTATGATATACATAATCTTTAACTTTATTTACCTCAAGCCTATGTGAGATAATAACTTGATGAAATTTATGATACCATTGACGGGAAACCTATTTGAGACTATTGATGAATTTCTTCAATTTGCAAACAATTTTCTTTGGATCACCAGATGCAAAGTTTTTTGGTTGCACTGTATATATTATTTCGTCAATGTTACCATTGAGAAACACAGTCTTTACATCCATCTAATGTAACTCTAAATCAAAGTGAGCCACAAGTGTTATTATAATCCTAAAAGAGTCTTTCGTAAAAATTGAAAAAAAAAAGTCTTTTTGTAATTAATGTCTTCCTTCTAAGTGAAACCTTTGGCAACTAAACGAGTCTTATATCTTTCAACATTGCCTTTTGAATCCCTTTTGGTCTTAAATATCCATTTATAACCAATAGGTTTCGCACCTTCAGGCAATTCGATGAGATCCCAAACATCATTGTTCTTCGTGGAATTCATCTCATCATTCATGACATCAATTCACTTTTGAGAATTAGAACTTTGTTTGGCTTGATGGCAATTGATTGGATCATCTTCAACCACTCCTATATCAATCTCATGTTCTTGGAGAAAAACGATATAGTCATCCGGAATCACACTTCTCCTTTCTCTAGTGGATCGTCTTTGAGTTTTCACTTCAGGTATAATTTATTTATTTTGCACGAGGAGCTCTTCTATATTGTCTTGAAATTCTGGATTTACATTTTCAACAATGTCAAGGATAGAAGCCTGATAATTGTTAATAGCAATAGTAAGAAGAGAAACAAATTCCTCTTCAAAAACAATGTTTTTAACCTTACCTCTCCCCACAAACTCAATTTCCTCAAGAAATCTTGTTTTTTTCATCTAAAAAAATGATCTAGTAGTGGGATCATAAAACTTGAAACCCTTTGACCGTTCAAAGTATCCAACAAAGTAACAGTTTACAGTTCTTGAGTCCAGTTTATTTTTATTTGGCCTGCAAGGCCTTGCCTCTGCTGGACAACCCCAAATGTATAAATGTTTAATACTAGACTTTTTGTCGATCTATAGTTCATAAGGGGTTTTAGTTACCGTTTTACTCAGAGCTCTGTTGAGGATGTATGCTGCAATCTTTAGTGTTTCTCCCCAGAGGGATTCTGATAAAGAAGAATGATTGATCATACTTCTTACAATGTCCTCAAGCGTTCTGTTTTGTCTTTCAGCAATACCATTCATGCTAGGTTTGCCTGACATTGTGTATTACGGGACAATACCACATTCCTTTAGGAATTTTACAAAAGGTCCTAGACGTTGTTCACCGGATCCGTCATATCTGGCATAATATTCACCACTACGGTTAAATTTGATAGCTTTAATTTTCTTGCTAAGTTGATTTTCAATTTCAACTTTGAAGACTTTAAATACATCCAAAACTTGAGACTTCTCATGTATTAAATATAGGTACCCATACCTTAAATAGTCGTCTATGAACGTAATAAAATACTGTTGACCATTCCAAGAGGCTGTAGGAAATTGTCCGTAAATATCAATATGAATTAGTTCTAAGATATCAGAACACTTGTTGACACCTAATTTCTTAATGTTTGTCTGTTTCCCTTTAATACACTCAATACAGACTTCGAAATCTGTCAAATCAAAGGGATCAAAAATCCCGTCAGACATATGCGTCTGAATTCTCTGTTTAGAAATATGACCTAAACGCTTGTGCTATAGTGTGGTGGAATATCTATCAGTTAATTTTTGTTTTGTACATCGTAAATTTATAAGCAAAGTTTCATTAATTGAGCCAATTGTATCAAATAAATATAGGTTATCATGCAAAGATAAATAACCGATACCAATAAGATTAGAATATTGAGAAAGACTAAATTTATTATTTCCAAATGAACAAGAATAACTAAATTTGTCTAAAACAGAAATTGAAACCAAATTCCGTCTAAAAGATGGTACTACATAAATTTCTTCCAAACTCAAAATTTGACCAGTCTTTAATAATAACCTAAAAGTTCCTATAACCTCTACTGCAACAGTTTTGTCATTGCCCACATAGATGAATCTTTCAGCATCACTTGGCTTTCGGTTCCATAGGCAACCCTACATAGACACACTTATATGAGTAGTAGCACCAGAATTTATCCACCAAGTGTGTTTAGATACATAAGTTAAATTAACTTCAGAACAAACTAGATTGAGAAGCATACATTTCTTGACAAGTCAGTTGGCGTATTTGAGAAATTCTTTCTTTATGTGTCCAGTTTTCTTACAAAAGTAACAGGTAAACTCTCCATTCTATTTCTTTTGCACCTTATGCTGTGATATCCCAACTGTAGCTTCTTTTCTTCTTTTTCTTTTCTTGTCCTTAAAGATAGTTGCTAAGTTAGCACTTTCAAAATCTTTCTTCTTCTTGAACACAGTGAGATATGAGTTTGTTATAAGTCAATTTATCCTTTTAAGTGTTGTAACTCACTTTAAACCGACTGTATTGTGCAAGAAGAGAAATCAAAACTAAATGCACCAACAAATTCTCAAATAGTTGTAATTTTAGTGCCTTTAGTTTGAAAGCAATATGAGACATCTCCATGATGTACTCATTTATGTTCAATTTTCCATTATACTTCATTGAAACAAGTTTCGTCAAATGTGTACTTGTTTCAACCTTTTCGTTTTTTACAAAATGTTGTTTTATTTCTTCAAGGAACTTCTTAGCACTTTTATCTTCGGACATAGAGCCCCTAAAAGTTTCCAGAATAGAACATTTCATGATCATAAGACTCATGCGATTAGAACGGTCTCACTTCTCCATTCTCGCATTTTCATCAGCGGAATTATTCTCATTAAGAGATGAAGGTCGTTTTTCCGGAAGTGTAAGGTCAAGATTCATGCAACCGAGAACAATCATAACTTTCTCTTTCCAATTCTTGAAATTCATGTCATTAAGCACATGGATGGAATTAATATTGACAGATATTGTTAAAACAGAAGTAACTAAATCGAGAACAAAATTAAATACAAACTCACAATCAATCATCATGTCACAAAAAAAAAAAAAAAAAACTTAATTAATAAATTCATACATGACATAATTTAACAATTCTCATAAAGGTGGGCTTTAAAACAAAATACCTAGTACAACATTGATATTTAGTCTTTGGATAGAAATATCAACTGTAAATGATACTCTTCATATAGTAATCAAATATTGATAATTAATCCTATCAAATAGTAAATTTTTTATGGACCGATTTATTACTCACATAGAAAACCAAATAATTATCACATATTTATTATCACAAGTATGCCCATTATTTAGTCAAATAACAACCTTCATTTGAGCTGGTCATTTTTCGCATAAATAATAGATATATTCATATTAATATTTTAAAATAAATAAATTTATATTATAGAGATTACTTTGGTAACATATAATTTCAATTTAATTTATTTTGAAATATCATTTTTTTTATTTAAGAAATATATATTCTTAAAAAAAAAAAAAATCATCCATTAGATCCATATTCAACAAGGTAAATTCATATATGTCACAAACAATTATAATACTCCAAAATAATTATTATCACAAATAAATAATATATCCTTATTCAACGCTTCACGAAAAATGAAGAAAGAGAATAAAATAATTCTATAATGTTTCAAAATAGAGATACGTGACAATATATATTATTTTATTTTGAAATAAAACAAAAAAAAAACAGTATTAAATTGCCTGGACGGAATCCAACTAAATAAAAAAAAAAAAAAAGGATGATCAACATGTAAAAGCAAAGAACATACGAAAATATAAAATATATATTATTCACAGATTACAGAATATATAAAATATATATTCTTCGATTATTCTCTAAAAACAGTCACGGAATATACGAAAAGCACCATCATCCAACACGTCTATATATATATATATATATATATATATATATATATATTTTAAACTGCTGTCGTCCTTCTCCCTAAACAAAAAGCTCGTGACTTTCGATGCATAGCATATTTTATGTATTTCTTCAAGAGTTTCAAAACAACTAAACAGTGGTAAACAAACACAAGCGGAAAAACCAAAAAATATATATATATTTTAAGTTCCCATGAGAACAATAATAAATCAAATCAATTAATATCTCAATCATTTAATATAAGTTGATTCTATGCTATTTATTGAATAAATTTTAATAGATAAATTTATATAATAATCTTAAAATTTATATTAAATTATTAAAAATTATTATAAAAAATATATACCTGAATCCATAGAGATAAACTTAAATAAAATTAGATATTTCACAGTCAAATCTTCTTAGTTGTAATTTTTCTTTATAAATGGATAAAAAAAAAGAGAGCAAAAAATATTATTGATTTGATTTGGGAATCATAATCCTTTTCAATATTCTTTATATACTAATCTAATTAGGTTCTTATTAACCTTATTTCTATTAGTATTAGTTTCTATATATTAAAATTTATACCCAATAGATATTTTTAGAGCTCAATTTATAGAATATTTATTTGATCCTATTAAAATAGATAACTCATAATATAATTATTATTAAATATGTAAACTCATACTAAAAAATATATAAAAAAATCCTAACAACCATTTCATGAAAAAAAAATTGTAAATGGGGAATAAAGTCAGAAAAGAAATTGTAACTTATCCATTCGCCAGAATTAATACTCTAAAAAATAATATACAATTTCAACATCTGCAATATAGAGTATGCCACTATGAGATGCTGCCCTGTATCACACCGAAAATCACAACCCAGAACTGCTTTTACCGTGATGATGGCTACTCATTGTTATCACAATTGTAGTTTTTGTGCACAATGTAGTATACTGTAGCTAGAAATTAAATTGACTGGCTTGCTAGCTAGGGCATGGCATGGGCCGCATGGCCTAAGTAACGAGTGGTCAGTACCATTTTGAGAAGGGTATCGCATATCAATAATTGACATAATAAATCAGAAATAGTGCCCGCAGGGTCACCGTTCACGAATCACGACAAATTTCGCTATTACCTTCCCATGCGCCCTTTATGATTTTGTCGTAGCGTGAGAAAGAAAACTGACACATACGTCCCATGATGTGATGTAACAGGGTTACATTTTGTTTTTTTTATTTGGGGGTCAGTCTTTCAGATTACTGAGAAAATTTTAGAATTGAAAGTAAAAAATGTCGGCAAGGAAAGCGAATGCCGACATCTTCTTAACTTTTTCTCTTCTGTCTAACAAATTGGTCCACTTCATACTTACTACATGACCCGAGCGAGAGACTCATCGAATAATTACAATTTTTTTAAGGGCAAAATACACAAAATCCCCTCAGGTAAGACCTAAATACAGTTATAGTCAAAGATTGAGTTTAATAACACAATAACCCCAGTTTAACGGTCAAAATGTGTTAAAATTGACGGTCAACTTTAATTTAAAGTGTAAAGACGTAAATACCCTCCATTTTTAAAATTAATTTTTTTTCTTTTAAAATTTAAAACTCTCTGCAACAACCATCTTCATCTTCATCCAGTTCATCTTCATCCAGAAGGTTATGAAGGTTTCTACTCATCCAGAAACCTTCATCTCCTAAACATCAATCTGCATCCAGATATAAATGGCCACTACATACAAAAACCCACATCAATATGTAAAAACCCAAACATATTATTAATCATCTGCAAAAATCCAAACACATTATCAATCATCTTCTTCAAACCTAGATAAACCCATCCAGATATCATCTTCAAACACATCCAGACATCATCTTCAAACAGATCTGGGTTCGAACCCAGACGAACCCAGATCTGGGTTCGGGGAACCACGATGGGTTCAACGAACCCAGATCTGGGTTCGACGAACCACGCCGAACCCAGGTCTGGGTTCGTCGAACCACGACGGGTTCGACGAACCACGTCGAACCCAGGTCTGGGTTCGTCGAACCACGATGGGTTCGACGAACCCAGATCGGTTCGTCATTAGGAACCCAGACGAACCCAGATCGATCTGGGTTCGTCATTAGGAACCCAGACGTCTGGGTTCGTCGTCGCGAACCCACGACGACGCGAACCCAGATCTGATCTGGGTTCGTCGTCGCGAACCCGAACCCAGATTTGATCTGGGTTCGCGTCGTCGTGAACCCAGATCTGATCTGGGTTCCACGAACCTAAATCAGGAAGAAGAACAAGAAGAAGAAGAAGGCGGTGGAGATCAGGTAGAGGCAGAGAAGAAAAAGAGGAGAAGAAGAAGAAGAAGAAGGTGGTGGAGATCAATGGAGAGAGGCGAGGATGTGGGAGTGACAGATTAGAGTTTTGGGAAAAAGAGGAGAAGAAGAAGAAGAAGAAGGTGGTGGAGATCAGTGGAGAGAGGCGAGGATGTGGGAGTGACAGAGAGAGAGTTTTGGAAAAATGATTTTAATAATTTTTATTATTAGTAAATGACGAAATTATCCTTGATCAATCCAGAGTTGCCTAACAGATACTGTTAACTCGAGGGTATTGTGTCATTAAACCTAATATTTAACTATAGCTGATTTAGGTCTTACCTGAGAGGGGTTTTGTGTATTTTGCTCTTTTTTTCATGATATTTAGGATTCATTCAATGTCATTTAAGATTCATCCTACTGTAGACATATTAAAGTTGATTTTATTTGTATTTATACAAATAAACTAGTAGTAGTTGTACAACTTTAGCTCCATCTACTTGTGCCTTTTATAAATTTCTTTATTTCTCATTAATTTACAATTACAATCTTAATATTCCTATAAATTTATCATGCCCCGTGACTCAATAATTTTTTTACTTTAGAAATCTAATTAAGTTTTAAATTGAAAAAATAAATGACCCCCAAAATTTAGTGTTGGATTTTGTGTCTCTCTGATACCTCTCTTTACTCTTCTAAATAATATTGTTACCCTTTGTGTCCTTTATATATTAAATATATTTGTATAATTTGAATATTAATTAAAAATACAAATTAAATTATTATATAAAATAGATACCGTTGAAGATATTTCGTTGATATCTTTAAAATGAATGTAATATTGAATATATCTTATTTTTTAATTTTTTAATATATGTTATAACTAGTATGTTAATATAAAGTGAACTAAATATTTTAATGTATATATTGTAAGTAATTATTTGAGAATAAAAGTGTATTAAATAAATTAATTAATATTGGTTAAAGAATTATTTATAAAATATTCTTTGAATGTGTCATTTACACAAATTTGGTGTTAAATATATTATGGTGTTAGAAAATTTGGTGTTGACACCAAAATAGTGTGAAATTTGATATCATTAATGTTTTAAAACTCTTTACTCGCTACTCAATCGGTAACTCAACGAGCAGCAAGTAATCGGTAATTCGGTGAGTAATCGACGAGTACTCGAAAAATACTGTTTAAAGGGTAAATTGTAATTTTTGAAATTTAATACCGTAAACCAAAATTTCTTTAAATGTCAAAGGATATGGTGAAATTATCCTCATCATATATATAAAATACACCAAATCAAAACTCTCATATTCACTCTCTCTTTCTTCTTCTCTTTCTCCTCTCTCGTCACTCTACTCTCTCTAACATCACTGTTATCATTGTTGTTCCAATGAGCTGTTGCTGTCGCCGAAGTCGAAGCCATAGCCCATCCCTTTTCATCATTATCGGCCCTTTCTCTCTCCTCTGCACGGCAGTTCAAGTCTTCTTCTCTGCCGGTTCAAGTCTCATTTTCTTCCTCTCCATGTCTTCGATATTGTTTCCTTAGGTTGAAAGACATACTAGATCCTATAATAGTTAAAGATGGGCTCTCTGAGGAAAAAGAGTAGCAATTGGAATCTTTTGCGGACCTTGCCATTAAATGTTCCTCAGAGTCACCAGAAAACAGGCCAACAATTGTTCACGCAGCAAAACAAATAAGGCAACTATATCTTTCTTGTAACTCTTGTTAATTTTTTTGTTTTTTGTTTTACTCATCTAGTTAATGTCTTTTGTTATAGGGGTGGACGTTTTTGGGTTCGGGTTAGGTTGAGTTGAAAATTTCTCTGTTGGGTTAAAAATTTTTTAACCCAACTTAACCCAATAAATTCTTCAACCTAACCCAATTCAACCTAATAATAATCGGGTTGATTTATGTTAAGTTGATCGGATTGGATTTAATCCACTACGAAGACATAAAAAGTTTAGTTAGTAACTCTTATAATCTTAGCAATTTGATTACAAATAAAATGGATACAAATAAATATTCAATGATTAAAAATATGAGATTTAATCCACCACATAGACTATTCTTGATCTTCATTCTTAGCAAATGTGCTTTTAGAAAAAAAAAAAGAAAAACTTGGATTTAGAATTAGGGATGGATATTTGTCGGGTTGGGTTGGGTTGGGTTAAAAATTTTTCAACCCAACTCAACCCAATCTAATTTTGAACCCAGTCCAACTCAATTCATTTCAATTTTTTTAAAGATATAACCCAACCCAACCCGATAAAAAGTGATCGGGTTGGGTTGGGTTGGATTGGATTAGAAATGTCCACCTCTATTTTGTTACATTAAGTGGAGGTTTTTTATTTGTTTATTTTTTAAATGAATATTTCCATGGAGCTAAAATCTAAGGAGTACCCCTCTTTCATTCGGCATGTGTTTGGTATGCATGATACGATTGAACTATTTTTAAGGGATTAGATTTAATTGGATTATATTAGTATGGTGCTGTATTTGATATATTATGCCATTGAATAAAATAGTATTGTCTCTTGTTTGTTAATGTTAAGTATTGTATGTTGTTTGTCAATATTTAAGAATAGATAAAATTTTATTATATTTTTTATGTTTGATAGATTGTGGGATTGATTAGTATAAGATTATATAAATAATTATTTTTATAACATAAAATTATTTTAAAAATAATTTAAGAAAAATAAAATTATTAGCATTTCAAATCATATTAAACTAAGCTTAAATTTTGTTTAAATTAATATTTAAATAGAATAAAATATTTTAAATTATATTTAAAAATAAAATTGTTTATAATTAATTTTTACTTTTTTAAATTAATATTAGAAAATTCAATTTTTTTTTTACTGATAGAAAATTCACTTTTTACTAATATTTTAACAAAATATACTATAGTAATATTAAACAAATTAAATACATAACTTTTATATATAAATAATTGATAAAGATAAATAAAAACATAAAATAAAATAAAGAATTTCCACCCTTTCTTGTGGGACTTAGTCCCGCCAGCACGGATGATGAACAACAAACACATCACTGGATGTTATTCAGTCTTTTGTTGGTAGCAAACAAAAGATTGAATTGGCATTAATTCAATCCCTCCCAGCCAACAAATATGGAATTATAAACTTTCTCCATTGGCATTGACAACTCTAAATAATAATCAATAATAAAAGCATTTTTGTATCATATTTTTCTTTTCGAGAGATACGATTTACAAGGAGAATAACTTGAACCTAACGTAACGAGTCATTACCATTTAGTTATAAAGTATAAGTTGTGGCTCAACTAGGATAAAGTAGCACAGACGTTATTTGTCAATTGCTAATATTAGATGTGGAAATCCAAATTCTTACGGAAAAGAAGCAATCCTCTACCGTTGCAAAAAATACACACATGTAAACTTGATAAAACGGTGCGAGCTATGAAATTAGCAGAAATAAGAAGTTAATCAAATTAGTTTAAGCCACGAGTGTCTTAGCGATGGAAAGTTTGGCTAATTACTTGTAGAAATGGGACCACAAACTGTATTAAACTTCTCTTTGCCACCCTTTTTGTTAAATCTTCTGCTCCGGATTCTTGCTTTTTGGCTTAGTGAAGATTTGTTCAGGATCTTGTAAATAGATATTACAAATAAGAGTTTTGGCTAGCATGCGTGAATGTATATGCCTGGGCTATTAACTTGACAACTGATGGTGTGGGTAACCAGTCACATGATGGTTTTATGTTACATGTGAAGTTAATGGCACAGACGAACGTCTCTATGAATAGAACCCATTGATTTGATGAGAGATTGTTGAAATATGTTTTGATTAAAACTTTTTTTTTTTTTTTAAGCCTGGAATATAATTAAATGCAGGATCTTAATCACAAAATGAGGGATAATTGACAGACTGCCAAAAGATGTTTTGAAACTCTCTTGAATATGAAGCAGGAGGTTGTTAACAAGTCAAGCTGAAAAATGGGATGGGAACATTAATTAACAGTAAATAATAAAAGGGCATGGAAATATTGATTAACAATAAATTGAATGATCAAGATTTCGAGTATATCTATGCCTAAGTGTACTAAAAAATAAGGATTTCCTTACTTTTTAAAATAAATTCATCCATTGCATTATCTTTTTTAAAATAGATTTTTTTTCCTATTTAATTTATATATAATGAATAAATTTGATTGGTTAGTTATTATCTTTTAAAGTAAGAGGATCCTCATTTTAAAAGCACAATATATATATTTATATATGTGTGTATAATGCTTTTATAATCGGATATACCTGATTTTAAAAAGTAATAACCAATTAATTAAATTTATTTATTGTATTTGAATTAAATAGAAAAGAGAATGTAATGCATGAATTTGATTGATTGATCTTTACCTTTTAAAATCAGTTATATGAATTATAAAGTATATATATATAAACATATATCAACTGTTGCATATATGTACATGTCTTTTGTATTAAGTAGATTTTAATAAGAAGTGTACCATTTAGATCACAACTATCATTTTGATCATACTGATTTTCGCTGTCAAAAAAAGAAAAAAAAAAAGTTTACTTTGTTCTTCATTTTAAAAAGATAAATAAATAGTTGAGGGGTTGGAAGAAGTCAAATCAATATCTAATCTATTCACTTTCATATTGTTTAGTGAGTAAAGTAGATTGTGACTTGAAGATTTTATGTGACAAAAATGATGTTAGGTGACTGAAATGATGTTGGGTGGCCTTAACCTAAAATGTAAGTGATCATTATAACCCTACTGGGTTCGCTTTTCTTGTTTCTCTTTAATTCATGTATTGCTTTTATTTGTTAAATTGTTAAATTTTGTTTATTTTATGCTTTTGTTTTTTTGAAAAAAAAAAAATATAGTTGAGGGGGTTGGAAAAAGTTAAATTCATATCTATTATGGGCATTTTGACGATTGTAAAAAATGGGCTGAAAAAGGTCCAAGGATAAGTCTAGCATGTTATTTTATGGAAGAAACCCAACAGACTAGTCAATTAGTCAAAGGTCAAAGGAAGGAATATGTGGTCGTTTCTTAGCCTAAGAACTCGAGCACATCTGATCTTATGACTAATCGTTTTGATTATTGAATGACTGACGTATCATATGAACACATGTTTGATCTCATGAAGGTCTGACCTCCTGTTATAACGATAAGCTAATCTGATTGTGGTCAAGAATTGTTCGATAGTATTCTTCAAAGGCTATTGGAACGACTAGGAGGTCTTCTTATCTAATTGCTAGGTATAAGGGCAAATCGCTTGGACAATCTGCTTGCTGGGTGCAATATCTGATCGCTTGGTTAATTTGTCCACTCAAGGTGCTCGTTAAATTTGATCAGTTGACATTCTAGAAAGCCTAATCAGTTTGATTAAGGAAATAAGTCAACTTGCCTATTTTCATGCAAATTGAATCACGACATTCTCGGCAATTGTTGCAGATACGATGGAGATAATCTTGGGAGATATTATCTCAATTAATGAATATTATTTTTTGTCTTATCTGTAAAATTCTTAAACCTATTCAAATTGTAACATTTCCTTTATAAATAAGGGATGAAATTCATTGTAAAGGACAATTAAGAAGAAATATATACTGTTACTCTGAGGAAATAAGGGTGACAGTCATAGACGTAGGCCTTTATTTTGCTGAACCACCTAAAAAATCATATTTAACAGCAGCACCAGGAAGCGTTGGAGAATACAGTGGCACAATTGACAGAGGCAATCAAGGCTCTGACACAAGCCTAGGCTCAGGTAGTTCCTAAGAATACAAACCCCAGCGCCAACCAACGGATGCGATTGCAGCTAGAAAGGAGGCTATTGGAGAGAGAGTGCAACTAGAAGTCTCGTTTCGTTCCTCAAATTTACGCTCCAGAAGAGGCGAACGTCAGGTTCGCGAAAAAGAAGTAACACCTCGCCTACCCAGTCTAAGGATACGGGTGAACCAGGATGGAAGCCGTCGGGTAGAGGCTGATCATGGTAATGAGCGAGTTCATGGACGCAGTGAGGAGAGTGTGCACTGAAGAGAGTTACACCATGTAGAGAGCTCACGTAGAGGGAATAGGTCGCATGAAAGGATGCCCGTTTACCGAGAGAGATCACGTGATCGTTTTTTAGGAACTAGGGAAAGCAAGAGGAGTCACCGATCCCCTACAAGAAAAATGGAGCGACAGGACCCAATGGTAGAAGAATTAATACAGAGGGTCCAACAATTGGAGGCGAGACTTGGGCCTTATGGTCAAGCCGAGTTGCGGGAAGAAAGAATCCCTTTTATAAGGGAGATTGAGATGGAGCTATTGCCATCTAGGTTCAAGCTCCCAAGTGTCCCACTCTACAACGGGAACAGTGATCCATACGATCACCTAGATGCTTTCAATGTCCAGATGGACCTGTAAACATCCAACCCTTTAGTCAAGTACCGAGTCTTCCTAACCACATTGAGGAATGTGCCGAGGGCATGGTTGAGGTGTCTTCTAGCTTGTAGTATCAATAGTTGAGAAGAATGCCAGAAGAAGTTCACCGATCAGTACAAGGCACTAAGAAAGCAGCTCACGCCAACTTGCCACATAGTGACGATCTTTCAGAAGCGAGATGAGCAATTAAAAGACTATATCGTTAGGTTCAGAAGTGAGGTGAATAATGTGGAAAATCCCTCAGATGAAAGTATCCTGACAACAATTTCAACGGGACTTAGGAAAGATGGGAAGCTTTACGAGAGTATTTATAGGTCCCCTGTAAAAAATCTTGACAAGTTTTATGATCGAGCAACAAAAGAGATCCGTTGGGAAGATATTTTTGGGCAAAGAAGATCCAACGATTAGAAGAACAGAGCAAGCAGTTCTCACCAATGAAGAAAGAGGGGTCAAGTTGAGAATGAATAGAGCAGTCGTAGAAATCGCTCCAGCAATTAGGTAGTGAAGAGGGCAAGGAACTTGCTTGGAAGAAAGACATCATCGCTGCGAAGTCGCTACCAGAACTACAGCGTCCTGACAGATAGACAGGACAGAATTTATGAAGCAGAGAAGAGATGGAAGAATTTCGAAAAGCCAAGTCCCAAAACATCCCGAATAGATTTCCAGACTTGAGGAAGTATTGTGTCTATAATGATGAAACCGGGCATTATACCTCACAATGTAGAGAACTCAGGGACACAATAGAGGACTTAATCAGAAGAGGTCGCTTGAGGAAGTATGTGGCATGACCAGAAGATCAGCGTCCTTAGCGTAGGCATCAATCAACGTAATAACGTTCTGATCCGACTCAGCAACCTGCCCCACAACAACAACCTTAGCAAACGATCAATCAAGACCATATGCTTGTAGTAAGGACCATTTTTACTATTCATAATGGGCTGCACATTGCAGGGATGTCAAATAGATCGCACGAGCGATATGTGTGGGAGGCCAGTCGCATTCTGCTGACTGGACATAATGAGGCAGAATGATCCTCTAAAAGGGCCAAAATGACTTCAGGAGGCATCGTGTTTAATGAAAAAGATGCTAGAGGTGTACACTGGCCTTATAATGATGCGCTAGTTATCAGGGCCAAGATTGGTAATATTGAGGTGAGGAGGATCATGATGGACACAAGTAGCTCAATAAATATGATGTATAGAGGCTGCTTTGAACAAATGGGTTTTAGGCCCGATCAGACAACACCATCTTCTGAGCCTTTTTTTCGGATTTACTAGAGATACAATCGTTCCATTGGGGTAAATCAGACTTCCCCTGCTATTGGAGATTCAAATCATTGATGATGACATATTTTCTGATCATTAACTGCTCATCAGCATACAACGTTATCCTCGGAAGATTAGCCATAAATGATTTGGACATGACAATATCGACTAAAACCCTCACAGTTAAGTTTTCGAGGCCAAATGGAGTAGGCTGTGTGCGAAGAGAGCAGGAATTGGCAAGGAAATGTTATAGAAATACAGTAAAGACGGGGACTAAAAGGAAGAAAGTCAACGTGATAACCGAGGAAAAACATCGAGCAGTTAGCATGTGGAGAGTAAGCCAGGACCTAGACTTGAGAGAGATAGAAGCAGAACGAGCAACATATCTTATAGAAGAGCTCGAAAAGGTATTAGTCAATGAGCATGATGCTAAATGATGCTTGAAAATAGGGAAGATTTGTCTCCAGATATTAAAGCACATCTTACTGACTTTTTAAAGGGGAATTTAGACGTCTTTGCGTGGAATCACGAAGACATGGTGGGGATTAGTCCAAATGTTATATCGTACAGATTAAATATCAATCCCCACCACCAGCCAGTTCACCAGAAGAGGAAGCCAATGACAGAGGAGTGTTATGAGGCACTCAGAGAAGAGGTAGAAAACTTCTAGCAAATGGATTCATAAGGGAGGCCTATTACCCAGTCTAGGTAGCAAATCTTGTTCTGGTAAAGAAGAAGAATGAAAAGTGAAAAACTTGTATTGACATCATCGACCTGGACAAAGCATGTCCAAAGGACAATTTTCCTCTGCCAAGGATTGATCAGCTCGTGGATGGTACAACTGGTTACCAGCTCCTCAATTTTATGGATGCCTATTCATGGTATAACCAGATCCCAATGAACTCTGATGACGAGGAGCATACTTCATTCGTCATCGACCGTGGGTTATATTACTATAAGGTAATGCCGTTCGAGTTAAAAAATGCCGGAGCAACCTATCAACGACTAGTCAACATGATGTTTGAAGACCTTATTGGCTGAATGATGGAAGTATACGTGGACGACATGTTGGTAAAGTCTAAGCAGGAATCTAAGCATGTGCATGACCTAGGAGAGATGTTTCAGATCCTGAGAAAATTTCAGATGAAGATGAATCCTTTTAAGTGTGTATTTGGAGTGGCTTCGGGTAAGTTTTTGGGTTTTATGGTCAACAATAGGGGAATTAAAGCAAACCCCGAGAAGATTAAAGCTTTAATTGACATGAAATTGCCTACCAAGATCAAAGAAGTACAAAGTTTGAATGGCCAGGTCGTTGCTCTCAGTAGATTTATATCCAGATCAACAGATAGGTGCATCCATTTCTTTGATGTGTTGAAAAAAGCAAAGAACTTTCAGTGGATTGGGGAATGTGAAGCTTCTTTTCAATAACTGAAGGAGTTTATAGGCCGGGTACCATTGCTTTCTAAGCCTGTAGAAGGGGAAAAACTGACCGTTTATCTGAAGGCTACTCAGCACACCCTCAGTGCCGCTTTAGTTCACGAAGAAAACGAGATACAACTTCTTGTATATTATGTCAGCAAGAGGTTACTTGACGCAGAGACCAGATATACCCCTATGGAGAAATTGGCATACTGTCTAGTGGTTGCGTCAAGAAAGCTTCGCCCCTATTTCCAAGCCCATACAATTAAAGTGCCGACCAGGTATCCATTGAAGCAGGTTCTTCAGAAGCCTGACACATCGGGTCGTTTACTTAAGTGGGCAATCGAGCTCGCCTAATTTGAAATAGAGTTCAAACCCTGGACAACAATTAGGGGCAGGTGCTAGCAGATTTTGTTGTTGAATTTACGGGACCGGGGAGCGAAGAAGCCGAATCCTTTGAAGGCTCGTTTTGGGAGTTATACGTGGATGGATCTTCAAGCGAGCAGAAGGTTGGGGCAAGTGTGATGTTGATAAACCCAGAGGGTCATAGAATTTTGTGTGCCTTGAGGTTCAAGTTTAAAGCTACAAATAATGAAGCCGAGTATGAAGCACTGCTAGTAGGACTAAGATTGGCTAAAGAAGTGCGAGCAGAGCGAGTGAGAATATACAGCGACTCTCAGCCCGTAGTGTGTCAAGTTCGGGAAGAATATCAGGCAAAGGGATCTAAGATGGCTATCTATTTACAGAAAGTCTGGGAGATATTGGCAGTGTTTGAAAGACATGAAGTGCACCATGTTCCGCGATCACAGAATTCTCGTACAGACGCATTAGCCCATCTTGCAACAACAAAAGATGCAGATTTCATGGGAGTTGTACCGGTAGAAGTGCTACCAGTCCCGAGTACAAAACCACGGGATAAGATGATGACAATCGTTGTGGCACAAGACTCTTGGATTAATCCTTTGGTTGAGTATTTGCAAGATGGGAAGTTACTTGAAGATAAATTAGAGGCTCGTCGTCATCGAGCCTAAACAGCCCCGATATTGTCTTCGAGCCTAAATGATATTTTACTAAGTGAGTAGAAGCCAAAGAACTTGCTGAAATATCCACCACAAAAGTAGAAAAGTTTGTCTGGGAGCATATCATTTACAGGTTTGGAGTTCCTCAGCAGATTATGACTAATAATGGAACCCAATTCAGCAACGAGCAGTTTTAGAAGTTTTGTAAAGACCTTGGAATAAAGAAGAGTTTTTCAGTTATGGACCACCCTTAAGCAAATGAGTAGGTTGAAGTAGTTAATAAGATTATCAAGAAAATTTGAAGACTAAGCTGGAAGCAAGGAAAGGAGCCTAGATTGATGAATTGCAAAAAGTGTTGTAGGCTTACAGAACAATTACTCGCAACACTACTGAGGAAACTTCTTTCTCGATGGTGTATGGATCAGAAGCAATGATTCCAGCAGGGTTTAAGGTCACTAGTCAACGTAGAGCAATGTTCAGACAGGAAGATAACGACCAGCTGCTCGCGGCTAATTTAGATCTGCTCGAGGAAGCAAGAGATGAAGCTCGAATGAGAGTTGCGATTTATTAGCAAAGGGTCGCCAAGTTTCATAACAGGAAAGTTCGAGTCCAAAATTTCAAGCCTGGTGACCTGGTCTTACGTCTCATTTTACCTGCTGCTCAGAAAGCTAGTGATCGAACTTTTAGCCCAAACTGGGAAGACCCTTATGTTGTAAAAGGTAGTTTAGAAAATAGAGCTTATCACCTGACTAACTTGAATGGAGCAGAAGTCCCCCAAGCATGGAATGCCAATAATCTTCGACCTTATTATGTTTGACTTATTTAGTTCATATTTTGTTTGATTTATTTAGTTTGTCTGACTTGTATGAACGCAGCTAAATTATCAATAAAGACTCTCTTGGCAAAGCAATTTTGGTTGCATTTATTCTTGATGAGCAATGTGTTTTGTTTTTTCTACTAATGCTTTGGAAGGTTCAATTGCTACTTGTGAGCGAGTAGACTCTGAAAGGTGCAATTGATACCTGTAAGTCAATGCTCTAGAAGATATGATTACTACCTGTGAGTAGTCGAGCTTTGGAAGCTGTAATCACTATCTATAAGCTAAAAACGTCCTGAAAGGTTCCAGCATAGCTTGTGAGCGACCAAGCTCTGGAAGGAATGCTGATGACCTATGGACTTATGAAAATGTCCTGGAAGGTCTCAACATAACCTGTGAACGACCAAGTTCTGGAAAGAATGCTAATGGCTTATAGACTTATAAAATAATCCTGAAAGATCTATGTAGCCTGTGAGCGAGCAAACTCTGGAAGGAATATTTGATCTGTGGATTTTTATACACTGGAAAGAACTAATGCTATCTATGAGCAAGTAAGCTTTGGAAGGGCTAAACAATCTAGCATGAACTATTGGCGTTGCAACTTGATTGATATTTGTCTCAGATATGTTATTATAATCTGATTTGATTAACAATCAGAATTACTCGTCATTCAAAGAATGAGGAAATGGAAACAGATAAAAGAAGCAAATTGCATTTATTACATTAAAGTTCAACAAGCTGAATAAATTGTATTACAAATGAAGTCAAAATAATTGAAAGATTTCTAAGTGTTGCTGGGAGGAACGTCCTACTCGCCTGTAGCCTTTGCTGAAGTTTTGCCTTCGTCATCAATAATAATTGGCTGAGAAGAGCTTGAAGAAGGTCATGCATGAGCTGGAGAAGAACTTTCAGAAGGACTAGCATCTTGGAAAGGTCCGCCTTGCAACTCTAAAGGGCCTTCAAGCTGATCTGAGGGCACTTCTAAAGCAGAAGGGGTTGAGTCTGGTTTGGGAGTTGGAAGACTAGCTCCTAATTAAGCCTGTTCGGCAGCCTGGCGAGCAGCTTGTTCAGGATACATTTATACTTCTACTACAGCCTCTTGCCCAAAGAAGGAGATGTCCACATCTAGCTGTTTCAGTCATAAGTTGTATAAGAACAAGCTGCTCGTTCTTTCTTCTGCCTCTCTAACTAAGGCCTCAGTACGGGCTTCAGCTTGACTAAGAGTTATTTGTGCTTTAACGAGCTCCTCCTTCATTGCCATAGCTTCATGATGCACCAGTTCGCTCTTCTTTTCGACAGTATCAACTCGTTGCTGGTGAAAGGCCATTTCCTCTTTTAGCTTATTATTTTCTTCGTTTAGCTTCTCTCCAAGTCTTAAGTATAATGGAGTTGCTTCTTCAGATCCTCGTTTTCTTCCTTCAATGAATTGATAGAGACATCTCAAAATCTCACGACCTCCCTTAGACCTTCCCTTAGATTTTTGGACTTTTGAGGTTTCTATTCCAGGATGTGAGCGACTTTTTGGGACATTTTAAAGAAGTCCACCTCTCTTTGGGCTCCATTCCTCTCATTCTTAAGAGATTTTATTGTCACCTCCATGGAAGCTTTCTATTCGGGCCAGTGAGAGATTTCTCTGAGAAGTTTCATATAGGCCATAGATGCTTGAAACAAGATGTTAGTGAAACAATAAAGGACAAAAAAACAATAAAAGCAATGGTAATAAGTACGGGAACTTACGTGCAGGTCTTGAAAACCCTAATAGTTAATCAACTTCTCGCTTTTCATATCTTCATTATAGAGGGCGGGTTTCTTCATACCAAGAAATTGGGGCGCACGATTCAGAAGGTCATTATAATACATCCTCGCGTTGAAGTCTTAGATCTCTTCTTTGACAATGGGCTCTTTCCCTAACGTCTTTTGACGTTTTTGGGGGGGGGGGGTTCTGTAACCCCTTTGCCTTTGTCAATGTTTTAAGGGCGTGGAGTAGGCGAGCTGCTAGTAGTAAGAGCTGATTGAGAAGTAGGCTCCTTATGAGCATCTTTACCCGAAGGCTTTCTCCCTACCAATTTGTGTCTCATACCACGAGCAGAGGGTTTGGTAGAATCCTTTTGAATAGCTGACCCTGTGGGGGCTTTTATGGTCGTTTAGGAATCAGTTCCCCCCTAGCTTGGTCAGTTTTCTTTTGAGGAGGAGCCTCGCCAAGAAGGGAATGCTCGAAATGGAGCCGCACCATTGTTGAAAATTGGCTTTCTTATAAGCTTAGTACTTCCTTCCCAACAGCCTCAAAAGCAGAAGAAATTTTGTTGTTTTTACGAGCCCCCAGGTCAAGGCGCTTATCGAGCAATTTTTGGTTAATCGAAGGAGCAAGGCCGTGTAATTGAAGGAGGCGTTCAATCGGCGGTTGGTAGTCTGAAAGGGTTTTCACCTCCGAAAATCTCTGCAGCAGTGTTAACTCCTCGCTTGACAGCGCGATCTTACTCTTGGCAACGTCTGCACGAAAGTAAATATTAATAACAAGCAGTATGTGTGCGAAATAGTAATGTAAAAATATACATACTGGAAGAAAAGCAAAATGAAAAGTTTTTGAGGTTAGATAAAGAGAGACAAGATATGTAAAACTAGTGCGACTTGTAGTCGCCTATATTGGATTTATCAACCTTCTATAGAAGGTTCACTTTATAGGGAGAGTTTCGGGCTGATTTAGAGCCCGTGGTGCTTTTAAAAAGAAAAAGATGTTGGATCATAGCAGGAGTTGGTAGAGTGAGACCATTTTTAAGAAAAATTGAAGTAAAGGTAGTAAGGTGAGCATAAGAATTAGGAGTAAGCAGAAATGAGGCGAGTCTAAGGTCGTTTAAAAGGTCGACTAGGTAAGGGTGAACTGGAAATCTGAAGCCAGCTTATGTGTGCTGGCGGCTAATGGAAATGAAACCTTTAGGGGGATAGACTGCATGATCGTGGGTTTTCGGTGCCATTGCCCTGCACCCAGAAGACAAGGAAAAATCCTCAGCGATAGATTCGAGCTTGCTGAGACTAACAGAAGACTCGTGTCTAAAAAAGGAGGTGCGAGCAGGAGGATTATGGTGCTCTGAAGGCTCTGATACGGCCTCATCGCTTTGA
Source organism: Dimocarpus longan (assembly GCA_022984855.1). Lineage (NCBI taxonomy): Eukaryota > Viridiplantae > Streptophyta > Magnoliopsida > Sapindales > Sapindaceae > Dimocarpus > Dimocarpus longan. The sequence continues at coordinate 34,872,210 of CM041014.1, read as the reverse complement.
GAGGTCACGTTATCAGTGTTTCTGACTTGGTTAAGATCCTCCTCAGAATTTGTGTCAATAGCCCCTACCTTTTGGTCGCGACGACTATGACTAGACATCTACAAAAGTAACAAAGGGGTCAGGTCATGAATAACATACTAGAATTCAATGTTTAAGGCAATTTCTATTTTCTTAAAGATCAAGTCGTGCGTACATGGGACTACCGAGTGCGGGGAAGCCTTATTTACAAGCCTAATGAGTTCCAGAAATTATCAAACATCAACAAACTCCCAACTTGACTAGAGTTGAGGTATCAGATGGCTACAAATAGAAAATGGTACGCATGTATGTGATTTATATGACCAAACAAGTTCTTGTTCAAGTATTTAAAGATTTATCATGCCGAGAATGCGAATGGAGTTACAGAGTATCCATGTGAGCATAAGAACGGATTCATTATGTAAATCATAACTAAAAAAGTCGTGAAGAATCATGGAAGTTTACCTTGAGTATGGTGGATTTCGAGAATGAAGAAAAAGTTGAAGAGTTGATGCAGGACAATAATGGCGGACGAGAGAAAGTTGAAGGCAAAGAGGCGTCTATTTTTTAAAAGGACTAGTAAAAGCAGAAATTAAAGCGACTAAAAGTTTATATATAGCTGTTGTTTTGAAGCCTTAGCCATCAGATCAAGAACAATTGTGTAACCGTCATTAATCAAGCAGTACAGTGCTAAACCTACGATTTTGTTGTTATACGCAGCCGGTGAAGAGACGTGCATTAAATGCACATTAATATTGCATGACATGGGATGTGCACTGAACTGACACCTAGGGAAGTGCCACCTGTCACAAGATAAGTTGATATTTGAAAGAGCAATGTAGCGAATCCCGCCAAAATTGCTTTAAGGATGAGCTCATTGCTTCCAGCATAAGGAATGTATCGAAAGCAAGGGGGCTAATGTTATGGGCATTTTGACGATTGTAAAAAATGGGCTGAAAAAGGCCTGATGATGAGTCCAATATGTTATTTTATGAGAATAAGCCTAACATGCTGGTCAATTAGTTGAAGGTCAAAAGAAGGAATATGTGGTCATTTCTTAACCTGAGAACTCGAGCACATCTGATCATATGGCTGATTGTTTTGATTACTGAATGGTTGAGGTATCATATGAACACATGTCTGATCTCGTGAAGGCCCCTGTTATAACAATAAGCTAATCTGGTCGTGGTTAAGAACTGCTCGATAGTATTCTTCAAAGGCTATTGGAACGATCAGAAGGTTTTCTTATCTAATCGCTAGGTATAAGGGCAAATCGCTTGGACAATCTGCTCGCTGGGTACAATATCTAATCGCTTGAGTAGTCAGTCTGCTCAAGGTACTCGTTAAATTTGACCAGTTGATATTCTAGAAAGTCTAATAAGTTTGATTTAGGAAAGAAGTCAACTTGCCTATTTTCATGCAAATTGAATCACGACAATCTCGGCAATTGTTGCAAATACGGTGGAGATAATCTTGAGAAATATTATCTCAATTAATGAATATTATTTTTTACCTTATCTGTAAAATTCTTAAACCTATTCAAATTGTAACATCTTCTCTATAAATAGGGGATGAAATTCATTGTAAAAGACAACTAAGAAAAAATATATACTGTTACTCTGAGGAAATAAGGGTGACAGTCGTGAACGTAGACTTTTACTTTGTCGAATTGATGGGTAAGTTCCCAATGCACTAATTACAATAGGTCATGTGCAAGTATACACGGTCACAATATAATATAATGACAAATCAAAGTTGTTCCCACAGGAACAATTTCTAAATTTTACGTATTAATTACCAAAATTGATTGAGACAATTTTATTCAAATTATCAAAACTAAAACAAAGGTGAATAAAAATATAGTAAAAAGATAAAAAGTAAAAATTAAATAAACAACCAAATTAAATGACGAAACTAACAGCAGATTAGTAGATCTAAGGCACAATTTTACCTTTTTATTTCATTAACCTATTCTCATTTTGTTCTTACAAAAGTAGTACTTTTATATTGTAATTAATCGGGTAAAGTTCTAAATCAATTACCAGTCTCTTTCGAACAGTCAAGTAATATTATCCAGAAAAATTAATCTATTATATATCTATATAAATTAAATTAATCTGAACTCATTAAGCTTCAATTACTCACAAATGATTACACAATCCTACAGGTATATGTCTATCCTATACAGATTATGCTATTCTATTGTCGTTTAACACATGATACCTTTGTCAAGCACATCATAGTCACAAGATCTGTTAATTAACAGACCTTATTTGATTGACAACATTAAGTTCCAATAGAATAGAATACAAATATAAAAGAAAACAATAATCAATTAACCCAAAAAATCATTGACTAGACGATGAAATAAATCGGCTACATTGTAGCCTTAGAAATTAAAATTAGTTCGACATAAAGTTGAATAACACAGTGTATAAAATTGAATTAACAATAATCGACATTGAAATAAACAACTCAAAAGATGACTGTGTTGTTCTCTGAGATGTCTCTCCCTCCTGAAATTGAATATCCTGGAGTGCTTTGAATTCTGACAATGTTGAGATCGTACTGAGACTCCACTTTCTTCAAACCCTCTCTGCTCTCGTCCAAAAGAAAATGATCAATGAAAAAAAAAAACCTAAACATTTTCTCAGCCGACCACCCTCTCTACTGTCCAAAAATATGAATTTATATAAGAAGGGCAATATATTGAGAGCATCGATTGACTTCCATTTTTTTCTTGATTCTCTGCCAATTGCCTACTAAAACTCTCCCAATTTCCTCCAAGATACTCTCTGTGAATACCATATACTGATCGCTGGAATCTCTGCTTTGAATGCTCATGAAATTAATTTTAAGATTTTCTACAATAACCACTTGAAACTTCCTTCAATAGTTTGATCACTTGCCTAAACTGCCTTCAACAAATCAACTGAGACATTCTTGGTGATTCTCCACGCGTAAAATCAGCAAGGAAAATTTTTACGCACGCTTTGATCGCTTAACGCTGGCCTGCACGTTGTTTACGCGTGGAAACAAAACAAATCTGGAAGCAGCTCATACACGTAGGCAATAAGCTTGCATATAATTCCAGCAGCCAGCTACTGGTTTGGGATGTTGGAAATTAGCCTGCAGCTATGGGCTAAGGAAAATTATGAAAAAGCCCCTCAAGTTTCAAAAATTACATTTTTAGCCCTCAACTTTCAAAAATTATAATTTAGCCATGTATTCAATTTATACACAAAACACTCAAAAAACATTAGAACACCTCTATTTTACTCGGGTTTTCATCACAAAAGTACAGGCTAAAGATATATAATCGTGTACAATTTTAGCCTGATCACGAACCACATAAAAAATCATATTGTCCTACTTGTTTTGATTCTAGTCATTCCAGTTTTGTTTGTTAGTTATTGTTTCACAGGTATTGGACTCCAAGAATCGAGTTAACCAAAATTAAGTGTCAACAATATCTAATCTCTTTGCTTTTAGATTGACTGTAGATGAAATAGATTGTGACTTAGATGATGTTAGGTGACAGAGATGATATTGGGTGCTCATTTTGTGGCATCCTCAACTCATAATGAATTTGTTCACATTATTAGATAAACTCATTTATGGCTTCCTACCCATTCTACATGTCCATGCCTATGAAGCGGTAGATTATACATTGAAAAAAAAAATAATTTTACATGTTACAATTTACCATTGATGTATACAAGGTAGTAGTATAAAGTTCATTCAATTGGCCGGGGTGAGTTATTACTGCAACTCTATGGGGACCATTAGGGGGAAAATCACAGTGGAAGATACCAAAAAATAAGCACCATATATTCCTAGGGTCCCCATCCAGCATAACAGATAGTAGATCAGAATATGTTGCATAATAAATTATTTGCTCAATATAACATTGCTACATGCAGAGATTTGCACTCATGGTACTTCTTTTTAAGCAATGTCGTGCATGTGTATACCCTTTATAATTATATTCCAGTTACTAGCTGGCTTATCCAAGGTCCAAATTGGACGATAGGTGAGGGTGCATGATATCGTTATCCTTTTTGTATGTATCATTCTTGCGAAAGACAAGTGCTTTAGTCATTTTCAGCTAAGGTCCACTCATTCCACCTACATATTTCCACCTCAAATTAACTTTTCAACTCACTCTATGACTTTATATTCCTCATAACATCCAGCAGATCGGTACTCAGTACCATTATACTCTTCATACCCATTAACCTCAATCCTGTTATGAAGCCATTGTATTCTTGTGAACATAAACAAATAAAGTTTAGATCATGTATTGTATATTTTCATATTCATAAAGTGTGTGCAAGTGTGCACATGACATAACCAGTCAAACCCAAAAAAAAAACTAAAAAGCCATAAAGAAAGAAAAAAGGAAGACAATCCCAGAATGCTGCTCAATTAGGTGTAACAGGATGCTAGTCAAGCTTGATTTTCAAGAGTTATCACTAAATCAAATAGCAAATTTGTAGAGAATGGATCATCATGCAAATTTAAAAACTTATTTGTTGTTTTGTCAATAGCTACATAATAAAAATGAAATCACTAATGTCTTACATACACCAGTGCAAGTGGAGGTTTCTTTGTCCAGCAAATGATTGAACTGTTATAGGCAAACTTCTTCAAGAACAAGATAATAAGATTCACTCGTATATTTCTACAATTTCAATATGGTCTTGAGTATTGTTAGCTTAATATTTATTGAATGTTTGAATCTCATTTATTTGTTTCATTAATCATCTCTTCTCAGAACTTGCTTTTACCTACTCAAATCAAGAGAAATATGTATCACATTTTCTGTTGTGTTCTTTGAGTATCATGTATAAAAGCTACACCCTCTCATATGATACCACACCTTTTTCTTCTATAAGTAATCCCTTAACTATAAGAATGTTCATATCACATCAGGTCAAACCCTCGTAAGTAAATAGGGAAATAAACAGCACTGCATGTGATGTGCAACCTTTATTGCATGCACAGGCAGACGTATGCGCATCAGCCTCCCAATGATAAATGACAAATTGTCGTGCATGCAAGGCAATAGAAGATGTGCCATAATTAATTCAAACGAACGTTTCAACTTGTACCTCAATAATTTATGCGACAATTTTAATTCACATGATCAATTCTACACTTATTAAAATTTAATTTCAAATTAATTAATCTAATTTTTATTTTCAGACAGGTTTAAGTTTATGTTTGATTTCTTATCTTTTATTAAATGTTGATTATTGAACTATTAAATTGATGTAAAAAAATTTATTATTAGATTAAAATTAGTATCTATTTAAAAAAATTAAAACAATTATTCATAATTTTCTTATTGTTTATTAACCACTAACCTTATCCCTCAATTAAATCATTTGGATTGTGTTATGGGTATTTTCACGATCAAACCAATTGGACCAAAGAAAGTCTAAAGTATGAGCCCAATGACTCGGAGGCCTAAGAAATCCAGCAACCTGTCCATCTCTTTGATTGCCCGCCTAATCACTAACTCGTTTGTTTGTCTGCCTGCCAATATGCTCGTTTACTAAGTCGTCCGACTGATCGTTAACCTGTTCGCTAATCAGTTCGGTAACCTCCTCGATAATCCATTAGCCCATATGCTAGGTGCATTAAATGCAATCCAGACGCATTAAATATAACTCATCATTACAATTTTGATTTACTGTACCTTATTTTATTACGTTTTACTGTAGCTCCTCCCATTCTCTATAAATAAAGGAGGACTTCCTTTGTAAAAAAGAGAGAAAATCTTTTAGTGTCGTTACTCTGCTAAAATAGTGAGAGAGTGAACAATGGACGTAGACATCTTTTTGGGCCGAACCACTTAAAAACCTTTTGGTGTTCTCTTTCCTTCCTTGACCTCATCTCCTTTGCTTTCTGTTTTGTTTACCATACTACAACAACAACCCAAAACTGTAGCTTGGGCCATAAACGAATCTAGTCGGTTAAATCCAGAAATCGACATTTTTGGCGCTAGAAAGAAGGGACCCATTTGAGGTTTCATCACCTTTTCTCTTTGCTTACAAAGCTTGTTTATTACTTACCATGGTCAGAGGAAGAGTCACCAGAAGCTTCGACGCTACTGAAGACCGTCCCGAAACCTCAGATCAATGGAAGAATGTCATGCCTACTAGAGGACTGTCTAATATGTGTATAGGAACGTCTAATGCACCTATGACTAGGAAAGCTCAAAGTATGCCTCCTCTTCTTACTCGTCAACCTGTACCTAATGCTGTTGAGAGAGATGTTATACAGATGTTACAGCAGCGTCTGGAGATACTTGAGAATACCAGGACACAACTGGTAAATGAAGTCGGGACACTGATTCGGGTCCAGGTTCAGGCCGCTTAGGGACCACCCCAGGCTACTGCAAGGAGGGATGCTCCATAATGGTAGTATGGTGAGGCCCTTTTTCGAATGAGAGAATTATCGGGGAGTCAGTTCAAGAGGGGTCATCTCATTCCTCCAGCATGCAGTCTAGCGCTCGGTTTTAGTGAGCTTGTAATAGGGAAAGTGCGACTCATCCTTTAAGGTTCAGAACAAGGGTAAGTCAAAATGAACGCCGACTAGCATAGACAAACCGTGGACATAACCCGGCCTGGACTCATAAAGATAGAGCCAGATAGAGGCCCGATAATAGAAGTTCGCGAAGAAAGGTTGTGTCCAACGGGCCTGAACGAAGACATGAATATGACCAGGTTTCCCCGAGTAGATAATACAAGCGAGACAGACAGTCCACTGTCAGAAGAACTGAAGTGCAAGATCCACTTGTCGATGAGCTCCTTTAAAAGGTTTGGCAGCTTGAAGCACCGCCTGGAGCCCATGAACAGAGAAGTTAGAGCTGCAAAAGGACTCCATTCACCTTGAAAATTAAATTGGAGTCATTCCCTCCAGGGTTTAAAGTTCTCAACATCCCACAATACAGGAGGAACACTGACCCTTACCACCATCTCAATGCTTTCAATATTCAGATGAACCTCCAGACCATTAGCTTGCTCATGAAGTGTCGCGTATTCCCAGTAATACTTGGGGATATTCCGCGGATATAGTTCAAGAACCTCTCACCCCGCAACATCAATAATTGTGAGGAATGTTAGCAAAGATTCCTAAACCAATATAAGGCACTGAAGAGACAGCTTACGCCACTTTGCCACCTTGCAACTATCTTTCAACGTCCTAACGAATTATTAAGGGACTACATCAGCAGGTTCAGGTGCGAGGTGACTAATGTAGAAAACCTAACAGATGAATGGATCTTGATAGCTATCTCGATAGGATTGAGGAAAAATGGGAAGCTGTACGAGAACATTGCAGGAAGAAAGCTAGTGGTAAAAAAGATGAAGCCGGTAGCTTCAATCAGGGGAAGAAAAAGAGCAATGAAGGAAACAGTCGTGGGGGCTAGAGAAATAACAATCATATTGCAAAGAAGGCCAGAAATGGGCCTAGACCGAGGAGTAGCCAAAGGCAAGAACGACCTCAGTATCAGGGTTGTTACAATACATACAACACCTTGTCCGATAATTAAGATAGGATATTTGCAAATGAAAGGAATAGGGAGAACTTTGGGAGACCAGCCCCTATTCAGACTCTTGAGGGACGTAGATGCAGGAGCAAATTCTGTGCCTATCACAACGAAGTATGGCATAACACCTCTGATTGTTGGGCGTTCAAAGATGCCATTAAAGAGATGATTAGAAATGGCCGCTTGAGGGACTATGTTGTGCGACTTTCAGGGCGACCATCCCAATAGCAGCGTCCCCATCAACGACAGTAGAAGTAGCCAGCCCAAACCCAACAGGAACCTGACCCTCAGCACGGATCTATTGTGACAACAATCCATACTATCCATGGGGATCCTTCTGTGGCTGGAACATCTAACAGATCGCAAAAGCTGTATGTACGTGAGGCTAATCGTGTCCAACTCGTTGGCCGAAAAGAACCAGAGGGACCTACAAAGAAGGCCAAAAAGGCATCCGAGAAGATTATTTTTACTGAAGAAGATGTCCGGGATGTTTGTTGGCCCCAAATTAATGCTTTGGTAATCCGAGCCCGTATCGGGAACTCCGTGGTCAAAAGAATAATGATTGACACCGGGAGCTCAGGGAATGTGATGTATAAGGAGTGTTACGACCAGTTGGGGATTGGTGATGAACAGTTGGAGTCTTCCCCCGAGCCTCTGTATAGCTTCACCAGAGATGCAGTCACTTCTATCGGGCATATTAGACTACCCTTCACTTTCGGAGATACAGCTTACCAGTCAACGGTACTCGTGGACTTCCTTATTATCAACTCCCCCTCAACCTATAATGAAGTATTGGGAAGGTCTGCAATGAATGATCTCGACATGGTCACCTCTACCAGAGCTCTCACAGTAAAATTTCCAACTTCTAATGGCATCGGTTGTGTGCGAGGTGAGTAATATCTGGCTCAACGTTGCTATGTGGACACAGTAAGAATAGGTGTTCGAGGGAAGAGGATGGATACGATTCCAAGGTGTGAGCTACAAGCTATCACTGCAACAAGGGTTAGCCATGATCTGGACCGACCCTAGGGAGATTGATACATACCAAACTATGGGTTTAGTAGAAGAGCTTGAAGGCATTCAGGTTAGTGAGGCGGATGCTGTAAGATGCCTAAAGTTGGGCAAGAGCTTGGTCCCAAAGATAAAGGCCCAACTGACTAACTGTCTCAAGGTGAATTTGGATGTGTTCATCTGGAATCATGAGGACATGGTGGGGATCGATTCGAGGGTGATGACTTATAAGCTAAATGTTAATCTTCACGACAAACTAGTTTGCCAAAAGAGGAGGTAGATGACTCGAGAACGTTGGGATGCATTGAAAGAAGAGGAAGATAAGCTCCTGGCAAACAAGTTCATCCGATAAATCCAATATCCTATTTGGGTAGCAAATCCCGTTCTAGTAAAAAAGAAAAACGGGAAGTGAAGAACTTGCATCGACTTCATGGACTTGAATAAGGCCTATCCGAAAGATAGCTTTCCACTGCCCAAGATTGATTAGTTAGTGCACACGACAGTTGGGCATAAACTCCTTAGCTTCATGGATGTCTACTTAAGGTACAATTAGATTCCAATGAACCTTGAACATGAGGAGCACATCTCGTTCATCACAGACCGTGGCTTGTATTGCTATAAGGTAATGCCATCTGGACAAAAAAATGTAGGGATAACATACTAGAGGCTAGTAAACATTATGTTCGAGGATCAAATTAGGAAGACTATGGAGGTATACGTTAATGACACGTTAGTAAGTTTAAGTAGACTGCTGACCACGTCCGCAACCTCGAAAGGATGTTCCAAATTTTGAGGATATACCAGATGAAGCTCAACCCCCTCAAGTGTGCATTCGGAGTGGCCTAAGGTAGATTTCTGGGCTTTATGGTGAATAACAGCGGAATCGAAGCTAACCCAAAAAAGATACAAGCCTTGCTGGACATGAGATCGCCAACAAAAATAAAGGACGTGCAGAGTTTGAATGGGCAAGTCTCGGCCTTGAGCATATTTATATCAAAGGCCTCAGACATAAGTGTTTCATTCTTTGAAGTATTAAAGAAGGCAAAGAACTTCGAATGGACAGTGGAGTATGAGACAGCATTCCGACAGTTGAAGGAATATATGGAACGAGCTCCCTTACTGTCAAAGCCAAAAGAATGGGAAGTTCTGACAGTTTAGCTTGGGGTATTTCAGCACGCCCTAAGTACAGTGTTTGTATGTGAAGAAGGAAATAGAGCACAGTTTCCTGTGTACTACATCAGTAAAAAGCTGGTTAATGCCGAGACAAGGTATACCTCAATGGAGAAGTTCGCCTACTGTCTCGTGGTAGAGTCCAAAAAACTGCGTCCTTATTTTCCAGCATACAAGATTGAAGTGCTAACCAGGTATACTTTCAAGCAAATCCTACAAAAGCCTGATACCTCAAGTTGTCTTCTCAAATGGGCGATTAAGCTAGCCCAATTTGATATGGAGTTCAGGCCAATATCAACGATCAAAGGGCAGACACTGGCAGATTTCATCACTGAGTTTACAGAGCTTCTGGATGAGGAAGTAAAATCTTCCGAGGGTCCGTTCTGGGAACTGTTTGTTGATGGATCTTCTTGCGAATGAAGTGCAGGGGCTGGAATTTTGTTGATCAACCCAGATGGAAATAAGTTCCTTGCACACTCAAGTTTGGGTTCAGAGCCACGAACAATGAAGCAGAATATGAAGCATTGTTGGCAGGACTTCGTTTGGCCAAGAAGATGCAGGCTGAGCGACTCAGGGTATTTAGCGACTCCGAGCTCATCATCTGTCAGATTAATGGTGAGTATCAGGCCAGGGGGTCAAGAATGACAGTTTACCTATAGAAAGTCTAAGAGTTGTTGGAAACCTTTGAGAAGTATGAGTTAAATCAGATGCTGCGAGCATAGAATTCCTATGTAGACGCGTTAGCTAGTTTAGCTACAATTCAGGACATAGATTTTACTGGAAGCATACCGCTGGAGTTCCTGTCAAAACCAAGTATTGAGCCCAGCGATGAGGTAATGACCCTAGCAGTAGTAGCAGGCTCATAGATGAGCTCTCTAGTTGGTTACTTATAGAAGAGAAAGCTACTAGAGGATAAGCTAGAAGCACGTCATTTGTGAACAAAAGCAGCGAGATACTATGTATACGATGACATGCTTTACAAGAAAGACTTCTCAGCTCCTTTACTACGATGCATTCATGAGTCAGACTGCACCACAGTTTTGAAAGACATCCATGAAGGACACTGTGGCAACCATGCTGGAGGGCTATCCCTAGTTCAGAAAGCAATCAAACAAGGGTTTTACTGGCCGACTATAAAATAAGATACTATCAATCTGGTGAAGAAGTGTGACAAATGCCAGAGGTTCTCCAAGATTCCTCGAGCTCTGCCAGCCTACTTGCAGCAAATGATCAATCCATGTCCCTTTGTAATTTGGGATATGGATCTGATAGGGCCTCTTTCAACAGGTCAGGGTAGGTGTAAATATGTCGTGGTTGTAGTCGATTACTTCACAAAATGGGTAGAGACGAAGGAACTGGCTAAGATCTCCACAACAAAGATAGAAAAGTTTGTGTGGGATAATATCATCTATAGATTTGGTATTCCTCAATAGCTCGTGACAGACAATGGAACCCAGTTCACTAGCAAACAGTTCTTAGAATTTTGCAGCAACCTAGGCATCATTAAAAGCTTCTTGGCATCAGATCACCCCTAAACTGATGGCCAAGTAGAGGCAGTCAACAAGATCATTAAGCAGACCCTGAAGACCAAGCTTGAAGCCAGGAAGGGACCATGGGTAGATGAGCTACAAAAGGTGTTATGGGCTTACAGAACAACAGCTCGCAACGCCATTGAAGATACCCCTTTCTCAATGGTCTACGGATCTGAGGCCATGATTCTTACTGAGTTCGAAGTAACCAGCCATCGGAGAGCATGTTTCAATCCTGAAGAGAACAACCAACTTCTGGCCGTTAGTTCAGATCTCCTCGAAGAAGCTAGAGAAGCAGTTCGCTTGAGAATGACCGTCTACCAGCAAAGAATGGCCAGACACTACAACAAAAGAGTCCAAGTTCGAAAATTTAAGCCAGGGGATCTTGTGCTACAAGAGATTCTATCTGGAGCCCCCAAAGCCAGTGATAGCACGTTGGGACTAAACTGGGAATGACCTTATGTCATTTATAAAGATCTTAAGAATGGAACCTACCACTTAGTAGACATGAGAGGGACAGTGCTTCCACGAGCATGGAATGCAATACATCTATGACCATATTATCAATAATTATTGTACTAATTGATATGCTTTTATAAATAGTGGTTGTATAAACGTAATGACAAGCTCCACGATTTTCATGTATTATCACTAACAAAAATTGATAGTGCATTTCTGGTAAAGTGTGTAGCTATGAAAAACATGGGTTGACATGACTACGGGCTTGTACACCTAATTGCAACTTGCTCATAGTTTTTCCCTAGACTGCACCAGACACTTCACAACTCAACCCACCTAGCAATGCAAAGATCAACTTGACGGATAGGGGTTATGCACCTAAGAAACCTATAAGATCGAGGGTTCTACTTCGGACGCTACCCCATGGGGCTAGAAGGTTAAACGAGCATTGGGGCCTACGGGATATGGGATGTACCTTTCCAACGAACTCGACCTACAGGTGTCTTAAAGCATTATTGATCAAAATGCGCGTCTTAACTCCGCTCATATGCAGTCGATGTCATACTTCAAAATATGCTGTAAATGCTCGGGTTACGACCCTGTGAGCGTGGCCAAGGTCCCGCCACCTCCTCAACTCTCACTATAGATGCTCGGGTTCTAACTCTGTGAGCATAGCTCGAGAGAACAATATGCTGTACAACTCGGGTATCGACCTTGTGAGCGTAGATTGTTGTAAATGCTCAGGTTTTGGCCATGTGAGCGCAATTCGCTGTATATGCTCAGGTTTTGGCCTTGTGAGCGCAGCCTGCTATAGATACTTGGGTCCCTACCTTGTGAGCACAACAAACTATAAAGGCTCGAGCCCTTACCCTTTGAGCATAGCTCTTACAAAGTTAGAGAATAGCTGAGGTAGTCTACGAGTAACACCCCATCTATACTGGTCAGTCCCTTCTTGAATGTTGCAAATGTTACTGTTGCACAATTACGCAAACTGATTTACTCATTATTGGTTAATGCTTATTGTTACGTGAGCAGACCCGCTTTTTATTATGAGTTATTGTTTGTCAAGTAAGGGGCTAAGTTACTGATTCGCCCGCTAAAGATCTTCTTCTTCTTCTTTATAGATTATGTGTTTTATCAGAGCTACCTACTTAAATTCTTGAGGGTGCACTCGCGACCCGTAAGCTTATTTTCTATGGTCTGAGAGGCATCTATGCGACTGGTTATTACTTATCATTATAATCGAGCAAGTTTAGCTAACTCTCTCGGACAGATTATTTGTTTAATCATTTTATTAATCTATTCCATTGTTTATACATGGTCATGATTCATTTCGATTATGCAAGAGATGCATATGAGGTTTAGGAAAAGTAAGGCCAATCGACTAAGATCTCATAGTGCAAGGAATAAAAATATATTACAAAAAAAAGAAGAAATCACTATCAATGTTGAAAAGTAAGCCTTACAAAAGGAAGAAGAATAAAAGAAGCTATTTCTTACGAGGCTTGTGACGAGTTCGTGAGGGCCTTCTTTTCACCTTGATCACCAGAAGCTTCCTTTGATGATGCATCCTATGCCCCGGAAGTAATTGATTGTAATGAGCTCGGGGGAGGTCCTAGTTGCGCTGAAGAGAAAGTGTCCAGAGCAAGAGCCGATGAAGTTGGGCCTTGGGCAGTTAGAGGCTTCTCCTTCTGAGCAGCCCAAGTAGCCCGATCAGCATACTTCTTCTCCTCTTTTACTGCCTCTTCGCCATAGAAGAAGACATCCAGTTTTGGGTGAAACTTCCATAAAGTGTATAAAAACGAGCTTGACGTCTTCTCAATGGCATCTTTGCGAGCCTACGTGAGACAGGATTTAGCCTGGTTGAGTAACTCTTTGGTGCTGACAAGATCTCCTTTTATTGCATCCATGTTGTGCATCACCAGTTCAGCTTTTTTTCTCAGCATCTACAGCCCGCTTCTTCTGAAAGATGGCCTTTTGTGTTATCCTATTGACATATTTGGTAGCCTATTTAAGCGAGGAGGCAATGATATCTCGAAGCTTCATCTCACGAGCTAAGGCCTCATCTGCTCTATCTATTTGCTCCTTGGTGCCCTTAAGTCTCTGTTTAAGCTCGTGTGCGACTTTCTTGGCCTTCATGGATTCCTTGCGAAAGTACTCCGCTTCCCCCTTTATCTTTTTATTGTCGCTCTTGAGCTTTTTATTCGCTTCCTCCAGTGAATCCTTCTTTTGTGCCAAGTCGAGGAAGTCCTTGTACATCTTCATCAAGCCCAAAGCAGACTGAAGCGAAGATACGTCAGTGACAAATATTGAAATAGAAAGCATAAGGTTAATAGTTAAGACAAATGCTTATCAACAGCAAATGTCGGGCAGAATACTCGACCAGATTCTTGCCACGAATATGGCTTTGATAAACGCCAAGCTTGTTGGGGTCCAATAGTTACGGCATTCGGTCTAGGAGGTCGATGAAGTATTCCTCAGTGTCAAAATCCTGACCCTATTTCCCCAGCGGGCTCCTTACATTTGGTTTTTTGTCATTTTGGTGGGAGTTCAGTAATCCGGTTCCCTTTATCCGCTGCCCTTCGTTGCCCCGTCTACGATTTGCTTGAGGCTTGTATCACTTAGCTTAGGGGCTCCCTTGTTAGGGTAGTATCTCTTGGAGGTTTCCTCCCCACCGTTTTGTATTTCACTCTTTACCTTTGTGAGATCGCTGCCATTTCAGGTTGAGAAGACGATCCCGTAGCAGCTTTCGAGGTGGTCTGCATGCTCGGTTCCTCCGAAGGCATGCTCATAGGTCCAGCAGCGCATGTTATTTGGACCTCCAGATCCTCCGGCTCGACTCCTGGCCAAGGTCGCGGAGACGTAAAGCGAAGTTGCACCATCGTCGCAAACTTCCTCGAGGTTGGGTCTGATGCCCCCTCTTTAAAAACTTCAAAGACTAAGAGGACCTCTCTCTTCTTTCGAATTCCAATGTCCTGATGAATGTTCAAGAACTTGGTCTTAACCTTCGGTGTAGGCCCATACTCTCGCAAGGAAGAATAATTGGGGAACTGGTTATCCAGTAGACTTTTAACTTCGAAAAATTTCTAAAGAGCCTCTACTTCCTCGTCACTAAGCTTGAGCGAACTCTTGGATGTGTTTATACATGAGAATAAAAGTCAGTAAATGCGATAATAAAAATGCATGCAAAAGCATGCAGCAGTGAGCTAGAAATTTACCGGGGTAAAAAGAAAAAGAAAAATTTTCAATATCAAACAAAGATGGGCAAAACGCGTAGACCCAGCGAGTCTTATAGTCATCCGTGTTCGACTTGATGACCCTTTGGACAAGAAAACCTTATAGGGTGAACCACGAGCTGTAATGTAGTAAAATCTGTCTAGCTTGTCCGCCTTAGGACCCATGATAGCTTTGAACTGAAAAAGGTATTGAATCATAGTGAGGGTCGGAGGTGGAGCCCGTTTTTGATAAAAATGGAAGCTAAAGTGGTCAAATTGGCGTAAGAATTTAGTGTAAGTTAGAATGGGGCTAGCTCCAGGTCGTTTAGAAGATCGATGAGGTAATGGGGTACTGGAAACCTAAATCCGGACTCTAAGTGCTAGCATCTAATCGCTATAACCTCACCCCGGAGGGGGGTGAGCCACATGATCATACTGGACTGGTACTATAACCCAGCACCCTAAAGGGAGATCATACTTTTGAGCTATGGCGACGAGTTGGTTATGAGGAACGGCGGAGCTATGCCTAAAGAAATGCTCACGAGCAGGGGAATCTTCCCACCTTGATGGCTTCGATGCACTTTCGGCGCTTTGAGAAGTGGCACTTGGAGAATCTTTAACTTGTTGAGTAGATTCTCCTTCAGAATCCTCATCGCCAGCCCCTTTTTGATGGTTGCAGTGTCCACGACTTGACATCTACAAAAGAAGCAAAAAGATTAGGTCGTTGATAGTAGATCAGGCTTAAAAAGTAGAATTTTCTTGAATTCCTTTTTTCTAAGCATCAAGTCGTGCGCCTAGGGGAGCTGCTTATGGTAAGAAGAGTTCTAGGTACGAACTCATCAAAACCCAAAAAAAAAAAAAAAAAATTCTCTTCTTATGAAGGTATCCTAGAGATATCCTGAGAAACGATAAAGAAGGGGCGATATGTGTATCCTCAATCAAAACAAACATCGCCTTTTTTTTTTTTTCTCAGATTTTTCAGAACTCTCTCAAGCCAGAAAAATGAAGAATCACAGAATGTTCAAGCAAGGACAAAAAGCAGACCCAGAAAAAATAAAAACAATACCATACATACAAGAACAAAAGCAAGAAAATCGAAAATAGATGTATGAACTTACTTCAGATATAGTGGAAGTTGGCGACTCTGAAAGAAGAACGGTGAACAGCGATGGTAGAAAGCACAGAGACAGTTGGAAGATGAAGAGATGTCTGGTTTTTTGAAAATGATAAGAAAAAAGAAGATGAAGAGTCTCTGTCATCATATAGCTGCCAAGCCCTAGCCGTTAGATCAAGACAGCTGTATAACCGCCTCAGATCTGACAACGCTGCGCGTTTCTTGGGATTTTATCATTATGCATAGTTAGTTGAAAGACGTGCATTAAATGCACGCAGAGCGTGATGTGCCCTGTAACTGCCGTCTGGGGTAGTGCCACGTGGCCTGGCAATAAAGCAAAATTTGAAAAGTGGTGCAACTGTTCCCGCTAAGGCTGCTCACTTACGGTCTTATAACTCCTCGTCCATAAAATGCATCAAGAGTTAAGGGACTTGTGTTATGGGTATTTTTACGATCAAACCAATTAGGCCAAAGAAAGTCCAAAGTTTGGGCCCGGTGACCCGAAAGCCCTAGAAACCCAGTAATCTGTCCATCTCTCTGATCGCCCGCTTGATCGCTAACCTGTTCGTTTGTCTACCTGCCAATCTGCTTGTAGACCAAGTCGTCCGACTGATCGTTAACCTATTCGCTAATCAGCTCGATAACCTGCTTGATAATCCATTTGCCCATGTGCTCGTCCTTCAGAACGAATATGAGCCCGTTTATTTGATTAATCAATCTGCTCGACCCTTACTCTCCTAATACGGTCAGTTCAACAGAACCCTACTCGTTAATTAGCCTGATAGGACATCCTTTTTGCCAAGGTGCTCGCTTCAGTCACATCTATCGGTGTAACCCAAAAGAAGTCAAAGCTCTTAAGCAGGTTACAGCTCAAGGCGTGTCGTGCATGCCAATCCTGTCAGATATTATAACCTAGATTACGGTGATCTCACTTAGCCTACACGGGTTAACCGCCTAAACTTATACTTTAGGCAGAATAAACCTGGCGCCGTCAGCCGCATTAAATGTAATACAGGCGCATCAAATACAATTCAGGCGCATTAAATGTAACCCATCATTACAATATTGATTTACTGTACATTATTTTATTACGTTTTACTGTAGCTCCTCCCATTCTCTATAAATAGGGGAGGGCTTCCTTTGTAAAAAATAGAGAAAATTTGAGTGTTGCTATTCTGCTAAAATAGTGAAAGAGTAAACAGTGGACGTAGACATCTTTTTGGGCTGAACCACTTAAAAATCTCCTGGTGTTCTCTTTCCTTCCCTAACCTCATCTCCTTCGCTTTCTACTTTGTTTACCATACTATAAAAACAACTTAAAACTATAGCTTGAGCCGTAAACAAGCCTAGTCGACTAAATCCAGACGTCGACAGATTGACATTAATAATCATCCTTAAAAACAATTCAAATATCCTAATTGAAGAGTAAGAGTAGTTATTTGATCAAATAATCAAATATTATTATGGTGTCTACATAATAAAATTAAGGTGGTGGGTGGTTTATATATATATTTGGGTTATTATCATTTTACTCTCTAGAATTGAAAATAATGTCAAACCATCACTGGTTTTGAAAAAATTAATTAAAAAAATTCAATCGTCAATTGAAACAGTAAATCGGTCAAAAAAGGTAACGGTACTGTGAATTCTAAAGATATAATCGTCAATGTATTTATTAGGACAGCTGGATTGAATTAAAAATTTAAATTAAAAAAATCATTAAAAAAATTAAAAACCTAAATTAAAAAAAATTAATAATCTCTCTTTCTCTCTTTCCTCTTCTTCTTCTTCTTTTTCAATCTCTCAAATCATCATTAGATCTGGAAAAACTATATTCATTAGGTCCATTCATTAGAACTGGAAAAACACTCAGCAATCCTTGGCTCGAAATCACCAAACTACGATAGAGTGAGGCCATACTTCAAGTCCATCAGCTTAAACACACCTACCACCCGTGTTTTGGAAAGTCATCGTCATCGTTGAAGCTCTCTAGAAATCAATTAATGCTTATGCGGCGGCAAAAATGGAGATAGAACCTAAAGGTCTCTATCACTTGTGACTTCACCATGTTCATCCTCGTCGACTCTGAGAAGGAGCAGGACTGGATCGATTCCATTGGCTGCACCATCCAACACTAGCGATCTCCAAAAATCGATCGATGCTTGTGTAGGTTTGATTTGGCTATGATTGGGGCTCTGTTAAAGCTCTAGATTTCTTGCTTTTCATTCACAACTTTGTTCTCTTTGATCTGTGTTGTCCTTTATATTCTTCTCTGTTGCTTCCAGCTAAGTTTGAATTTGTTGGCTCTATCTGTTTTGATGCATTTAAGACTAAAGAAATTGATGGTGTTTGGTTATAGAGAAATTGATGGAATTTTTTGTTCTTGAGGTTCGAATGGATTTGATTGTTTGTTTTTTTTCTTTTTTGTTTATTATTATTATTTTTTTTTTGGTGTTTGATTGTAGAGAGATTGATAGAATTTTTTGTGATTATTGGTAGATGAAGTGTTTTATTTTTATTATATTTTTGCTAGAAAACTTTGATTGTGATTTCAAGATCTTGAACGTGACCCAGATTCTTAGAATTTACAATACCGTTACCTTTTTTCATTTATCCTTTATTTTTTAGTTTTTATTGTGTTGGTAGATCTACGTTTGAACCCAAATCTTCAACATTATATGGAAGATCTGGATTCAAACTGATGGGACCCTACCCGAATCCCCCTTTTGGACTCGAGAAAGACTCCGTAGCATTCTAAAAGAATTTCCACGAACCCTAGACTTAGTCCTAAGGAACCCCATCAAGGCACCAAAAAATCTTTCTGCTAGATATTTGAACTTCTTTTACAAAGTGATTATGACAAAAATTTTTCGTTTTTCAGTAAAAATTTCGACAGCATGCCGTCTGTTTTTTAAACTATACAATCCTGTAAGTTTCAAATACAATTTATAAAAACACTTGTATAAAATCAATTTTTCAACTTTCAGAGCCTTCGGCTCATTGCTCACAACACAACTACAAATAAGTAAATAAAATCTGAAAACTGAATTTCATAAAATTTTAATAAAACATTTTTAACTAATGCATCCACTATTTCTTCATCAAAATATTTACAACTATGTACATCAACATATACATGATCAAAATAACAAAATATATACATGTAGTAGATATCATCCTATACGTCGGCCTGCACGTCTGATTGAACCTCGTCAGCTGGACGATTAGCTCCTACACATGTAGGAGAATTTTTAATAAAAACATTTAAAGAAAATTGTGAGTTTATACTCAGTGAGTGGTATAATCTTTATAAACTAAATTTCTGATTCTAACATTTCTAAATTTTCCCAAAAAACATTTTATAAAACTAAAAGTATTTTTCTAAGAAATATTTTTCTAAAATTTTTTCTGAAATTTTTTCTTAACATATTTTCTAATTCTCGTCTGAATGGTAACCCAGAGAATATCTACTCCTTACGTGGTAGCATATAAAATCTAGTTAACCACTAGAAGAGGGAATTTACCACTTGCAGTTGCCAAAAGCGGGCCCACATTACTGACCGACTACACTACTCTATACGTGTATACGGATCACTCATGCCTCGCTCACACAAGAGTCAACTAGACTCAAATCTCACTGACTAACTTCCTCTCATCTACCGTATCACGTATCGGGCATTCGGCTAGGTACTAAATTGGGGTTAGGATAAACCATAGGCTATTAATTTTTTTTTCTTCTTAATACGCCAAAATATTCTAAATCTCAAGGCAATAAGCCTAAAATCTTTAATTCTAGCATATTCTCATAAACATAAATAATAAACTAAAATCTTTATACTAGAATTATAATATAAATTCAATTAATAAATGAATAACTATTTATAATAAAATCTTTTAACTTTAAAATAAACTTTAGAAGATATAAATTTTAAAAACTCATGATTCCACTCACAACACGTCCTCAAATATAATCCGATCCTCCTCCGAATGCCTCCGGAACTCTCTGCTATTACCTTAAAATATCAAATATTTATTTAGGATTACTTAACTCATTCAAATAACATTCAAAATCAATAAAAATTTCATTTATTTCTATTAATACCCTTTAACGTCTAAACTTTCGTATCTCAATTTCTATTCAATCGGGGTTTTCGAAATCCGTTTTCTTTACATGACTCCTACTTGTTCTTTCCTAGGAATACCTCAGAATACTCAATCTCATCATTGAAAACTCGGAATGAAAATCAACCGGATTCGCTTACTAACGAAAATCACTTTTCGCTCCGGACTTTCGACAACTTCAAAAATTAATCCTCTAGTGTTCTAACACCCAACTATGATTAAATAAACTGTTTCGAACGTTAAACGAACACATTTTGAAGGGTTTCGAAAAATGCCCTTCAACTAGTCCGTTTAGCTCCGAAATCGATCCTAAACTTTTCGTTTTCGAAATCTAACTTCAAAAGATTATTCCCTAACCTTTAAACATCAATCTAATGCCTTAGAATTAAAAACAAAATAGAATTCCACAAAAACCCATTTTTTGACCACGATTTTCTCTCTCTTTTTCTCCTATTTATCTTCCACCAAATCACTCTGTTATGGGTATTTTGGCAATTATAGATGGAAACAGAAAAAGCCCAGAAATAAGGCTCATTGTGTCGTTTTATAGGATGAGACCCAGAAAATGCTGGTCAAATTGGTCAGAAGTCAAAGCAAGAGGCATGGGCGTCTATTAGCCTATATGCCCGAGCACGCATGGTTACGTGTCTGATCGTTTTAATCGCTGAATAACCAGTTGATTGCATGAAGGTTTAACCGATTGATAAACCATAAAGACGATCTGTTCGTGATTACAAGACTGCTCGATAAGTACCCTTCAGAAGTTATCAAAATGGTCAGGAGGCCTTTGCATCTGCTCGATGGACGGAAGGGCATTGCAAACTGCTCGTTAGCTCAGTAAAGGAAACACTTGATCGGTAAAGTAGTCTGCTCGATAGAGGCAATATCTGATTGCCAAATAGGCTGTTCGCTAGGGTTGACTGGTTGACCTTCTGGAAGGCGAATCAATTCAATTTAGGAAATGAGCCAACTTACCTATTCTCATGCAAATCAAATCACGACACTCTTGGCAATTGCTATATATGCGACAGAGATAATCTTGGGAGATATTATTTCAATTAATGTATATTATTTTTTACCTTATCTGTAAGATTCTTAAGCCTATTTGAATTGTAATATCTCCGCTATAAATAGGAGATAAATAACTCAGTGTAGAAAAACAAGTTGAAATATATATAATTACTCCGAAAGAGAAAAAGAAGGATAATTATCGTGGACGTAGGTCATTGTTTTACCGAACCACGTAAAAACCCGTTGTGTCTTATTTGTTTTGGTCTTGGTCATTCTTGTTTCGCTTGGAGAACCGGGTTGACCAAAATTAAGTGTCAACATCTTTTGGTGCTAGAGGAAGGGCCCAGACTGCGGTTTGACAACCTTTTCTATATTATTATCTTTTGCTTTGATTTGCTGACATGGCCAGGATCAAGACCATTAGGATCGTTGCGACAAATGCTGACCAATCGGAGGGCTACCAGGGCCAAGGTTATGCGGCAAGAACGTCCAGTGCAGCTTTACCCCCGCTTCCCCTGCATCAAGCAGTCGTTGGTGGAGAGGCTGCGCCAGTATAACAACAGCGTCATGAGGCATTAGAGAATACAGTGGCACAATTAGTAGAGTCAATCAGAACCCTGACGCAAGCCCAGGCCCAGGAGGTCCCAGGAATGCAGACCCTCAACGTCAGTCTGTAGGCATCGTGCCTGTTAGAAGAGAGGAAGTTAGCAGAGTCAGAGTACAGCCGGAGGTTTCTGTTCACTCCTCAAACTTACGTTCGAGAAGTGAAGAGCGTCAGACTCATGAAGAATAAGTAGTGTCTCACCCTCCCAACCTGAGGATCAGGGTAAGCTAGGGTGGCAATCGCCGTGTGGAGACTGACCGTGGGAACGAAAGAGTTCAACAGTACAATGGAGAGCGTATGCGCCGAAGAGAATCACCTCATGTGAGGAGTTCTCACAGAAAAAATTGATCGCGTGAAAGAATGTCTATGGACCGAGAGAGGTCACGAACTCATGTTTTTGAAGGCGAGGAAAGTAGGAGGAATCGCAGGTCCCCAGTGGGTAAAGTTGAACGGCGGGACTCGGTGGTGCAGGAATTAATGCAGAGGGTCTAGCAATTGGAAACGGGACCCGAGTTCCACGGTCGAGTAGGGGGGGCAAGAAGAAAGAACCTCATTCATAAGGGAAATTGAGACACAGCCACTGCCACCGAGATTCAAGCTCCCAAGCATCCCACTTTATGATGGAGATAGTTACCCGTACGACCATCTGGACACTTTCAACGTCCAAATGGATCTGCAAACGTCTAATCCTCTGGTCAAATATCGAGTGTTCCCAGCAACATTGGGGAATGTATCGAGGGCATGGCTGAGGAGTCTTTCGTCCTGCAGTATAAACAGCTGGAAGGAATGCTAAAGAAAGTTTGTTGACCAGTACAAGGCTCTAAGAAAACAGCTCGCATCAACCTGCCACTTGGCCATTATCTTTCAAAAGCGGGATGAGACTTTGAGAGACTACATTGCTAGATTCAGGCATGGGGTAAATAATGTGGAGAACCCCTCAGACGAAAGTATCTTAACTGCAATTTCGGCAGGACTTAGGAAGGACGGAAAGCTCTATAAAAGTATATATAGGAATCCTGTAAAAAGCCTTGGGAAATTTTATGATCGTGTGGCGAAAGAAATTTGCTGGGAAGATACTTTCGAACAGAAGAAACCCAGCGAGCAGAAAAACGGAGCAAGCAACTCACATCAGGGAAAAAAGAGGGATCAACGTGAAAGTGAAGAGAGTGGTCATAAGAATCGCTCCAGTAATCAAGTAGCGAAGCGATCAAGAAACAAGTTCGGAAGAAAGACATCTCCACCGAGAAATCGCTACCAGAATTACGGTATCCTGACAGATAGACAGGACAGGATATTTGAAGCAAAGAAAAGAAGGGAGAACTTTAGGAAGCCAAGTCCCACAAATATCCCGAGGAGATTCCAGGATTCAAGGAAATATTGTGCCTACCATAGAGAGAATAGGCATTATACTTCCCAATGTATGAAACTCATGGATGCAATAGAAGAATTTATCAGAAGAGATCGTTTAAGAGAGTATGTGGTACGACCAGAAGATCAGCATCCCCAGCAAGGGTACCGGTCAGCACAAGAATGCCCTGATCAATCTCAGCAACCTGCCCAACAACAACCACAGCAGATGACTGATCAGGGGCATCTACCAGCTGTAAGAACCATTTTTACTATCCATGGAGGATCGCACATTGCAGGGACATCCAATAGATCGCAAGAACGCTATGCGTGGGAGGCCAATCGTATCCTTCTAACAGGGCATAGTAAGACGGAAGGGCCGACTAAGAAAGCCAGAATGACTTCAAGTGACATGATATTTAGTGAAGAACATGCTAAAGGTGTACATTGGCCCCATAATGATGCACTGGTTATCAGGGCAAGAATCGGCAATGCTGAAGTGAGGAGGATAATGATGGATACTAGCAGCTCGGTGAATGTAATGTATAAGGGCTGTTTGGGGCAGATGGGCTTAGCTTCAGAGCAATTGACACCGTCCCCTAAACCCCTTTTCAGTTTTATAGGGGATGCAATTATGCCATTGGGGCAGATCAAACTTCCCCTCGCCATCAGAGATTCAGATCGTCAAGCCCTTATGATGGCAGATTTTTTGTTATCGATTGTTCTTCGGCGTACAATGTTATCCTTGGAAGACCAGCCATGAACAATCTAGATATAGCAGTATCCGCCAGAACGCTCACTATAAAATTTTCCACTCCAAATGGGGTAGGATGTGTTAGGGGAGAACAGAAAATGGCAAGGAGATGTTATATAAATGTGGTAAAGGCAGGGATCAAGGAAAAGAATGTTAGCATGGTAGCTGAGGAAAAGACACAACCAATCAGTACTTTAGGAGTGAGTCAGGACCTGGATCCAAGAGAAATAGATGAAGATCGAGCAACAGGCCCTGTGGAAGAATTGGAGGATGTGCAAATTAGCGAGCAGGATGCCAGATAGTGTTTGATGGTAGGGAAAGATTTACTCCCAGATATTAAAGCACAACTCGTTAAGTTCTTGAAGGAAAACCTGGATGTCTTCGCATGAAATCACGAAGACATGATAGGGATTAGCCCGAATGTAATGTCACACAAACTAAACATTAATCCCCTCCACAAGCCAATTCACCAAAAAAGGAGACCAATGACAGAGGAACGCTATGAGGCGCTCAGAGAAGAAGTGGAAAAACTTCTGGCGTACAAATTCATCAGAGAAGTCTACTACTCGGTCTGGGTGGCAAACCTTATTCTGGTAAAGAAGAAGAACGAAAAATGGAGGACCTGTATCGACTTCACCGATCTAAACAAGGCGTGCCCAAAAGACAGTTTTCCTTTGCCAAGGATCGACCAGCTCGTTGATGGTACTGCCTAACATAAGCTCCTTAGCTTCATGGATGCTTACTCGGGGTATAACCAGATCCCAATGAACCCTGAAGATGAGGAACATACCTCTTTTGTTATTGATCGAGGACTTTACTGCTATAAGGTGATGTCGTTTTGATTGAAGAATACTGGAGTAACTTACCAACGCTTGGTAAATATGTTGTTTAAGGATCTTATAAGGGAAACAATGGAAGTATATGTTGATGACATGTTGGTAAAATCTAAGCGAGCATTAGAACATGTGCATCATTTTGGGGAGATGTTCCAGATCCTGCGAAAATTTCAGATGAAGCTGAATCCCTTGAAGTGTACATTCGAAGTAGCTTCTGGCAAGTTTTTAGGATTCATGGTCAACAACAGGGGGATTGAAGCAAACCCCGAAAAAATTAAAGCCCTCATTGACATGAAGTCACCTACCAAGATCAAGGAGGTACAGAGTCTAAACGGCTAGGTTATCGCCCTAAGCAGGTTTATATCCAGGTCGACAGACAGATGCATTCCGTTTTTTGATGTGCTGAAAAAGGCAAGGAACTTTCAGTGGACTGAAGAGTGTGAAGCAACCTTTCAATGATTAAAAGAATACATGGGTCGAACGCCTTTGTTATCTAAGCTGGTGGAGGGTGAGAAACTGATCGTTTACTTGGGCGTTTCCCAACACGCCCTAAGCGAAGCTCTAATCCGAGAGGAAGATGGAAAGTAACTACCCATATACTATATTAGCAAAAGGTTGCTCAACGCGGAAACTAGGTATACTCTCATGGAAAAAGTTACGTATTGTTTGGTGGTAACCTCGAGGAAGCTCCGTCCTTACTTCTAGGCCCATACTATTAAGGTTCCAACCAAGTACCCTTTGAAGCAAGTTCTTCAAAAACCTGATACCTTTGGTCGTCTGCTTAAATGGGCTATCGAGCTCACCCAGTTTGAGATAGAATTCAATCCCCGAATAGCGATCAAGAGACAGGTTCTAGCAAATTTTGTGGTTGAATTCACGGGGCCTGACAGTGAAGAACTCGAATCTTCTGAAGGCCTATTCTGGGAATTGTATGTAGATAGATCCTCAAGCAAGCAGAAAGCAGGAGCAAGCGTGATGCTGATAAATTCGGAAGGTCATAGGATTTTGTGCGCTTTGAGGTTCAAATTTAAGGCCACCAATAATAGAGGCCGAATATGAAGCACTGTTGGCAGGATTAAGATTGGCCAAAGAGGTACGAGCAGAACGGGTAAGAATTTATAGTGACTCCCAACTTGTGGTGTGCCAGGTCCGAGAAGAATATCAAGCCAAAAGGTCTAAAATGGCAGTCTATCTACAAAAGGTCCGACAACTTTTGGTAGTGTTTGAAAGATACGAGCTGTATCATGTACCGCGATCACAGAACTCTTATGCAGACGTGTTGGCTCGTTTAGCCACCGCTAAAGATGTAGACTTTATGGGAGCCGTCCCAGTAGAAGTTCTGCCAGCCCCAAGCACGAAATCACGAGAAGAAATTATGACAATTGTGGTGGCACAAGATTCCTGGATGAACCCTCTTATGGAATATCTGCAGAATGGAAAACTACCTGAAAGCAAATTAGAGTCTCGCCGTCTTCGAGCTCGAGCAGCCTGATATTGTATTTATGATGACAAAATATATAAACGGGGATTCTCAGCTCCACTGCTTAGATATATTGATGGCTTAGATTGTCAGGCCATTCTAGGTGATATACATTTCGAACATTGTGGTAATCATGCCGGGGGGCTCTCGTTGGATTAGAAGGCCCTTCGGTAGGGGTTTTATTGGCCAACAATGAAGCAGGATGCTATTGAAATGGTCAAGAAGTGTGATAAATGCCAGAATTTTGCCAAGGTACCTTGACCTCCACCCGCTTTCTTGCAGTAGATGGTCAATCCGTGGCCTTCTCCATTTGGGGTATAGACCTGATCAGACCGCTCCCAACAGCTCGGGAAAAGTGCAAAAATGCCATCGTGGCAGTGGATTACTGCTCGTTAGCTCAGTAAAGGAAACACTTGATCGGTAAAGTAGTCTGCTCGATAGAGGTAATATCTGATCGCCAAATAGGTTGTTCGCTAGGGTTGACCAGTTGACCTTCTAGAAGGCGAATTAATTCAATTCAGGAAAGGAACCAACTTATCTATTCTCATACAAATCAAATCACGACACTCTTGGCAATTGCTATATATATGGCAAAGATAATCTTGAGGGATATTATTTCAATTAATGTATATTATTTTTTGACTTATCTGTAAGATTCTTAAACCTATTTGAATTGTAACATCTCCTCTATAAATAGGAAATAAAGAACTCAGTGTAGAAAAACAAGTTGAAATATATACAATTACTCCGAAAGAGAAAAACGGGGGTAATTGTTGTGGATGTAGGCCATTGTTTTGCCGAACCACGTAAAAACCTGTTGTGTCTTATTTGTTTTGGTCTTGGTCATTCTTGTTTCGTAGATATTGAGCTTGGAGAACCGGGTTGACCAAAATTAAGTGTTAACACACTCCAAAATCAGACTAAAATCATCCTTATACATCCCTTTCAACATCCCTAAATTCAAATTCGAAAATCAAACCAAAAATAGAAATGGGTTTCATAAGAACCAACAAGCTTAAAACCAAGATAACTCACCAAATAAGCAATCTTTTGGCTTCAAATTTGTTGCGTTTGCTAGAGGAGATGACGAGGAACAACTTTAATGAAGAAACCAAGGCGAAATTCGAACCGAATTCTTCTTTTCCTCCCTCTCTCACTTGGCATCGCACGGCTCTCTCTTGGCTTCTCTCTCCCTCTCACCCGAATCTCTCTTTTTCTTTTGTTTTCATGGCAAAAATGTATCAAATGAGATAAAATCAACATATATATATATATATTAAGGTTCAATTACTAAAATATCTCTCAAGAAAATTTCATTTAATAACCTCAAACTTTTAATAATCTTACTATGACCCAATTTTAGATAATCATAAATCCTATTGGTCCACATGGTGCATTCTAGTCCACTTATTCTTCAACCAATCTATAGATAACACGTGATACAATCATAGTCATTAATGTTAAAAGTCACTTATCTCTTTTTTCATTGATTGAATTAAAATATTTTTTATTTTATTCTGTGAGCTCTCATCGTTTGATTAACACGTAAATCACTCCTAATTACTTTGCGATCGCACCGGGGTCAACCAAACGACATCCGACTTGCGATACGAAA
Organism: Dimocarpus longan; assembly: GCA_022984855.1. Classification (NCBI taxonomy): domain Eukaryota; kingdom Viridiplantae; phylum Streptophyta; class Magnoliopsida; order Sapindales; family Sapindaceae; genus Dimocarpus; species Dimocarpus longan. The sequence continues at coordinate 34,844,367 of CM041014.1, read as the reverse complement.
ATATAATAAATTCTCACACTTCTAGAAGCTATGATTCGACTGTAACTCAATTAGAATAATTTTAATACCATAAAATAATGAATTTGGGTGAGGGCTTACACAAACCAAGATCTTCAATTTGGTTTGAATTTTTTTTTTTTAAAAAAAAAAAATTAATATATCTGTTGGGATTAATATTAATATTTTAAAATTTAATGTCCACCATAGGACCATTGAGATTATTTTTTATAAAAAAAAAATTATATTAAATTAATTGTAAAAAAAAATTATATTAATTTAATTCAATTTAATAAATAATAATAGTTAATAAAGATTTTCATTATTTATTTATTTTGGTTATGAAAAGATAGTTTGGTAATCGATTAATTTGTTTTGTTTTTTATTTTTTAATTTTTTAATATAATAAGGTTATTTTGATCATTTGATGTTTTTGTAATAAAACCACTAAATTTAAATAAAAATCACTTTTAAAAGACTATAGGAATTTTTTTTTTACTAATATTTTTAAATTGAGATAAATTAAGTTTTTTTTTTTTCGGAAGGATTTTAGGATTATCCCTATATTTTTTATTTTTTATAGCAGGCGGTTTATATTTGACAACTGCAAGGTACTAAGATGCAAAGTCGGGACATCAAGGTCTGCTTTCACGTGACAATGATGCGATAGGACGTGGTGCCAGGGGCCCATACAACTATAGCAGTACCATTTTTGATAAACATTCACATGCATTGCTCGCATGCAGTAACCGTGCTTTCCTGACTTGATTAATAATTGAATGATTTTTTCTTGACGGAATCTAGCTTGTTGAAAAAGCTTAGTTGGTGGTTGTTGATACCCAAAATGCTCTTTTTCTATATAAGAGATGAGCCACTCGCCTCTTATCTACAAGCACAAAGCAAACAAGAGAGTATTGCTAGCTTGTAATTTTCTCTCTGGTATCTCTACTTCACATTGTAGATCTTCCCCTACCGCCCTGGCCATTACACTTTCTCTTTCACTAACCAACCGCCGTCTGAGAACATACCCTCCCCTCCTTCGCCGCGCCCGCTACACCTCTTCACACTGACAGCTCAGCTTCTCTACACCACCAACTGTTCTCTTTCGCTCACAGTAGGGTGCGATTACTTTGGTCTTGAGGTACTAGTCTGACTCTTTTTGTGCAAATTCTTACCGTTGGTTCAAAGTTCCTTCCTTTCAAATCTGTTGGTGTGCGATTTCTGGGTTTAAAGGTTTGGTTTTTGGTTATGTTTTCTGTTTTTGATTTCTGGGTTCTGTTCTTTTTGCACGGGTTTTTAATGAGTATGTGTATTTACTTGTGATTGTTCTCGTAAAAGATGAGTGGTGCTTTTTTTTTTCCCAGTTTGGTTCTTTGGATCTGATATATTATGTTAAATGTGGTAGCGTTGTGGAGTAGAACTAGTTAGGGTAGTGATTCATGCCGAATTTAGTACAACAACGTTTGGATTTATGAGAATTCTAATATATTTGCATCTCATATTTATCATTGGCATTTAATGGATGTGTTACTGGCGTTGTTACTGTTGGTTTAGGTGGTTAATCAAATTATTAGATTTACTTGTTTAACTGTTATTGTTTTTCATTTGGTTGTTTTTCTGAAGTAATTGAAATGCATGAAACTGAAACTTGTAATGGTATGCTATGTTATGAAACTGAAACTGGAACTTGTTTAACATGTCCACGTGTTCAATGTTAGTGAACACGTGGACATTTTTAACAGGAGAAAGTTTGCGAACCTTTCCTTTTGCAGTTATTTGTATATTTTATTTTGTTTGCTTACACCTTATATTCTCCTTTGTTTAAATGAAAAATGTATATACTGGCAGTTTCTTGTTTTAGCTTAGAATATTGAAGCTTGAAATCTTTGAGTAATTTTGTGCTTCCATAAAAATGAATTTGCTGAATCATGGTGATTATTAAGATTTAACCTATTACCATGTTTTGAATCTTCATTTGATGGCGATGAGTTTATCAATAAAGTGTAAAAAAAATTAATAGATAATCGAAATTGTTATATTTATGATTTTTATTGGGTTTTGTTTGATTTTTATGCTCTTATTGATCAAGTGATTTTATTCTTTTTTTGAAGATCTATTCAACATTGAAGCTAAGGTCTATGTCATATATGGAATTGGTGGTTCTTGGCTAACAAACAAACATTATGTAGAATTTTTGTGGGTTCGAATGGAGTGTGGGTTCCACCCAAACCCTTGGGTTTTGCATGACAATCGACAACCAAACCTGCAAACTTCACAAATTTGGAATGGGAGGTGTTTGAAAGAAAAAGTATAAAGAAGATAGCAACAACCGAGGGTAACAAAGAAATCGAAAATAGTGTTTCAAAGTTAAATTGAAACACTATAATCACAAAGTCAAGTTCTTAGGTTGTTGTTTAGATATGGAAGTCCTTTTACTAGTTTATGAATATGTCAATAATGATAATTTGTTTGATCATATTTATAATAAAGATAGAGCATCCAGTATTCCTTGGGAAACACGACTAAGGATAGTCTCCAATTATCCATAAAGAAGTGAAGTCTACTAATATTTTCCTAGATGATGTATTTATTATAAAAGTGTTTGATTTTAGTACCTTCAAGTTTGTGTTAATGGATGTAACTCAGTTATCCTTAATGGTTCAAGACACCTTTGGATACTTAGACCCTGAATATTTGTAGACTAGTCAGTTAACTGGAAAAAGTGATGTATACAATTTATAAGTTATCCTTATGGAGTTAATGATAGGAATGAAAGTAATTTCAGATTGATTAATCTAAATTAATCTAATTTATGTATACAGTAGACTGGAAAAAGTTATGTATATAGTAGACTAGTCAACTGACTGGAAAAAATGATGTATACTGTTTAAGTTTATGTTTGGTTATTTTTATTATTAAATTATAATTAGTAACTTTACCAAAGTAAAAAATTAGAATAATTTTTTACCCAAAAAAAACTTGGCCTACCCGGGCCTAAGAGAAGCTGCACCTAAGCATATAATAGTGGTAAGTGAATTGTCATATAACACATTATCAAGTTGGGATCTTTAGTATTCTTTGCATAATTATTGTATTATCTTTTAATCATCATTCCATTTTTCTATCTTCTTTATCTTCTTTATTTTTTTCACTTGAATGAGGGAGATTCAAACTCAGGATTTCCATTTTATGAAAAGTATGTTTATCACTATACTATTCATGTGATCATTTTATTATCTTACAAATATAAAAAAAGAAAAACACCACAAAGATTTGTTTATTTTGTGTTCTCTCTCGCACATGGCGGTAAACATGCAACATAATTTCATTCATAGTCACACATCCTTAAAACAATTTAGGTAAAACCAATACGTAAACTGAACAAACTTTAATTTCACACAAGCCGCATGCCAACTTACAAAGAATGAGAAAACTTTGGGTAAATAATGTCATCACTAAGTCCATCACTTTCCCGTGCCCATCAAACCTCTTCTCACATTTACATAAAAATGTAAGTGTAAATATAAAAAGATGAAATTTTTTCTTATATATGCATTGTCTTTCATCCAGGTATAGATGATTTCCAACCGTATGGAAACCGTTTATTCAGGTCGTGCCACCAGTATACTACCAGTTTGATTTCAATTATCTTTTGGACGAGTGCCAATAACTTAAAATATATATAATTTAGGTTAATATTTTTACCTACTTGAAATGAGAAATATTTCACATGTAATATTACAAGTGAAATATTTTCACTTGAGAATATTTTAGACAAAAACACTTATTTGTTTTTTATTTGAATGAAAAGTGAATTTATCCCTCTTATAAATTTTTTTTCTTTCATTTAAAAACTAATTTTCGCAAAATTTATTGTTGTACGATTTCATGTTTGTGGAACACAATGGTTGACACTAGAGCTGTCAGGGTTAGTGCCTGATATTGGGGATTAACTATGGTATAAACAGGAAAGTTGTTTGTACTATACATTGCTCATTTGACTACCAGTTGGCAGCCAAATGAGAAAGTTAAAACCTTCAACAACCAGTTTTAATCGGTTGCTGTAGATAAAAACAATAATTTAATAATAATAAATATTAAAATAATATTTTAATAATAAAATAATATATAAATATATTATTTTATATTTATTTTTAATATAAAATATATTATATTAAAATTAAAATAATATATAAATAAAATATTATATTATTTTAATAATTTTTTATTGTTAAAAATTTACATTAACGTGAAAGTTATTTATTTAACAACTTCAACGTTGTGGTTAACAAATTGCTCAATGTTAACTTGTTGAAATCAACGTCAAAATTGTTAGATCAACGAGTTTGACGTTAAAGCAATGTCCCAAGTTGTTGAAACTCAACAACTTGAAACGTACGACGTTAGCTTACGTCGAACTTATTGGATCAAAAATTCCAACATTCATGTCAACAAGCTGGGTAACGTCAACTTGTTGATATCAACGTCAAAGTTGTTGGTTCAACAAGTTGGACGTTGGAGCAACGTCCCCAATTGTTGAAACTCAACAACTTTAGACATATGACATTAGTCTATGTCCAACTTGTTGGATCAACAATTCCAACGTTCATGTCAACAAGACATCAACGTCAACTTGAACTTGTTGACATCAACGTCGAAGTTTTTGGATCAATAAGTTGGATTTTAGAGCAATATCCCAAGTTGTTGAAACTATATAAATAAAATATTATAATATAAAATATTATATTATTTTAATAATTTTTTATTGTTAAAAATTTACATTAGCATGAAAGTTATTTATTTAACAACTTCAACGTTGTGATTAACAAGTTGCTCAACGTCAACTTGTTGAAATCAACGTCAAAATTGTTAGATCAACGAGTTCGACGTTAAAGCAATGTCCCAAGTTATTGAAACTCAACAACTTGACACGTATGACATTAGCCTACGCCGAACTTGTTGGATCAAAAATTTCAACATTCATGTCAACAAGTTGGGTAACGTTAACTTATTGACATCAATGTCGAAGTTGTTGGTTCAACAAGTTGGACGTTGAAGCAACGTCCCTAGTTATTGAAACTCAACAACTTCAGACGTATGACATCAGTCTACATCCAACTTGTTGGATAAACAATTCCAACGTCCATGTCAACAAATTTGACAACGTCAGCGTGTTAACATCAACGTCGAAGTTATTGGATCAACTAGTTGGATTTTGGAGCAACGTCCCAAGTTGTTGAAACTCAACAACTTTACACGTATGACGTCAGTCTACATCGAACTTGTTGGATCAACAATTCTAACGTTTATATCAAAAAGTTTGGCAATGTCAACTTGTTGACATTAACGTCAAAGTTGTTAGATCAACAAGTTGGACGTTGGAGCAACGTCTCAAGTTGTTAAAACTCAACAACTTCAAACGTATGACGTCAACCTATGTCGAACTTGTTGGATCAACAATTCCAATGTTTATGTCAACAAGTTAGGCAACGTCAACTTGTTGACATCAACGTCGAAGTCGTTGTATCAACAAGTTAGATGTTGAAGCAATGTCCCAAGTTATTGAAACTCAACAACTTCGATGTTAGAGGAACGTCTGGACTTATTGAAACTCAACAAAAATGGACATATGACGTCAACATACGTCCAACTTATTGGTTCAACAAGTTCAACGTTCACCTTAACAAGTTGGCCAACGTCAACTTGTTCACTTCAACGTTAGAGTTGTTAACTCAACAACTTCGACGTTGGAGCAATGTCTAGACTTGTTAAAAGTCAATAAAAACAGACGTATGACGTCAACATGCATCCAACTTATCGGTTCAACAAGTTCAACGTTCCCCTTAACAAATTGGCCAACGTCAACTTGATGACTTCAACGTCAGAGTTGTTGACTCAACAACTTCGACGTTAAAGCAACGTCTGTACTTGTTGAAACTCAACAAAAATGGATGTATGACATCAGCATACCTCTAACTTGTTGGATCAACAAGTCTAACGTTGTACTTAACAAGTTGGTCAACGTGAAGTTGTTGACATCAACTAGAGTTGTTGACTCAACAACTTCGACGTTGGAGCAATGTCTGGACTTGTTGAAACTCAACAAAAATGGACTTATGATGTCAGCATATGTCCAACTTGTTGGTTCAACAAGTTCAATGTTCCTCTTAACAAGTTGGCCAACGTCAACTTGTTGACTTCAACGTCAAAGTTGTTTATTCAACAACTTCAACAAGTTCAATGTTCCTCTTAACAAGTTGGCCAACGTCAACTTGTTGACTTCAACGTCAAAGTTGTTTATTCAACAACTTCGACGTTGGAACAACGTCTGGGATTGTTGAAACTCAACAAAAACATACGTATGACTTATGATGTTAGCATACGTCCAACTTGTTGGTTCAACAAGTTCAACGTTCACCTTAACAAGTTGGCCAACATCAACTTGTTGACTTCAATATCAAAGTTATTGACTCAACAACTTTGATGTTGGAACAACGTCTAGACTTGTTGAAACTTAACAAAACGGACATATGACATCAACATACGTCTAACTTATTGGTTCAACAAGTTTAACGTTGTAATTAACAAGTTGACCAATATGAAGTTGTTGACATCAACGTCAGAGTTGTTGACTCAACAACTTTGATGTTGGAGCAACGTCTGGACTTGTTGAAAGTCAACAAAAACGGACGTATGACATCAGCATACGTCCAACTTGTTGGTTCAACAAGTTCAACATTCATCTTAACAAGTTGACCAACATCAACTTGTTAACTTCAACGTTAGAGTTATTGACTCAATAACTTTGACGTTGGAGCAATGTCTGGACTTGTTGAAACTCAATAAAATGGACACGCATAATGATGACAAGATTCTAGGTGTATTCGAAGACCGGCAACGTACTCGGCCTTATATACCCACTACCTAAACCATATTAATTAACAAAACTATCTCAACTCTATGGAATTTCTGTAGCTCCAAACTTTGTCGCTGTTGTTCTTTTGCCCCACTATGCCTCTCTCTCACCGTCATCGACATTCCTCTATTGGATTACGCTTCTCTTTCTCTTTATCGCCACCGTGTCATCTACTGTTTGCCAAGTAGAACCTCTCTATCTATCTCCATGGCTGACATGTCAGATGTTGTGTGTCTAAAACTTCTAAAATATTGTATAATCCGTCGTGTCTTAGTAGAATTTGATTTTTGGGTTGTCGATTTCTCATATCTCAATTTTTTTCCACTTTGTTTTCCTCCGTTGTTCCATTTCGGGGACATTAGTTTTGCTGTACGTTTCTCAAGTACATTGAGTAGCAGAACATCTCGGTCACTCTCTCCAATAAGAGGTGGTTTTGTGCTTGAAGCAAACGATTGTAAGTTGGTGCTCTGTTGCTCGTTTTTTAGAATTTTTATTAATATCAACTCGACTTTGAGTTGGTAAACACGGATCTGATATGGCAAAACCGGGTATAGTGCGGGTCTCAGCAGACCTGAACAATACGCGTATTTTCACTCGTATTTTTCCATGGTTATTTAGGTTTTTAAGACTTTTTTCTTTATAGGATAAAGGTTGATTTCTTATGTGTGGTTTGAATGGTTGAAGTTTATTGTGTTACATTTTACTATCAGTGTTGCATAAGGTTTGTAATGGGAAAAAAAATATTGGGTATTTTTGGATTGAAAGATGGAAACAGTTAACTTATAGTGTAAAAGTGGCATGTATAACGGTTGTATTTGATGATTGTGTTGATTGTTTTTGGAGGTTGTATGCCTGTGGTTTACATGCATGATTGATGTATTTGAAGGTTGTTGATGTTATGTTACAACTGCTTATGTGTATATATATATATATATATATATATATATCAATTCATATAAAAATGTAGCAACCGTTCATAGATATACTTTGGTGTGGCTTCGTTAACATGAACAACAAGGTTGCTTTACATGAATGGCTGAACTATCCTAAATATATAGATATATATATATATATATATATGAAGTCTTGATTCTAATATTATTTTGTGTTGGTTTCTTGACCTTTTTTTTTCCTATACATGGGGTTCACAACTTCCATTGCAACTATTGGTTGAAGCAAATTTAACTCAAGGCAGTTCTGGTGTTAATCTCTCTTTGAGTATTGATATTTGAGAATGTCCACAGTTTGTTTACGGAAATGAACAAAAGTGAAAGGTTTCAGTCAAGATATCATATATATATATATATATATATATATATATATATATATTACACTGCTACATGTCAATAGATTTAGCATGTTGCAGTTTTTTAAATACGTACTGCAATTATTAACTTGTGGAAAATTGTAGATTTCATATCAGTTTGACCTGACCCAGTGTTGGAATAAGGTCAAGGTATTTGTTGTGGATATATTATTTGGTTGTCAATTATTCACTTGGATAATGTTGATGTTTGCGGTGGAGTATTAATATTTGGATTTATGACCATATTATATTTGATTCTTATTTATAAGTTCTAGTTGTATGTTCATTTATGTAGAATGCTGTTAACCTAGATTTAATCATGCCATTTTCAAACAATTTAAAACTTTGTTTCCTAATTTATATAAGGAAATTGGTTTTCAATTTGGTATATAAAATGTTAATTTCCTAAGTTGTTTAGGAATAACAATTTCGTATTAAATCATAGGATTATATGATCTACAACTTTCGAGTGAATGTAGTTTATATAATATAGATTGCAATTATCGATTTCTTAGTATTCATCACGAATTGTTCATATAATGCAGTTTATGGATTTAACTGTTTTTCATCAACAATTATATGGTCAATGGTATAGCTGTTTGTGATTACAAACAATGTGAGTTTAGTTGAGAATTGTTTTTCTATTCGTTCATCAAAGATGATTTGACAAATGGCTCTTGGTTCACAAACGTTTTCAATGCAAATGATTGTATGTTATGAGAAATAGATTGCATTGTGTGGGTGTGCATGTGGTAAGCTTGTGTATTGGATTGAGAATAGGCTTGTTTAAGGCAAGCCAAGGTGATTGTTTGTGTGACCGGTTGGTGTCAAGCATGGGATTTGCATTTGTAGGACTATGACATTGTATACAGATTTATGTTGCATAAGTTGCTGTCATATTTGTGTTGGGGTTGGGATATTATTTTGCCATCATATGTCTAATCAATAAATTCTAAAATGGCAAATTTTTCTAAATTCTAAAGCGCAAGCTTTCCACCGGTTGCACTCACATCATGGTATAGTCACGTACATATTCCAATATTGGTGCGCGGCTACACTACCGTTTTAGTGCGACTGCACTCCGATTCCAGTACAAACCTTTCATTGATAATGGATGCGTAGCTGCACTGACATCTTAGTGCGGTCGTGTACTTACTCTAGTGTTGGTGCGCGGCCGCACCAATGTTTTAGTGTGGCCGTGCACCCATCCCAGTGCAAGCATTGATAATGGGTGCACGGCTGCACTCATATCTTAGTGCGGCCACGTACTTACTCCAGTGTTGGTGCGTGGCAGAACCAGTGATTTAGCGTGGCTGTGTACCCATCCTAGTGCAAGCATTGGTCATGGATGCGTGGTTACACTTTTATCCTAGTGCGGCCGTGTACACATGATGTGAGTGCGACCGAATACTTACTTTAGTGTTGATGCGCAGTCGCGTAGCCATCCCAGTGCAAGCATTGATAATGGGTGCACGACTACACTCACATCCTAGTGCGGCCACGTACTTACTCCAGTGTTGGTACGTTGCCGCACCAGTGTTTTAGCGTGGCTGCATACCCATCCAAGTGCAAGCATTGATCATGGGTGCGCGACTGCACTCACATCCTGATGCGATCGCATACTTACTTCAGTATTAGTGCGTGGCTACACCATTATTTTAGTGTGGCTGCACACATATACCAGTGCAATCCAATTTAATTTTTAATTTTAAAATTTAGAAAAATATAATAACATAAATTGAATTATGTTTGAAACATAACAAATTAAATTGAATTATTTTTTTATAAATTAACTTAAATTGGATTAAAATATTATTTAAATACGTTTTTTATAAAATAATTTAATTAAATTTATTTCTTAAAAATATTTAAAAGTATTTTTTATTCTATATTTTATATAGTATTGAAAATATAAAAAATAAAATAAAATTTTAATGAACTTTAATAAAATTTAAAAATTTTCATATTTAATGAAATGATAAAAAGTTACCTTTACAATTTAACCTTTGAACAAAACGTATAATGAGACTAAAATATAGTTCACAGAATAGTACAATAAAGATTGAGTTATTCCTCTTGAATATTCATATGAAAAATATGGTGAATTTATTCATTTATTTACTTTTTAAGCAAACTTCAACTATATTTGAAATTAAAACATGAAACTTGAATAGACTTCAATGGATTCTATAAAACGAGTTCGATATATATTCTTATTTTTGGTGCATTCACACGATGTTAACTTGCACATTTGCAAGTCAATTCTACTAGAAATAAAGAAACTCAAAGAAGGCAAAAGATACATTATAAAATCAACCTCTAAAAGATATTGGGCTCCTAATACTGATATTACCTTGCCACAAATTATTGTTCAGAAGTATACACCTAGTTTTTATTGAAAAAAAAATCACATAAACATTTAATATAGCCATTTTTCAGTTAAATTCTTGGAAAATTGAGTGAACCATAAATTGTATGTTAAACATGAAATCAAGAAGAATCTTTATGCTATCGCCACTCATAGTGAAAAAATATATATATATATATATATGTAAAATACATAATAAGACCAATCAAAATTTTATCAACACCATTCCCTATATCAATTTTGTTGATAATATAGCCCATAAAAAATTAACGAACACGAAAATAATATAAATAAATTTATTGCTGATAAAAAAATTAATATGTAATATAAGTTAAACTTTTGATATGATTTTGAATGAACATGTAACTCCATTTAAATTTCAAAACTCTAAAATAAATTAACACTTTAATTTAATCTTTTTTCTTTCATCAAATTTACTCATCATCTAAACAAATTTCAATTCTTTCATAAATATATCAATATTTTGTAATTAAAATATCGTATGAAAATGCATTGATTGTCTAACAAAAATTTAAATCCATTTAAATAAAACTATTAGTTTTTTTTTTTATTTACAATTTTAACATTTAATAAAGCTAAAAATATAAAATACATAAAACCACGTTCATTTTTACATGTTTTGAATACCATTATTCCATAACTTCATGTTTCATAACTTGAAACATTTCTTTTTCTCTTTTAAAATAATTTAAACACATTTTTATCACTTAATAGAATTTGTAAAATACACAATAAAAATTTTACTTACCAACTAGAATTTTACCAACCCCATTACCTACATCAATTTTATTGATATTATAAATTTCAACCCATAAAAAATTAATATAAAAGAAAATAATATTTTCTCATTTTTATATTAATAAATTAATCTCGAGATTGTAACAATTTTTCCATTAAAATAATGATTATCACACATTAACACCAAAACCCCATTCTCATAATCCTTGAAATAACCATAAATAATACAAGATCTAGTCATTAAACATTCTTAAACCAAAAAATATATCCTGTGCTTCTACAATTGTTAGAGATAAAGAGGCCTTAAAATTTTTAAGACCTGAAAGTATTTGTTCGTTTTAAATTTCGAACAACCACACCAAGACCAACCAATTTTCTTTCCACACAAATTGTAGTGTCAATATTTAATTTAAAACATCCTTAACTAAGTAGTTTCCATTAGATAAGAGCTCAAACACTTGGAATCTTTCAAGCTAAATTAGAACTATGAAAATCCATAAGAAAAGAAACGGATTAGTGACAACATCTTTAATTGGAAGAGGAAAACAATGAACAACCTTTATTCCTTTTATACCTGTTTCTTTAGAAAATAATAATCAGAAGCTCAAATCCATCGCCTCCTAACATTATTGTTTCTTTAATAACTGATTTCTCACATCTAAATGAGTGAAAAACAATTACTAAAAATAATAAAACTTATCATAATGGATATTTCAGTGAAACCCACCAAATATCCCTAAACAACACTTCATATGGAAAATGCTAATATAAACTCTTATCAACTATAACTTGCCTCAAAATAAGAATCACATGCGTAAATTTTAATTTAAATACTTATCAAAATATAAAATTCAGGTAACTTATTCAACTTGTTTGTTATATACAACAAAACCAAGCATACACAATTTTGAAGATTTGCAATGTCGCCACACAATAGCATATACCTTTGTCCATCTATGTTTATAAATCACTATATTGGTGTATTTAAAAAGCTATTTGACCAATTTAAGGATTAAGCAAAACAAGTTTACATATAAATCAATTATCTTAACACGTCAACAACATTCAACATCAAATTCAACACCTCAGTTCACAAGTTCTCCAAGATGTATCAAGCACTGAAAAAAAAAAAAAAAAAACGAATAACTTCATATGAAACCTAAAATTATCCTTTCCATACAAATGTTTTTCCAAATAGAATCTACATTGTTACTCTCACAATGATGAACCAAAAATCACATTCTTATAACTGAAGCAAAATGATTACAGTTTGGGCACCAAGGGTAATTTATTTTCTCTTTTTTCATTTAATTATATTTTGTAACCTTTACATAGTTCACATGGAATTATAATGCTACTAATTACAATAACAAATAAACCGTTAACACAAAGTATCATAAAAGTCAAACCAAGTAACAAACAGTTATATCAAAATCGTATAGCTTCTAACACCTATTAAAAAAATTTTAGTAGATGCTTTTTGTAACAATCATTGAACACACATGATGGAGTTACAATAAAATTCTCACGAATTACCAACTTGCCCAACAGTAAACACATCAAACGTTACCTATGACAACAACAACATTCAGTCATTTAACAAACTACAAATAATAAAAGAACTCTTTGTTTTTGCTATAAAGATTGACAGATAAAATCAGGTAATGTGTCCACAAAGCGAAAAAAAATATATGGGAAGCTACATGATTCTCTAGGACCCAACATGCACATATATAAAACCAATATGAGAATTGGCCAAGATCCATGAAATCTTACTTATATCATCTATAAATGCACCGGATCTCAAAACCTTGTTAAGACGTTCAGCGTCCTGCATCTTTTGCAACATTCATCTATCAATTAACATCTTATTCGCAACATTTACCTTTTTAGTTTTCACAATCATCTCTTCGAGTTGCACTCTAATTTGATGGTTCTCACTCATAACCAAGTCCAAAGTTTTAATGTTCTCCTTTGAGTCCGCCTTCAACTGAGAACTAGTATGTGCATAACAATAGAAACCAGATTTAAACACACTACATTGACTTAAAATAGTATCTTGATTTCTTAGTGATGCAAAATGAATTAGAATTTCAATGTTAGCTGCTATATTTCTGAATCACAGTAGCAAATCAATAATGTTTGGAGATCATATAATCCAACTAGAACATCTTATAATGAACATACCCAGTCTTTGGTGCTACAGCTCCTCTCAACTTCATACTTCATTCCTACATAAACTCCAACTACAATTCCTATTAAAGCATAAAAGAAATCATCAAACTTATTTGTCCGCCAAATTCAGATTACATGTACAACCTGTTTTAGCAAGTACTTACATGCAATATGCACATACTTATACTAACTTACCCAATATACACCTTCTTTAAACATCTTCTACAACTGCAATGACAACTCTATAAGTTAGCAAGATCAATAACTTATGTATCATGTGTATGCATCAAAGTTTGAAGTCCAAAATTATCTCAACTGAAGGAAAAATTGATTTTTGAATTTAATACGAAAACGAGGATTTAAAAAAAAAATTCAAATAAAAACACACTCGATCGATGCTAATAATAATAATTCAATAATTAGATTAATAAGATTGAATCTTACCTTGCATGAAATTGAATTAATTCTTTTTTATTTGCAGATTCTTCACCACCCGATCTTCCTTATTATGACTCTTTACAAAAAAAATTGTATGTGGGCACAATCTGGAAGAATTAAATCATGAAATCTTTTTCATTAATGGAAGTTTTTGGTTCATGTAGCCAAAAATTCTCTCCTTTTTTTCACTCTTTTTTTTTACCAATATAAAACACTTTTTTTTTTTTTTTTTTTTATAATGATAAGTTAGAGTTTTCTAATTTAATAAGGAATACAATTTCCTAATTAAATTAGAAAACTTAATTCAAATCCAATATGAAATCAAATTTCTTATTGGTTTAGAACTCTTTACTTTTAATTTAATATGAAATCTAATTCCTATTAAATTAAAAATTCTTTAATTTAATTTAATATGGATTCTAATTCCAATTAAATTAAATTACTATATCCATTAATTAAAAGATTTTTCATTAAATTAAATGATTCTAAATCATAAATAATTTAATGACATCATTTAAAAATGAACTCTTAACCTCTACAAATAATTAAATAATTAACGAGTAATTAAATAATTACTTATATTTACATAATCAAATTATTTAAATTATTTGTGAACGTATTCATAAAATTGTATGTACACTTATAATTAAACAATCCAATTATATTCTTCCATTTGTTTCTTTATATGGTTATGAGCTAGAAAGAGGACCAAATGGACATACAATTTGAGCTCCAATAATATCGAAATTATTAATTAAAATTTTTAATTAAATAATTCACTATAATTAACTTTAAAGTTACTCCACTAAAAACTTAAGATTGCGCTCTCAAAATTGTAGATGTTTTATACAATCTGAATTTTCAGTGTCCATCAATTTAATCTTTCATATGATTCGATTCTCCACGAGTTGTTCATAATCAGAGTTAGGTCATTAAAGTCTGTTATACCTCTCTAATTATATCTTATTCCATTAAGTACCATTGATTCTCTAATGAAAAATATATTCATAACAACTTATGAATTTATCTTTCAATTTATTTACAAATAGAAAGTTGAGCGCTCTTATTGTTCAAGACTCAAATCAACACTTAAGAGAACTACTCATATATTTCTCGAAAAAATGAGTGGATTCCACTATTGTGTAGAATGTTCGCAGCCACTTATTAAATCACATCTCCAAAGTATGAAGTTTATTGACTGTAAATCTATAACAGTCTCACCCATGTAAGTTAAAAGATATGACTCAATAAATAGGAATCTATAAAACACTCAGGATTAAGATCAATTCATATATGATCATCTAGTTGATAAATATGAATTTCTTTATTTAACGAATATTAATAAAAAAATTCATTTTATCATGGTCTAGTCCTATATAATCTCTATTATATAAGGTGTCTCCATTTTCATGTCGCTACATGAACGATCCCAGATAAGATCATTGTACCAAATACAAAATGGATCGCCGTTGTAGATTTATCACAAGCAAAATATCTAGCTTTGTTTACTTTCTACGGACTCTTTAGATTATTGACCTCAAACTAAATCCTCTTATATATAACACTTATATACTTAATTTGAGACTACATAAGTAACCATGGATGTTACATGATATTTGTATGAAGCAAACATTTAATAAATGCACAAAAATTTAACAAAATAAATATATTTTATTATTTAATTTAAATATTTACAAATTACAAGCTCTTAGGGCACATTACCCTAACAATCTCCCATTTGCCCTTAGAGTAGATGAGACATGTCTCGTAATCCTAGACCCTCTAGATGACCTTCAAATACTTTAGCCGTTAAAGTCATTGTAAACGGATCAGCATGGTTGTCTTGTAAAGCTATTTTTATCACCGACACATATCCTCTCTGTACTATCTCTCTAATGAGATGATACTTTCTTTTTATATGTTTTCCTCTCTTATGGCTTCTTGGTTCTTTAGAATTAGCCAGTGCATCACTATTATCACAGTAAAAGTGTGATTGGATTATCCATATTTAGAATAACTTCCAAATCTGTCAAGAACTTACGGAGCCAAATTGCTTCTTTAGCTGCTTCACAAGCTACTACATATTCAGCTTCCATAATGGAGTAAGCGATGCAAGATTACTTAACACTTCTTTATACTATAGCTCCACCACCTAAGGTGAATACTGACCCAGATGTAGATTTTCGAGAATCCTTGTCTGATTGAAAATCAGAATCTGTATATCCTGTTGAAATCAAATTCTCGCTAGAATGCACAAACATATAATTTCTTGTTCTTCGAAGATACTTGAGAATACATTTTACTGCTACCCAATGATCCAATCCTGGGTTAGATTGATAACGACTAACTACTCCTACTAAATAATATATGTCAGGTCTCGTGCATAACATAACATGCATGCGACTGTCTACCGTAGAGGCATAGGGAATTCGTCTTATATCATCAATCTCTTGAGGTGTCTTAGGAAATTATTCATTTGACAAGTGAACTCTGTACTGAAAAGGTAAATAACCTTTCTTGGAATTCTACATCGTAAAGCGTACAAAGATTTTATCAATGTACGATGCTTGAGACAATGCTAACAGTTTGTTCTTACAATCTCGTATGATTTGGATCCGAAGAACATAACTAGTCTCTCCCAAATCTTTCATTTGAAATTGATTAGCAAGCCAGTTCTTTACATCAGATAATGCTCCAACATCATTCCCAATGAGAAGGATATCGTCGATGTAAGTACGAGGAAAACCACTTTCTTATCAATGATACGTTTGTATACACAAGGTTCATCGACATTTTGCTCAAAACCATAAAACTTGATCAATGTATCAAATCTAATATTCTAAGATCGAGAAGCTTACTTAAGCCCATAAATGGACCTTTGCAACTTGCAAACCTTTTGCTCTTAATCTTGAATCACGAATCCCTCTGGTTGCATCATATAAATGCTTTCATCAAGATTGTCATTCAAGAATGTAGTCTTAATATCAATTTGCCATATCTCGTAGTCGAGACATGTAGCTATGGATAGATGAATGCGAATGGACTTAAACATGGCTACTGGCGAGAAAGTTTCTTCATAGTCAACTCCCTCTTTCTAAGTATACCTCTTTGCCACTAGCTGAGCTTTGAAGGTCTCCACCTTCCCATCCACTCCTCTTTTCCTCTTGTAGATCCATTCGCAACCTATGGGTTTTACCCCATCTGGTTGATCCATAAGTTTCCCAAACTGAGTTTGAGTATATAGACTCCATCTCGAGATTCATAGCTTTAAGCCATTCTTCCTTATTAGAATCTTCTATTGCATTATGATATGTCAATGGATCATCTATACACTCATTGGAGATAGTAATTTGTGCTTCTTCGATTTCTTTGTAACGGATTGGTAGTTTAATAACCCTCCCACTACGAGGAGATGGTAGATGATTCTAATGGAAGTCTGTCGATGCTCAGATGTGGTCTTAACTATGTTATTCTCAACAACTGTTGTTGATTGAATACTAGTTTAACTAGGTAATAACTCCTCAAGTACAACCTTACTTCGAGGTTTATGTTCTTTTATATAATTATCTTCAAGAAACGTAGCATTTATCGATACAATTACTTTATTATCTTGAGGATCATGAAAGGATCCGTCTCTAGTTTCTCTGGAGTAGCCTACAAATATACAAACTTGTGAACGTGGTTCTAGCTTCCCAGTCTTATTTTTCAGCACATGTGCTGGACACCACCATATGCAAAAATGTTACAAACTAACTTTGCGACCATTCTACAACTCTAAAGTTGTTTTAGGAATAGACTTAAAAGGAACTACATTCAGGATATATACTGCAGTTTGTAGTGGATATCTCCAGAAAGAACTAGGCAAATATGAGAAACTAATCATGGATCTCATCATATCCCGCAGGGTTCGATTTCTTCTTTCTGCAACACCATTTTGCTGTGGTGTTCTAGGAGCTATGAGTTGGGATATAATCCCATTCTCAATCAAGTAATCCTTGAACTTTGTATCAAGGTACTCTCCTCCACGATCTGATCATAGAGCTTTTAATGTTTTACCTAATTAATTTTCAACTTCAGCTCTAAATTCTTTAAACTTTTCAAAAGTTTCAGACTTCTGTTGCATTAGATAAACATACCCATATCTTGAATAGTCCTCAATGAAAGTGACGAAATATTCATAACCACCTCTAGCTTTAACATTTATTGGACCACAAATGTCCGAATGTATAAGCTCTAGTGGTTCTTTAGCTCTATAACCTTTTATCTTAAAAGCTCTCTTAGTTATTTTACCTTCTAGACAAGATTCACAAACCGGTAAAGTGTTAATCATTAACTCACTTAAAGTTTCGCTCTTTACTAATCTATCTATTCTATCAATATTAATGTACCCAGGTCTTAGATGCCAAAGATAGGTATTATCGTTGGGAGAAATCTTTTGCCGTTTTGCTTTTGGTTTTTCAACTTTGAACAATTCAGCATTGATTAGTGAATTACGTGTTAACAATCTTAATATGTATATGTTGTTTTCTAATATTCAAATCATTTTTAGAAATAATAACTTCTTTATTACTAAAAGAAATTGAATAATTATGTTCCAACAATCTAGAAACTGAAACCAAATTTCTTCTAAAATTCGAAATATAATAAACATTGTTCAAAATAATAAAACAACTATTTGAAAACTAAAGTCTAACTTTTCCCACTACTTTAGTTGAAACAACATCCCCAATGCCAATTCGCATGGTAAACTCGCCCTCATCAAGTTCCCTTTAAGAATCAATCAACTGAAAAGAAAAGTAAATATGATTAGTGGCTCATGAATTAATTATCCAAGTGAATATATCATTCTCCACTAAACATGATTCAATGACGAGTAAATCATATTTACCTTTCATTTTCTTTTTGTTCTTAAGCTCTTCGAAGTACTTTGGACAGTTCCTCTTGCAATGTCCTTCCACATCACAATAAAAATATTTTCCTTTGAATTTGGAAGTCTTAGAGCCCTTCTGCTTCTTCTTTGTGGTAGCCTATTTCTAGGGCTTTGCCTTAGCCTTACTGGTGGTCTTTTTCCTTTTATTTTTATTAGAGGTGGAAGTTTCAGCAACATTTGTTTCACCAAACTTAATCTTATCCTTATTCATGAACTCATAAGTTGTTAGTTCATTAAGCAATTGAGTGATATTATACTATAATTTATTCATAACATAATTACTCTTGAACTACATAAAACTCTTTGGAAGAGTTTGTAGTATCATGCTTACTTGGCTAGGCTCATCAATCACCCCACTATGATTTTTGGCTGTATTAAAATAGGTCATCATATTCAAGACATGCTCTCGAACTAATGTCCCTTCCTTCATCTTAGCAGTCATAGTAGTACAAACAGCTTCGTGTCGCTGCTGCTTAGAAGGTTGCCCAAACATCCTTTGTAATGATAGCATCAACTTAGATGTTGTTGCTATGCTTTTTAGCAAGCACATCGAACATTCCTACTAATAGGTAGCAATGGGCCTTTTCATTAGCCTTAACCTAGTTTTGGTGGGTTTCACGTACATTATGTGCAGCATTTGCCTGTGGCACAAAAGGATGCTCCTCCGTCAGGACAAGCTTTAGGTCCTCACAGACCAAAATGGTGTTCATGTTATTTTTTCATTTAACATAGTTATCTTCATTCAATTTATCATTGGCAAGTATAATAATTAAAGGTGATGGCATTGCTGAAATAATAAACCAAACATTTTATTTAAAATTGCATTCACACAAATATCAATAAGTTTTTTGCATAAAATTAAACGTAACGCATGATAGACGAATAATAAATCAGAAATACCCTAAAAAGAATTACTATGCCACAATAATCTAACATGCCACAAATAAATGCCACCTTAGGGTAAGTAAAATAGTTGTATGTTAGATTGAGGAAATCGCAATTAAATATATAATAGAATAACTCTTATTTCTATATAATTTGACTACCGCTTATTTCAGTCACAAAATTAAATTATTAATTAATTAATTCCTTTATGAGTGTAACTCATCATTTCAGATCTCTCAAACTTAACTTAAGAATTGCTAGCCTTAGGGTAGGTTAATCCCAAAATACATTCAAAAATCATATCCATTAAGAAGTCAACCTTGATACTGACCTAAATGGATACCACCCTTAGGGGGATGAAAACAAAACCGTCTCGAGGTGCCATTCAAATGTCACGGTGTTGAACTAATAATGGAGATCGTGAGATATATTGTCATATATCCTTCTCCTACTCATTATTCTAGGATTAGGGTTTTCTACTTATTATTCCTACTTATTATCTTAGATTATTAATGACTAAAAAGTATAATTTAAGTTACTAGGAATTAGTGTGTTATTAAAATCGACATCCTATTAACACCTAATAAATTACCGGATTTTTAACTCTTAAAATCTAATTTATTTTTAAGGATCTAATCTAGATAATCTAAACTCTTTAATTATGGAGATTAGATTTAATGTGAAATTACCCAATTTTAACTCTTAAGATCCAATCCACATTATAAGCCAATTATATGAAAAATATCTTTTAATCACATTAAAACTATATTTTTAATTGGTTTACTAATCTAAATAAATTAAACTCTTTAATTAAATTATATTAGAAACAATGTGAATTATCCAATTTTAACTCTTAAACTCTAATCATATTATAAATACCAATTATTGAGATATATGTTTTTAATCACATTAAAATTAATAATATATTTCTAATTTGTTAACCTAGAATTTTCAATTAAAATCCTAATAAATTATGAAATTGGTATTTTATGTATTATTATTTCTATTTTAACTAATAAACTATTTAACAGGAAAAATAAATAATAATACATGTATATATGTCATATTATAATGCAACGAGTAGCTACTCTTTATCCTATATGACATATTTTATGATTAAACATGTTATCAACAAATTATTCAATCATCACATGATAAACAATTTAAATAAATAACATGTGATTGATTGGGTTATTTGACTTTAACAACCTAAAACTAATATTTCAAGATTACAAAACTTAACTAAGGCATTCATTGATCTTCACTTGTAGTCTTCATAATCTTCAAGAATTACATAGACTTTATTGGACTCAAAATTAAATCTAATTTAACAATCAAGAACATCTATCAAATGGATTGGGCTAGAAGCCTATTTTTTATTTTTGAACCCAATATAAATTATCCAAAACAAGTGGACAATTTTTAATAATATTTACAATTGAAACGGAAACCCGAAATTCGAGAAAAATTGAAATTGGACTGAATGTGGGCTACTTGGAAACAGCCTAACTACTGTCATAGTAGCTTTTGGGTTGCCTGAAAAACAGCCCAACTACTACCACATGGCAACAGTTTTTGGGCTGCCAGAAAACAGCCCAACTGTTGGCTCATGGCAGTAGCTGTTGGGCTGGCTTAAAATAGCCCAGCTGCTGCCAAGTAGCAGCAGCTTTGTGCATCACATGCCAGCTGCTGCCTGGTGTGCAGCCCACATGCACAAAACTAGTATATTATTTGCAGTTGTACCACGCCTACAGAAGCGCACACAGTCCGTCAATTCAATAGTTCAATAACAGTTATGTCGTTTCACACAGTCCTTCGCAATTAATTACTCGGAAAAATAAATAAATAAATCTTAAATCTATAAATTTACAACGAAAAAAAAATTACTACAACCAACTTGCAAATTTAATCAAATTAAATTAGTTAAAGAACCATATAATTAACGATCAATCCATGCAAATCTCATCCATCAACATGAATAAATAAAAATATGCACATCAATAATTAATGTCTACTCCATAACATACAACAAATAATAATCAAAAGGAAATTTACCAATTATTGAATCAATTATTAAACTAACGAAACGGGGCTTTGATACCAATTGAAAGAAAAATTGATTTTTGAATTTAATGCGAAAACATGGATTTAAAAAAAAAAAAAATCAAATAAAAACACACCCGATCGATGCTAGTAATAATAATTCAATAATTAGATAAATAAGATTGAATATTACCTTGCATAAAATTAAATTGATCCCTTTTGATTTACAGATTCTTCATCACCCGATCTTTTTTACTATGATTCTTCACAAAAGAAATTGTGTGTATGTACAACCTCCAAAAATTAAATCACGAAATTTTTTTAATTAATGGAAGTTTTTTGTTTCTGTAGTAAAAAATTCTCTCTTTTTTTTCACTTTTTTTTTTTTTTTTTTTACCAATATAAAACACATTTTTTTTTTATAATGATAAGTGAGAGTTTTCTAATTTAATAAGGAATATAATTTCCTAATTAAATTGGAAAACTTACTTCAAATCCAATATGGAATCAAATTTTTTATTGGTTTAGAACTCTTTACTTTTAATTTAATATAGAATCTAATTCCTATTAAATTAAAAATTCTTTAATTTAATTTAAGATAGATTCTAATTCCAATTAAATTAAATTACTATATCCATTAATTAAAAGATTTTTCATTAAATTAAATGATTTTAAATCATAAATAAAATAATGACATCTTTTTAAATTGAACTCTTAACTTCTACAAATAATTAAATAATTAATTATATTTAACTAATCAAATTATTTAAATTATTCGTGAATGTGTTCATAAAATTATATGTACACTTATAATTAGACAATCCAATTATATTATTCCCTTTGTTTCGTTATGTGGCTGTGAGCTAGCAAAGGGACCAAATGAACTTACAATTTGAACTCCAATAATATCGGAATTATTAATTAAACTTTTAAATTAAATAATTCACTATAATTAACCATAAAGTTACTCCACTAAAAACTTAAAATTGTACTCTCAAAATTTTATATATTTTATACAATCTGAATTTTCAGTATCCATCAATTTAATCATTTCATATGATTCGATCCTCTACGAATTGTTTATAATCAGAGCTACGTCATTAAAGTCTGTTATACCTCTCTAATTATATCTTATTCCATTAAGTATCATTGATTTTCTAATGAACAATTTATTCATAACAACTTATGAATTTATCTTTCCATTTATTTACAAATAGAAAGTCAAGCGCTCTTATTGTTCAAGACCTGAATCAATATTTAAGGGAAATACTCATATACTTCTCACAAAAATGAGTGGATTTCACTTTTGTATAGAATGTTTCCAGCTACTGATTAAATCACATCTCCAAAGTACGAAGCTTATTGACTGTAAATCTATAACAGTCTTACCCATGTAAATCAAAAGATATGACTCAACAAATAAGAGTCCATAAAACACTCAAGATTAAGATCAATCCATATATAATCATCTAATTGATAAACATAAATTTCTTTATTTAACGGATATTAAAAAGAAATTTATTTTATCATGGTCTAGTCCTATATAATCTTTATTATATAAGGTGTCTATATTTTCATGTTGCTACATGAACGATCAAATACAAAATGGACCGCGGCTGTAGATTTATCACAATCAAAGTATCCAGCTTTATTTGATTTTTATGGACTCTTTAGATTACTGATCTCAAACTAAATTCTCTTATATATAACACTTATATACTTAGTTTGAGACTACATAAGTAACCATAGATGTTACATGATATTTGTATGAAGCAAAGATTTCATAAATGTACATAAATTGAATAAAATATATATTTTTTATTATTTAATTTAAATATTTACAAATTACAAACTCTTAGGGCACATTACCCTAACATCGACTTAAGGACAACAAGGAAATCTATTAATTTTTGGAATGGACTAATCTAAATGATTTGAAACAAACTTGTTACACATGCTAATTTAGCCAGACAATGGACTAATCTATTTATTCATGCACCAAAATCCTCTACCCAGTAAGCCAAAAACACACAAGACTAAAACCGCAAGAAAAACCTTGTTTGAGTCAACTCCTCCAGAATCAGTCTGAGATCCTCTCTCTCATAACGAAGCTTTTGAATCTCTGACCTTCACCGCTTCAACCACAAGTTGTTTCAATATTGATGATGATTTACGACCTCTTTGGTTCCTCTCTTCTTTCTCTATACCTATAACCACAAACCCAAAAAAGAGATAAAGAAGATGAGGTTGCTCCAATATTGATAATGATTTACAACCTCTCAGGTTCCTCTCTTCCTTCTCTGCTTCATGTGTTCCAATAATACAATGAGGAGGGTATGAAGGATCAAGAATATTAGGATTATGAGATCGAGAAAAGTAAAAACAAACCAGTTTTTGTCACAGAATGCTCTGGTAAGCCTCATTGCCTCATCCACCAGTTTACAACCTCTCTGGATCCGCAACTTTTGGGATGCAAACCATTCGGATTGACTTCAAGTAGCAATTAGATCTAGGGTTTCTGTTTTTCATCTTCTGGTTCTGATGACAAGGGAGAGAAAAGGGACAAAGGGTATTACTTCCTTAACCGGTTCCCCACTTCTAATCATTTTTAACTATTTTTTATTTTTTCTTATTTTCTCACCGTTGGATCATCATCCAACAGTTCACCTCTCTTTTTTTCTTTAATTCGTATGATACGAATGTTTTTTAAATTTGTATCATAGTTGTGTCCCTGATATTGATATCATTTTCATATGTATCATTCTTTGGAAAGACAAGTGCTTTTGTTATTTTCAGTTATGTTCTCACTTCACCAACATATTTCCGCTTCATTATCAGAACTTTTTTTTTTTTTTAATGTCTCATTGGACTCACATGTTGACATGCCATAATTAATTGATAAATATTTCAACTTGTGCCTCCATAATTTATGTGACAATTTAATTCACGTTATCAATTATGCACTTATAAAGTTTAATTTTAGGTGAATTAATCTAATTTTTGTTTCCAACGGGCTTAAGTTTATGTTTAGTTTCTTGTCTTTTATTAAATTTTGATTATTGAACTATTAAATTGATGTAAAAAAATTATTATTAAATTATAATTACTACCTATCTAAAAAAAATTAAAACAATTTTTCACCCAAAAAGCTTGGCCTACCCAAGCCGAAGAGGAGCTCCACCTTTACCCATGATAGTGGTAAGTGAAATGAATTGTCATTGGTGTATTTAATGTCATATAACACATTATTAAGTTGAGATCTCTAATGTAAAGATAATTATTGAATTATCTTTTAATCATCAGACGACTTTTCTAATATCATTTCTATCTTTTTTTTTTCCCCATAATTTTAATAAATGAATGGTAGCATTTTCAATCTTGTAACATTTATTAAATTTGACAACAAATTTGACAGCTGTCTTATATCTTAAAGATTACATACAATCTCATTTATGTGTACTAGCTCGCTTCCCTTCTTTTGATTCAGCTCTTTTCCCTTCTAGAAGGTTCAATTTTAGAATTAGTACTTGTAATGGACAAAAAAAATGGCTTCATCATGCTCAACCACGGTAACTTTTGTCTTGGGTTTCAGTCTTTCTAGACATATTACAGGTCTTGTACAAAATTGCCCTTCTACATAGAGAGAAACTTGAGTAATTGCGCTAAGTGGCTATTTAAAAAGAGTAAGAATTCTATGTCAATGTTGACATGTTGCTAATCATTTTATTACAGAAATTTAAGTTTGAATGATGTATGAGAGAGATAAAATGTATAAATCTTGATCATCTATTTTTTAAATAACAATATATCAATATATTATATTAATTAAAAAAAGGTAGAAAATCATTACTCATTAAGAAAACTTAGTAATTGTTCGAACATCTTTCAATATGATTGTACTAAGTGGCTATTAAAAAAACTTGAGCGGAATGGGATGCAAATACATCTTTTACCCCTCGGCACAATCAGAGAGGGAGTTGCATAGTGTGCCATTGCAGCCAAAACATTCAATTTTTATAGTAGGATCAAACTTTACAAACATTTAAATGTAACAACCCGCATTGTAGGGATAGCTCAGTTAACTCTAACCAAATTGATAAATAAATTTTTTAAACTTTATTATTGGGATGTGTATCCACCCCTTAATTGGTTTGTCACATAACTAAAGAAAAGATTTTGACTTTAGAGAGAGTAGCGGTCCCATTGATTCTATTCAAAGATAGAAATAGTGTTTGTGCGCTGTCGGTTTGCATGGCTTGTGATTATTACTTATTTTGTATTAATTTTGGTTAAATTTTACGTACATGCAATGTTATAAATACATAATATTACAATTCATAACCTAACATTAATTATGCGAACTATGTAATCACAAATTACAAATATGAATTTTAACAAAATGTACCTAGTAGACGTGATTCATAAAGGTGAACTTGCTGTGTAAGAGATCATTACAAAACGATACAAGTGTTTTTGATCTTTGTCATAGTCATGCATATACATGCTACTTGCATGTCTTGCCCTTTTCATACACGTAATAAATTTTTCTCATAGACTCAAGTGTTTGTGTGTGAGTTGGAATATAAGAATGGATATGCATACATCGCTTGAATCATATAAGTGTGTTTATATTAGTCTTCTTGATCTCTGACTTTCACAAACATCGCTTGAATTTGGTTAAGGTGATTAAAACCTTAAAATTTGAGTTCATTTTCTCAGTTGAGTAGAGAATTTGTAAGCACTCCATGATGGAAAAATAACAAAATCAAACGATTTGATAATGAGTAAAATATTCTGAGGTAAACATTTTATCTAGCTCAAAGTCAAAATCGCTAACTTAAATATCACTAGACAAGCAATGAGACTTGTAACGGGGATTGTTACAATTTAATTGATTAGCAGTTAAAATATTCACAGAGAATAGAACAACAGTGGACAAAATAATTTGAATATAATTTTCAAGAAATTATTTTTTCTTGAATATAATAATTAATTGCTAGTTAATATATAATATTAATCATGTCACCCAAGAAATATGCTATCATTTCTTTTTTTTTTTTTTTAATTACTGATACCAAATTAAAATATTATTGGAACCAATTGAAATAAAACTATAAAGCGTGATCCGAATTTTTGTTTTAAAAAATGAGAGTGGACTATTTACACTGAGGCAAATCCACTTTATGCGTATACTGTCATTTGTTTAAAAAAAGAAAAGAAGAAGAAAAAGAAACAAGCTATCATATGTCATTCTAAACCGCCCGCCAAATCACATTAAAAACCAGGGACGTGCTGCGATTTATACCTTGTCTTTTTCTACTGTCAAGCTCACTCAAAACCATTGCACCACTGGTTTTCTAAATCCATAAGGGGTAAATTGCATAAACGTTTAAGGTTTGGTATAATTACATAAAAATGATGATTTTGGAAAACTCGTACTAACCTCCCTTGAGATACAAAAAACTTAGCACAAACCTCCCATATCATCATTCAACAGCTGTTAAATCTTTATGATCAACAATCAAAGATAGAAAAATTTAAAAATTAGTATGTACTGATATAATATATATATATACTAGTAACTTCATATACAATCATACAAAGCGGAGACATTATAAAATATAAGAGAAACACAATGATTAAACCACTATAAGCATTTCCATATTAGCATATTCACAATCTTGTGAATGTTTGTAGATGGTCGTTGGTTTCGTTGGTTAAAGTGCTAACAGTCAATGCCAAGAGACATGATTCTACACGTGGTAAATACAATTTCCCTATTAATTATGTGGATAGACCCCTTACCTTTGTGAGGACTAATACCTCCCGTATAGAACTAGCTCACCGGATTGCGCTACTAATATTTTTATCCTGATTAATTTTGGTAATCCCCTAGATCAGCCCAAATCTGACCAAAAAAAAAAAAAATCTTGTGAATGCTCACCTATCACTTGATTTGACAACTACAAAGTAGATTAATCGATGCACTTTTTGGATTATGCCTCGCAAAAGGGGAATGAATAATAAAATGGTCCCAAAATTTCACCACTTGTCATAAGTATGAAATGTGTTGAGTTCATAAATTTTGAACATTGACATATCAAATAGGGGCTTTAACTAGGTTCACAAGTGCTTTAATTCATGAATAATATAGGACATTGCCTTTCCATGATTTCCATGACAATCCCTTGGCTATGCAATTACCCTTTAATGTTGAAACTTTGGAATTCATAAATACATTTTGGTCTTATATGGCAAGGTTGTGCACATTTCCCAAATATATATTTCCAGCCATCAAATTGTTTAATCAAATATAAATTTTCCCGTGCCTTTGCTGCAATGGCAAAGGCACTGCCAGGGACCACTCTTGGTCCTTGGTTCGAGACACCACAGTCACATTTATGGTTGTACTTTTCCTCACTTGTGTGTAGGTCTCCTTTCATCTTTATGTGGGTTGCCCCCTCTCATATGGGAACCATCTTTCGGGTCGATGCCATCAGTGTCTGATTCTGTTTAATCTTAATTATTTCATGAGTCAGTTTCATCAATGTAATGTAATAAATATATATATTTTTTCTCAAATATTAGTATTACTTGGAACTTTGGTGACAAGTAAATAATAATTGATAAGGTAAATGAAGTAGCACAAGTATGGAATTTCAAATTGTTTTCTTTCTCTATATGGTCCCATACTCCCACCACAATAAATTAAACTTCTAAAACATTTTTAAAAAATATTACATAGCACCGGAGGTATGTCTTAACTATGAGTAGAGAATTCAATTTTCATGAGCATACAAATATCTAAAACCTATTAATTACTCTTTTTTTGACTTTTAAATTCAAAAATTAAAAAAAAAAAGAGAAAGTGTCATACGGTAATATCATGTAAGTGTGAAGGGTTTATTATTAACTTTTCCCAATTTTTTTTGTTAACAATTAATTAATTACAAATATACTTGAATTTTCAATTTTAATTAAAATTATAAAATAAAATTTTTCCTTAAAAATATTTACATTTAAAAGAAAAGGTTAAAGGCCACTTAACCTTACCTTAGAAAAGATTTATTTTTAGTTAAATCACAATTCTCCACTAATTGCTATTAGTGCCATCCATACAAATATATTTCACAACTCTCACTAGGCTCCTTTTAATCCATCTTTCTCCACTTTTCACACTTCTTTATATTAAATGTCTATCATTTACAATAATTTATATGAATACATGCATTCTTAATTAAATTATTCTCTGCTCATATGAAAATAACATATTTTTGGCACACATGGTGATTAAGAAATAATGTTTGAAGAGTTTTAAAATTTATTTGGAGTAGGTTTAGGAAAATATTATTTTGTGCATTAATACAAAATCCTAATCAACACCAAAAAATAGATAAATTAATTTATTTATAAACATTTTGTACAGTCATTTAACTTCAAATTACTTTTACAATTTCATTTATTTCACTTATCAGACATTTTATATAAGAAGAATCATAAAAATTATATATATGCTCACTGTTAATGTCAAAATCTGGTCAGATAATCCAGATCTCTAATCAACGAGATTCTTTTTGGGCCCAAGCTGCAATCCACAGAAAATAAGAGAAAGAAAGGAGAAAACAGAGGCAGAGGAAGAAGAAAACGAGAGAAGAAAGAAGAAAAGCACACAAGATCTACGTGGTTCGGCCAAAGGGAAGGCCTACGTCCACGACGCCGACGTCAGCTTCAGTGAGGGGCGCGACAGTCACTGTTATTACTGTTCATTTTGTTACGGCTGTAGAGAGAGAAAACAGTAAAGAGAGAGAGAGAGCTAGAAAGAACCAGCCCCTTTACAATGAAAATCACTCATATTTATCGGGAGAGAGAGGAGCTACAGTAATAGTATAACTTAAATAGGAAAGCATTAAATGCATATTACAATTTTCAAAGTCTTCTGTCACAAAGTCTGAGTCGTCTAACATGGTAGGTGAGATCCCCGAAAATCGCGCTGCTAACATTCTGAGAAGGGCTTGGCGCGTGCACGTCACGCTGTCCACGAGTTGGGGTGGTTCTGGGCAAGCAGATCTGAGCGATCAAATTCGACGGACAGGCTGACGGATAGCGATCAGCGCCAGCGGTCAGTAGACAGAATCAGCGGTCAGACTGTCAGCAGACAGGATCAGCGGTCACACTGTCAGCAGTCAGATGTCAACGAGCAGCCGGGCGAGTAGATCTGGACATCTTGTTGCCGCTGGTTGCTGTTAGAACTTTTTGACAGTAAATGTAAACCTCAAGAACACATCCATTAAAACAACAACTTTGAGAACGCAAACGGCATCAACCGGGAAACCCTACTTGCCACGCTATAGAGCATGAAAATCCCTTTCCGAAAACATATTATAATAGGCAACCTGACATCCGAGCACAAAGTTATGTCTGTTTCTTTAGACCAGTAACTTGGGTCTTTGTCTGTTGGGACGGTTTTAGCAGGTTATCTTACTGGGCCTCTGGGCTTTTACCAGCCCACTTACAGTAGTCTAAAAAGTACATATAACACTCACTTTATCACTCTTTCACTACTCCGCTTTATCACTCCAAACAACACTTGTCGCAATCTACATGTCATACCATAACACAAATCCAAAGGAGTTGTTTTCAACAATGACCACAATTTTATTTACTGATTTTTGTCTATTTTTCCCCATATCCTAGCTGGATTGAATGACATGTTTTCTTCGACGCTACCGACCAATAATGGTCCACAAAGAACGAGAAAATTTCTGAAAGTTGTGTGTGTGTAAAGATCATAAATGAAAGCTAAAAACCAAAGCAAGACAAGTTCCCAAAATTGTGTTTCAGTGAGTATAAAGATCACAAACAAAAACTGGAAACCAAAGCATGCACATGCAAGTTTCCATAGTTGTGCGTGTGTACCTTTATTAAAGCAACAACCATTAGTTGGGACAGTGTTTAGAGAGCAAGAGAAACGCAATGAAAGAGAGATGGTAAGAGAGAAAAATTAGAGTGGGATTGGTTGATTGAGAGAGAGAGAAAGAGAGTGTGACATTTCACCAAAACCATTTTTTATTTTTTCGATTATTGGGATTGGCCTAAGATACAACTGGAACCTACCGGGATAGAACACTGATGACATCACCTGAAGAGCTACTTTCATATGAAAGGGAATACTCCACACGAGGTGAAGGAGCTACCCATACAAATTGGTGAGGGGAAGAGTTATCACTAGATATAGAACCATACTTCTCATGATATGGGGCTGTGATGTTGATAAACTTGATACCAGCGAAGCCAACAACCAACTACATTTCACCGAAACCATTGTACATCAAAGCTAACATTTACACCTTCTCTCAAAAGCAGGGAAAACGCATTACCTCTCAAAGAACAATTATTGTTTTCAAATTTGCTTAATCATAAAGAAAAGTAGTAATTAATTCCAATTTTTTTCTTGTTTCAAAAGAAAAAAAAAAATCATGTTTGGGAATTGAGTCTTAAGATTGGTACGTGATAAGTGATTCTTTTTCACATTTTTTCTCTGTTTGGTTGCTATGCAACAGAATTGGAGGTATGATTTATTCCAATAAAAAAAGAATTAGAGTTATGATGGCTCGATACTTGACAGGTCACTAAGTGCTCAGAAAATTACGAACAAACTTAGAAACATGACTGGTCCAAATTTCAAAAGGCCAAGTGAGTAATGCAGAAAAACATCTGGAAAAACAAGGCCACTTGCGCATCTCGTACAAAAATAGGCAGTTGCCAGAGAATGGTGTTGGAACTATATCAATATTAGAAAATGCATGCATATTTCTGTTTTTACTTGCTATTCCTCCACTCGAAATGACTACAATCTCCTCTTGTGCCTTGCCCAGTGATCTTGAATATTTTCTTTGATTCTATTGACAGTTGAGCTCCATTGTCATGCCAACTGCCTTGCTAATATGGGATTCAATCCTCTTGAATGGTTTGTTTCAATTGTAATGTGTGTACTTGACCAACAACATTGCTCATTTTTTTTTTTTTTCAATAATGATGAATAGGTTGTAAGTCTTGTATTCTTGTGATGATGAAATTGTTAATTTGAGTTATGTGTTCTCTTTTTGACATTTAAATTTGTAACAGTTAAAATTACCAACAATAATGACATATTTATATTAATCAATAATATTACAAAGTTTCTTTTGTTAACAACAGGTGTTTTGAGTTAGATAAATGTACCGGAGATCTTAATCAATAGTTTTAAAATCTGATATTCTATCATGTTTTTGAAGTAATAGATTCTTAGAAAAAGATCTAGATATATGTATATATATATATATATATATATATATCGATACAATTTTAAATTTAAAACAAAACTAGACATTACAAATATATGATTTGCAAAAAAATAATATTTATATAAAACTGACATATTACATTAATACTTAAATTTAACTCTATAAAAAACTTTTTAAATTTATGATTATCCTGTGGTCCACTACGTCGACGAAATTACCTAAGCATTGGAGAGAGTCCTATTAAAACCATGAGTAACATATATCTAAAACTTTCATATAGCTTCATGTCTCGTTAGCTCATTTATGCTTGACTATTTGGTGCAAGACTTGTTTCTCATATCAAATCAATTTTAGGTGGAAAAATGTTGGTGGAGTGAGTGGACCTTTGCTGAAAATGGCAAAAGCACTTGTCTTTCCCAAAATTGATACATACAAAAACGATGTCAATATCATGCACTGACATGTAATGCGCTTTGCAAACACAGAATCTTACAACCTCACCAGATCCGCGAGGAATGAGGAAAGTAGTTTGGATAAATAATGGTCTTGATCTTGACACTAGTGAAGCTCTCAATGTTCTAAAGGGTGCAATTGTAACATCTCACCGGTTACTTACAGTTAGCAAGGTCATTACTATACTCCTCTTTTTGGAGTGTTTTTTTTCCTCCATACAACTCACAAGTTCTCATACTTCTTACATCGTAGTACTTTTCATGCCGATGTTATCTCTGTTAAATTGCAGGGCTATTCATGGGAAATAAACCACTGTTCAAGGTGGTTATGGCTTACACGAGCTATTAAGTAGTCGAAAGGCTGTTTTGGATGGTATGCATTTTGAAGTTTTAACTAGGGATTTTACGTTGTTGTCTTGTATGACAAATGGAATGTCTGAGGTTAGCCAGGAAATACTTACGATCTAACCTTTGTGAATAACTGTTCCAAACATGAACAAATGATACTAAAATGACTTGGTCACATGTGAATGACTGTTCCTCATGTCCCATTATGAATTAGAATATAGTTATAATGTGAAAGTGTAGAGGGTGTTTTAGCTGTTCTGCAACTAATTTATGTTGACTTGGTCAGGAATCACGAACAGCATCGATGTAACTGAGTGGAATCCGTCCCAAGATGCGCATCTTACTTCTCATTACTCTGCTGATGATTTCTCTGGAAAGGTAGTCTAACTAGGCCTTCCCATTTGGCTTGATTCAAGCAGCAACACCAGAGCTCATGGAAGATGATGTTCAATTTGTAAGTTATTTTTATGTCTACTTCATGAAATTTGATTTCCGAAGCGTCAGTAGTTGTGGTGGAGATGCCACTGTTAATGGTAGCTAATACAACACTAGTAACAACTCAGTTACCCTATGCCAAGCCTGGTTACCCCACTACGTAAAGAGACATTAAAATCTCATACTCATTTGGTACAAAGACTAGTTGTTAGCTAAATGACAGATAAAACTTTCTTAATCATTTGCAACGATACTCATTACAATGCACATCATCCAGGCTCTCACACTTGGATATGCACCCCTTGATATAACTTCTGTTACCCATCACACAAAGACAAGATACCCTCCATTCTTTAGGAAACACAGTCAAGGATAGTAGCAGAAACTGCTGGAGTGCTTTCTTATTTGCACTCTACAGCTGTTACGCCATTAATTTTTAGAGATGTGAAGTCTACCAATATTCTCTTGGATAATACCTTCACTGCCAAAGTGTTTGATTTTGGTGCCTTTAAGTTGGTGCCAATGAATATAAATCAAGTATCCACATGGTACTCTTTGGTACCTAGACCTTGAATACTTTCAAACCAGCTAGTTGACCAAAAAAAGTGATATATACAGCTTTCGAGTTGTAATTGTGGAGTTAATGATAGGAAAGAAAATAATTTCTTTTGATAGGCTTGAGGAGGAGAGAAATATGGTAAATTATTTTCTTCTCCGTTTGAATGGGGGAAGCTTCTTTCAAATCCTTAATAATAATATAACAAATGATGATAATACAAAATAGATAAGGGAAATGGTTGAGCCAACAAGCAGGTGTTTGAAAATGAAGGAGAGGAGAGGCCAATAATGAAAGAAGTAGTCATGAAATTAGAGGGATATATTGAGAGGATGCAAAAAGTGGAAATAAACATAGAAGAGACAAAACACTTGTCTTCGAAGTCAATATGCTTGTAATGATAGTGATGACAGCAATTCAACTACTGTGTATGATAACATTAGGAACCATATCATTAGGAACCATATACTTGTGGCTTTTGATGATGAGATAATTAGGAGAAAACTTGTAATATTTATGTTATGCCAAGTTAAATAATTTATGACTTTTGTAATATCAACTGAGGTATGTCTTTACCGCAGGTAGAGAATTTATTTTTCATGATCACACAATTGCTAGTATTACACGCCATTTGGTGGACGGTACTTTTAATGGATTAAAGGAATTCATTGAGGAGGATGGGGATGAGCAATATGGTGAAATCACAAAGAGGATTCATCATAAAGACATGATTTGCAAGGTATTGGAGCGCAATGAAATCCCACAAATAGAGGAGGGTTGTTATGAGGTTGATTTGGAGTTCAACAAGGTAGAAGACTTGGGGGTAGAAGAACTACCACTAGACCATTATGAGTTCTTTGCTTGAAAAAGAAAATTTTGATTTCATCCATATGAGAGAGGGAGATATTTTAAGAAGAGAATCAAAGGGTGGAATGGGCATAAGCTTTTGGATATTCATCACTCCACGGTAATACGGGCATATCTTTAAGGCTCGGGATAAAATCTATTGTAACAAATTTAAGTGTAGAGTGAAAATTTTATGTAGCAGACAGCCCGCCTCTTAAGGGCTCACCAGCTGTCCGGCTACGCCGCCTCTTGAGGGCTTTCCACATGGCAGGTATTGTCCTCTCCCCTTAGGGGTTTTTTATACGCCTTCAACCCCGCTCGAACTAGAAACCTAGGAGTTAAGTACTTAGGAAATGCAAAGTGTGTACCATCTGAGTTAGGGAGGCGTACGAAAAACTTTAGAGGGAAAGGACAGTAGCTGCCACGTAGCGAGCCCCCAAGAGGCGGCATGACCGGACAGTTGGTCAACCCCCAAGAGATGGGTTGTCTGTTACAAAAAATGTCATTCGTTTGTGTAAAGACTTGTGTAAACCGAAATGATACAATGGAAGAAGTCAAGCTAAAGATTTTAAATTCAATGTCAGTTGGGAGGCAACCAAAGAGTTTTTGCTTTTGAATTTCTTTTTGTTTATTGTGTTTTTAGTTGTATAGTTTGCTCTTTAGTTTTGTTTTATTTTGTAGTGGTACTTGAAAAAGGAAAGTATTGCAAGGTCAAGATTATATCTATACCAAGCCTGAGCTTGCGAGAGGAGTTTCTTAACTTCATTTTTACTATGTTCTCAAATTAATGATTTTACAAAACTTAGGATTGTGGGTATCTTATTTGTTTTGTTTTAGATTGTATATTTTGAGAAGTAGTTTATTTTTCTTCATGAATTATGAAATATCTTGAGTTAAGAATTAGATGTTTGATTGATGATGATAAGCATGCGAATTTCAATGAGATTATTTAGTTTAAATGCTTTGAAGATTTATATTTCTCATGTATACACATTCACGGCTACATTATTGACATTGTAGTGAACAAGATGCATGTTTGAGTAGTCTAAGATTTGTAATGGAGATTTCCCGTGTGAGTTAATTGAGCCATGGCATTTTGTTTTTGAGGGAATTTTCTTTGTACTCTTAAACACTCTTCGTATGTTCCTCAATCTGATTAGATTGACATGTATAGGTTTTGCATTATAGGACATAACATGTTTTGTATCCATAAACCGTTTGTTTTAACGAAAAGTTCGACGATTTTTGAAAAGGGATACTAGGTTCTGTGTACTTAAAATACTAAAATGTCAAAACAATTTTTCTTACCTGTATATGTGTGTACACCATTAGCCAAGTTGAAGCCAAACACGCAATAAACTTAATTTTTGTTCTTAACCTGCATAATTCCTTGTCTAAGTCCAAAATATTTTAATTTACCTTTTTAAAGTTTGGATTCATATGTGAGACTAGGATTTAGGTGAAAAAAGATGGGGGTAAGAAAAAAAAAATTTTGATAAAGTGAAAAGTGGTGAATGAAGAAAGTCTAGTGTGTGCTTACAAATGTCATATATATATATATATATATATATATTTTAATGTAAGCATAAAAGGAAAAAAGTTAAAAAAAAAAAAAAAAAAGGAGTTGAAATTGAAAAGTAGTTAAAAAAGAGAAGAAGGAGCAACGAGGGCAGAAACAATTAATAGAGTTTAATGCCTAAATAATCAAGTTCTTAGAGCTCATATTGTTATATTAAGTTCATTTAAAGCTACTTTTTTTTTTTTTTTTCTGTCAGCCCTTCACCAATTTGGCCCTATTAGATTCATTTGAAAAGATCTAGTTGATTTCTTGATAAGTTGAACTATTTTATTGAATTGAACAAATGTCTAACAAGTTATTGAATTCCAATTCCTTCCATGAGGTTCATTGATTAAATATGGGTATTTTCTATCATTTGATCACATGCATCATAAAATTTAACATTTCATTGTGTATAACTTTCAGCTCGCATGTGTTGTAAGAGTGTTATTATTACTTGGGTTCTGAGAGAGTTTTAAGAGATATATCATGTGGGCTTAGAATCAAGTGAATGAATCCTAGGGCTTGAATGTGTATTTCTCGAAGTGATGGTGTTTTGAATGTGGCATTCACAAGACACCTGAGACATGAATTAGATTTACATTATTACACCACTTATTAATTGAGCATGTAAATTGTTATTGGTTTGCATTATAATTCAATTCTCTTGATTGTTTCATAATTTATGGAAAAACGTTTGTGGCATCATAGTTGGTAAACTCTTTAGAGACACAACTTCTTTTACTAGGTATACTTAGAGGTTTAAAGGCTTGTGAAATACACTAAATGTCATCATGTTTACCAATGGAATGGACTTCTTTTTGTTTTATGTTTTTTTATTTCTTTCTCATTTTTCGAATTTGCCCGAGGACAAGCAAAAGTTAGATCAGGATATTTGATTGTGCTAAAATATACGATTTTACATTCATTAACCTAGCATTTGTGATGAAAACTCAATGTTTTTATGTTTTTTAGTAAATATTTTTAGGTAAATCATGAGAGGTATTGCAAAATAAAATGACAACTTTTCGAGGTAATGAGCAAAAATGTAGAAGTTGAAAAGGGATAAAGGGTTAATTTATAATGGAAAGGGACAAAACAACTATGTTGCTTGCAGATAAAGCTTAGCAAAGACCAAATCAACTCAGTTATAAGAGAAACTTAATAAAAATCTTGGACGAAACTAAGCATCTCGAATCGAGAGAATCAAGCAAAGATTATCAGAAAAAATAATGCGATTTTGAATGATATTAATGTGTAACGCCCTGATTTTTATTTCCGCACGATCCGTATTCGTTGAAATAATAATTAAATTCGCTAAGTGAGATTAAATTCAAAATTGAGCGAATTAGTGCGATATTAATATATTTCGTTCGTTATTCCGAGAATTTAATAAATGTCAGAGATATTTTTCTCGATAACGGTTTTAATTATAGATTCAATAGGAATGATTGGGTAATGAAAAAATGTCATTGGTCAATCAAGAAAGCGCGAATGGAATGGAATTTCGTGGGATTTATTATGGGAACCAATGAAAAATTTCCAAAGATTTAAATGGAATTTAAATTAATTTATTTTATTTTTGAATTAGGATAAAATTTAGAATAAGTTTAAATAAGATGGTGGAAATGTGACTCATCAAGCTTGTCCAATGGTGTGATAACAAGTGTTAAGTGGATTTGAAATGCAATTGAGAAAAAGTTGGGGTAAAGACGTAATTTCAAGAAAGTGATTAATATAAATAAGTTGATTTTTTTTTTTTCATTTCCTTTCTTCTTCTCCTATTGCCGACCCTTTCTTTCTTCTATTCTCTTGATTTTCTTCTTCTTTTTACTCATCAAATCATTCATTTTTCATGTTTTATCCATCATCCATCCATTAAAGAGTTTAAATCCATCAAACTTCATCAATTTTTCAAGTTAGTTTTCACTAGTAAGGGTGCAATCCGAGGTAAGTAGTTGCGGGTCTTTGATTTTGTGTTGGATTTGGTTAAATGAGAGCTAGAGAGGGTCATGAGCATATAGATGATGTTAGATTGTATTTAGATTTGTTTATTTTGATTTTTATGTTGAATTTTATTCTCTCGGAACCCTAGGTAAGGGTGTGGGGCGTGAGGAAGGCTAAGGAGAAATAAAAATCTCTCATTGAAGGTGTAAGGAAGCTTAGAAGCAAGTCCAAGAGGTTGGTGTACTCGTATTTGAAAAATTTATGTTTATTAGTTTTGAATTTAATAAGTAAATTACTTTGAAAATTGTTTATTTTGTTTCTTTGAGATATTAAATGGTTTTGGGTGTTAATTATATACCATTGGATGAATTTATTTAATGAAAAATGATTTCGAAATAATTTTCGAAAATAAAACCCCCCTTATAATCGAATTTGATGTGTAAAATGTTCTAGGGTTATTTTCATCATTTCAAGCTCATTTACATATTATTTTAATGATGTTTGAATGATTGATTTGATAAAAAAGAAGTAGAACAAAAATTTGAATTTTTAAACCCCTTAACCGAATGCTCACCATAGACTAAACCAGGGGAATTTTCGTCTTTTTGCCCCCATTTTCATGTTAATTATATGGTGATCTGGTGATACATGTGATGACTTCGAAATTAGAAATTTAAAATTTAAGAATTGTTCTCTTTGGGGTTAATTTGAGGCATGAAAAATATGACAAATGTTTTATTATGATGTGATATGAAAACTAGGGACAAAATGATGATTTGGAACTGCCACGAGTGATGCCCTGAATAAATTCCAAAAATAGATTTAAATATATAATAAAAAGTTTACGCGATCAAAGTTTGGTTAAAAATTTGAATATTTTGTAATTTTGAAAAATTTAAAGGGACCCGAGTAAAACTAGTCACCAAGATTAGTAGTTGGTTACCCAATAGAGTGATTATTAGTAGTACTACACCGTTACGATTGCTCACAGACGTTGTATGATGGACTTTGAGAGGCACCGAGTGTCCGGTCCCGGAACGGAAACAGATTGTGATAGGCAGCCCGATGGGTAGTCACTGAGTGGCCGATGCCGAGGTCGTTGATGATTTTGGCAGATAGCTATCGAGTGGTCGATACCAAGAGACCCATTGCCGATCCATGATATTGTGATAGAATTTACAAAGGGCTTCAAAATATAATAAAGTTAATTTATAAATTGCATAATAATCAATTTCATAAGGGTAATGTTGTATTTGTGTTAATGATAACATGTTTTGAAAAGTTATATAGGTAATAGTTCACTTTGTGTAAGCATTTAATGTATGAGTTTTTCGAAAAATCGATTGTTGTGCATTGTTTGATTTATGATTGTATTTTAAAACTATAAATGTGATTTCACTATTATATACGTCCTAAGTCGTAAGGCTTAGCGCATTGGTTTTATCATGTGCAGGTAGTTGATTCGAGCCTGTAGATCAAGACCGAAGACGAAGCACTTGCAGATTCCCATTCATCACATTCGAGGTCCTTTTTTGTAATTATTAATTTTGTATCATGCGTATAAGTATGGGCTCCATCACAGTTGTGTATATTTTCTTAAAAGTGTAAATTTCGTAAATAATAACTTGTATTAAAGGTTATCAAAGTGTTGTAAATGATGTATATTAATTGTCAGAAAAGTTTATATTGCATTATTTTCGTAAAGTTTGAGATGTGAAAAATGATGTTGATTTTGTATATTGTGTATTGAAATGATTTGAAATCGGACGGGAGGTCCGAAATAAAAGTTGAGAAATGGATTTGTTTAGAAATGTTATTTTTTCTTATAAGTTTTAATTTTGAATTTTCAAAAAATAAAAAAAATTTTGCCGAATTTTCGTTAAAAATTAAATCAACTTTTGTTTTTTTAAAAGAATTTTAATAAATAGATTCGAAAATGTAAAAGGTAACATCCCTCACCTCGATCCCCGGTCTGACAGGGTAGTCGGGGTAAGGGTATTACACAATGTCGCAAATCTTAAGATTCTAACCATCAATTAAAAGAGAGAATCTTGCAGTTTGAACAATTAATTGGACAAGAAAATCTTGCAATTTTACTGGGAGTGTATCAGTGGAGTTTCTATTGAAACCAAGCATTGAGCCCAGCGATGAGGTAATGACCCTAGTAGTGGCAGCAGACTTATAGATGAGCCATCTAGTTAGTTACTTATAGAAGAGAAAGATGCTAGAGGATAAGCTAGAAGCACGTCGTCTGTGAACAAGAGCAGCGAGATACTGCGTATACGACGACATGCTTTACAAGAAAGACTTCTTGGCTCCTTTACTACGATGCATTGATGAGCTAGACTACACCATAATTTTGAAAGACATCCATGAAGGACACTGTGGCAACCATGCTGGAAGGCTATCCCTAGCTCAAAAAGCACTCAGACAAGGGTTTTACTGGTCGACTATAAAGCAAGATACTATCAACCTGGTGAAAAAGTGTGACAAATGCCAAAGGTTCTCTAAGATTCTTCGAGCTCTACCAACCTACTTATAGCAAATTATCAGTCTATAGCCCTTTGTAATTTGGGATATGAACCTGATAGGGCCTTTTCCAATAGGTCGGGGTAGGTATAAATATGTTGTGGTTGTAGTCGATTACTTCACGAAATAGGTAAAGGCAAAGGAACTGGTTGAGATCTCCACAACAAAGATAAAAAAGTTTGTGTGGGATAATATCATCTATAAATTTGGTGTTCCTCAGCAGCTCGTGATAAACAACGGAACCCAGTTCACTAGTGAACAGTTCCTAAAATTTTGCAGCAATCTCGGCATCACTAAAAGCTTCTTGGCAGTAGATCACCCCCAAACTGATGGCCAAGTAGAGGCGGTCAACAAGATCATTAAGCATACCCTAAAGACCCAGCTTGAAGCTAGGAAGGGAGTATAGGTAGATGAGCTACAAAATGTGTTATGGGTTTACAGAACAACAGCTCGCAGCGCCACTAAAGATACCCCTTTCTCAATGGTCTATGGGTCTGAGGCCATGATTCCTGCTGAGTTCGAAGTAACTAGCCACCGGAGACCACGTTTCAATCTTGAAGAGAACAACCAACTTCTGGCCACTGTTCAGATCTCCTCGAAGAAGCTAAAGAAGTAGCTTGCTTGAGAATGGTCATCTACCAGTAAAGAATGGCCAGACATTACAACAAAAGGGTCCAAGTTCGAAAATTTAAGCCATGGGATCTTGTCACTACAACAAAATGAGTCAACCATATGCCTGGTATGGTTGACTATCCATACCGGGTGGCCGCCCGGTGTGGTTATTGACAGTATGAATACTGGCAATTTCCATACCGAGCTATCCATACCGGGCATAACCCGATATGGATATATTCAATTAACGGGTTAACCCATGGGTTGACCTGTGACATTACTAATATCTATACCGGATAGGGCCCGGTATGGATACTATTATCCATACCGGGCGGGCGCTCGATATTGATATTGGTAAAATTTAAAAAAAAAATAAAATTATAAAATATACAATTTTTTATTACAATAAAACAAACAACGTATAGAAACAGTAAAAATTTATATAATTTAATATATAAACATCATTTAAATCACATAATTAAAAATTAAGGTACATGGTAAAATTATCCAAAATTCAAAATCTATCCAAATTAAGCATGATCATTCCTTAATTACTTTACATTGACTAACCACTAAATGATTATCAAAGTACATTGTAAGACAGAACCATTCAGACTTTTAAGTTTATATCACCACTATAACACTTACGCACAGAGAAAATAAAATATAAAAGAAATAAAAAAAAAAAAAGTTGAAGCTCACCAAACCCACAAAAAAGCGCATTACAACTGCTCCTGAACTCACTGAAGCATACTGCATCCATGTTCTTCTAACAGCCATCCATACCATTGGCCAAGACAGACATTAATTTCAGATCTCCAAAAATCCCAACTTCATTGACAAGCCATGGCTCCAGAGTCTGAACATATGACCATCCAAGTAAATAAGTACAATTTAAGTATTTATTTAGCAAAATTCTGAAGTTGCAGAAGCAAAGGATAAGAGCTATTACTTCACGATAAGCAAATGATGTTATGTGTTTTCCATCAACTGTTGTTTGGATCCCCTTTAATCCCACTCTAAGCGTGGCAACAAAAAGAGAACCTTGCTTAAAGGGAAATAACTTTTGGTTTTAACTCCTTCCTGTGCCACCGAAGACCTCCCTGAATTACTAAAATGCATGCTACAGTTATCTTCTTTACCCATCAAGTTGTTGCACTGATCTAACTCATCCACTGAAACATAAAACTGACATAACTATGGTACAGTGTAACAGAGTAGACATCAATAAATTATGGCCACCCGCTTGCACTTTGTTAGACTTAGCAAGGCAATACATTTCTTATCTAGATACGATAAATGACTTTTAACAAAGTCTCAAACACCCGTTGAAACTTATGCAACTACTGTAGTTGCATTAGCCTAAACCAATTTCGACATCTTAGGCCAATACTCAGTTAGCAAGTCTACACTGGGTACCTCAAAAAGTATTAAAGGTTCTATTACAATTTTAAACTTGACAAAATTTCTAAATAAATAAACTTGACAAAGTTCCAAATACTTAGCATTAGTTGTATATGAAAAAATTAATCTTGGTCAAACATAAATGTAGCTACCTGTTAATTCAATCCAAAAATTGCCAAGAAGACCATTTGGAATACCAATAATTGTAATAGAAGAACCCTCAGTTAATCCACAAGGAATCTGCATTTTAAATTCGCCACTGTCAATATCTCAACTTCAAACCAAACCACTAAAATAGACACGACAAATGTAAAAACACAAAAACATGTAGTAGGAGATAGAGACAGGTCATTGTACCTTTCTTGATTAAGTGACCTTTGAGCCAAAGCTCACCAGTTCGATTCTCCGGGTCCACAATCTTGGCCTCCATGCTCGGTGACAACATCCTAGCCGTCCCATACCTCCTGCTATCATCCAACAAGTCCGTCGACACTCCAATCGTGGTTGACTCGATCATACCATACCCCTGAAGAATACTGACTCTTGGACCCCTCTATCACTTCCTTGCTCTCATCCAACGTCTGCTCTTCTTCATCTACCTTGAAACAACTGACGATGGTCTGTATCATCGCTGTCAACTTGCAGTGAAAGGAGCATGATAGGGAGGTTTGAGTCCATGATTTTGAAGACGAGCTCAGGGATGGTGAAGGCGATGCAGGTTTTGAATCGTCGATCTGCTTGGCGATTTCTCGTGGGGTGTTGAGAGGCTTGGCGATTTTGAAGACGAGCTCAGAGATGGTAAAGGCGATGCAAGTTTTGAATCATCGATCTGCTTGGCGATTTTGAAGACGAGCTCAGGGATGGTGAAGGAGATGCAGGTTTTGAATCGTCAATCTGCTTGGCGATTTCTCGTGGGGTGTTGAGAGGCTTGGTGGTGGTGATGATGACGTCGCCGAGAGACATGATGGCGAGGCAGACAATGAGGAAGAAGATGGGACGGCGTGAGAGGTGGCTAGGGTTTGTAGAGAGAAGATGAGAGTAAGAGACAGAGAAAGAAAGAAAAATGGAGGGAGAGGGTGTTGGGTGGGCAAAAAAATGAGTAGATTATCCATACCGGGCGACCCACCCGGTATGAATAATCCATACCAGACGAAACCCGCCGGGTATGAATAAATGGATTATCCATACCGGGTGCCCGATATGTATAATCATTTATTCATACGGGCGGGTTTTGCTCGGTATAAATAATCAAAAATTTTATTATTATTTTTTTAGTTTTAATATTCATATCGAGCCTTTACCAGCCCGGTATGGATAATTTATGTTATCCATACCGAACACTGTGAGGTTCGGTATGGATATTTAAAAAAATAATTAAATAATTAATATCCATACTGGACATTTTAATGCCC
The DNA here is from genome assembly GCA_022984855.1 of Dimocarpus longan. Lineage (NCBI taxonomy): Eukaryota > Viridiplantae > Streptophyta > Magnoliopsida > Sapindales > Sapindaceae > Dimocarpus > Dimocarpus longan. The sequence continues at coordinate 34,800,168 of CM041014.1, read as the reverse complement.
AGTATGGATAAAAATTATCCATACCGGGCCTTTAATGCCCGGTATGGATAATTTTTATTCATACCGGGCCTTTAATGCTCGGTATAGATATTGCGGTATTAATACCCTGTTTTCTTGTAGTGTGTGCTACGAGAGATTCTACCTGGAGCCTGCAAAGCCATTGATAGCACGCTGGGACTAAACTAGGAATGACCCTATGTCATCTATGAAGATCTTAAGAATGGAACCTACCACTTAGCAGACATGAGAGGGACTGCTTCCGCGAGCATGGAACGCAATACATCTACGACCATATTATCAATAATTATTGTACTAATTGATATATTTTCGTAAATAGTGGTTGTATAAACATAATGACAAGCTCCATGATTTTCATATATTATCACTAACAAAAATTGATAGTGTATTTCTGGTGAAGTGTGCAGCTACGAAAAGCATGGATTTACACGACGACGGGCTTGTGCACCTAATTGCAACTCACTTACAGTTTTTCCCTAGACTGCACCAGACACTTCACAACTCGACCCACCTCGCTATGCAAAGATCAACTTGACGAATAGGGGTTATACACCTAAAAAACCTACAAGATTAAGGGTTCTACTTCGAAAGCTACCCTACGGGGCTAGAAGGTTAAATGAGCATTAGAGCCTACGGGATATGGGACGTACCTTCCCAACGAACTCGACCTACGGGTGTCTTAAAGCATTATTGATCAAAACGTGCATCTTAACTCCGCTCATATGTAATCGGTGTCACACTTCAAAATATACTATAAATGCTCGGGTTACAACCCTATAAGCACAGCCTAGGTCCCGTCACCTCCTCAACTCTCGCTATAGATGCTCGGGTTCTAACCCTGTGAGCGTAGCTTGAGAGAACAATATGCTGTACAGCTCGGATATCGACCCTGTGAGCACATACTGTCGTAGATGCTTAGGTTTTGGCCTTATGAGCGCAATTCACTGTATATGCTCAGGTTTCGGCCTTGTGAGCACAGCTTGTTGTAGATGCTTGGGTCCCTACCTTGTGAGCACGACAAACTGTAAAGGCTCGAGCCCCTACCCTTTAAGCATAGCTCTTACAAAGTTAGAGAATAGCTAAGGTAGTTTACGAGCAGCACCTCATTTATACTAGTCAGTCCCTTCTTGACTCATACTACTTTGCAAATCTTTATTAATGTTGTAAATGTTATTGTTGCACAGTTATGCGAGTTGATTTACTCATTATTGGTTAATGCTTATTGTTACGTGAGCAGAATCGCTTTTTATTATGAGTTATTGTTTGTCAAGTAGGAGGCTAAGTTATTGATTCACCCGCTAAAGATCTTCTTCTTCTTCTTCTTCTTTTTGTAGATTATGTGTTTTATCAGAATTGCCTACTTAAATTCTTGAAAGCGCACTCACCACCCGTAAGCTTATTTTCTATGGTCTGAGAGGCATCTATGCGACTGGTTATTACTTATCATTATGATCGAGCAAGTTTAGCTAACTCTCTCAAACAAATTATTTGTTTAATCGTTTTATTATCTATTCCATTGTTTATACATGGTCATGATTCGTTAATGCTTATTGTTACGCGAGCAGACCCGCTTTTTATTATGAGTTATTGTTTGTCAAGTAGGAGGCTAAGTTACTAATTCACCCGCTAAAGATCTTTTTCTTCTTCTTTTTGTAGATTATATGTTTTATCAGAGTTGCCTACTTAAATTCTTGAAAACGCACTCACGACCCATAAGCTTATTTTCTATGGTCTGAGAGGCATCTATGTGACCGATTATTACTTATCATTATGACCGAGCAAGTTCAGCTAACTCTCTCGAACAAATTATTTGTTTAATCTTTTTATTATCTATTCCACTGTTTATACATGGTCATGATTCATTTAGATTATGCAAGAGATGCATATGAGGTTTAGGAAAAGTAAGGCCAATCGGCTAAGATCTCATAGTGCAAGGAATAAAAATATAAAAAAAAAAGAAAAAAAAGAAATCACTATCAATGTTTAAAAGTAAGCCTTACAAAAGGAAGAAGAATAAAAGAAGCTATTTCCTACCGGGCTTGTCACCATAAGCTTCCTTTGATGATGCATCATGTGCCCTAGAAGCACTTGATTGTAATGAGCTCGGGGGAGGTCTTGGTTTTACTGAAGAGACAGTGTCCGGAGTAAGAGCCGATGAAGTTAGGCCTTGGACAGTTAGAGGCTTCCCCTTCTAAGTAGCCCAAGTAGCTTGATCAGCATACTTCTTTACCTCTTTTACTGCCTCTTCGCCATAGAAGGAGACATCTAGTTCTAGGTAAAACTTCCATAAAGTGTACAAAAACGAGCTTGACGTCTTTTCAATGGCGTCTTTGTAAGCCTACTCGAGACGGGATTCAGCCTGGCTTAGTAACTCTTTGGTGCGGACAAGATCTTCTTTTATTGCATCTATGTTGTGCATCACCAGTTAAGCTTTTTTCTTAACATCTACAATCCACTTCTTCTGAAAGATGGCCTCCTGTGTTATCCTATTGACATCCTCGGTAGCCTGTTTAAACAAGGAGATGATAATATCCCGAAGCTTCATTTCACGAGCTAAGGCCTCCTCCGCTCTATCTCTTTGCTCCTTGGTGCCCTTAAGTCTCTGTTCAAGCTCGTGCGCGACTTTCTTGGCCTTCTTGGATTCCTTATGAAAGTACTCTGCTTCCCCCTTTATCTTTTTATTGTCGCTCTCGAGCTTCTTGTTCGCTTCCTCTAGTGAAGCCTTCTCTTGTGCCAAGTCGAGGAAGTCTTTGTACATCTTCATCAAGCCCAAAGCAGATTGAAGCGAAGATACGTCATTGACAAATATTGAAAGAGAAAGCAAAAGGTTAATAGTTAAGATGAATGCTTACCAGCAGCAAATGTCAGGCAGAATACCCGACCAGATTCTCGCCACGAATATGGTTTTGATAAATACCCAGCTTGTTGGGGTCCAATAGTTACAACATTCAGTCTAGGAGGTCGATGAAGTATTCCCCAGCGTCAAAATCCTAGCCCTGTTTCCATAGCGAGCTCCTTACATTTGGTTTTCTGGCATTTTGGTAGGAGTTCAGCAATCTCCTTCCCTTTATCCGTTGCCTTTAGCTGCCCGTCGGCGATTTGCCTGAGGCTTGTATCACTCCGCTTGGGGGCTCCCTTGTTGGGGTAGTATCTCTTGAAGGTTTCCTCCCCACCATTTTGTATCACACTCATTGTCTTTGTGAAGTCGCTGCCATTTCAGGTTGAGAAGATGACCCCGTAGTAGCTTTCGAGGTGGTCTACATGCTCGGTTCCATGGAAGGCATGCTCACAAGTCCAGTAGCGCATGTTATTTGGACCTCTGGATCCTCCGGCTCGGCTCCTGGCCAAAGTGGTGGAGACACAAAGTGAAGTTGCACCATCATCGCAAGCTTCCTCGAGGTCGGGTCTGACGCTCCCTCTTTAAAAACTTCAAAGACTGAGGGGACCTCTCTCTTCTTTCGGATTCCAATGTCCTAATAAATGTTCAAGAACTTGGTCCTAACCTTCAGTGCAAGCCCATACTCTAGCAAGGAAGAATTATTGGGGAACTGATCGTCTAGTGAACTCTTAACTTCGAAAAATTTCTAAAGAACCTCTACCTCTTCATCAGTGAGTTTGAGCGAACTCTTAAATACGTCTATACATGAGAATAAAAGTCAGTAAATGCGATAATAAAGATACATGCAAGAGCATACAGCAGTGAGCTAGAAATTTACCGGGGTAAAGAGAAAAAGAAAAATTTTCAAAATCGAACAAAGATGAGCAAAACGCGTAGAACCAGCGAGTCTTGTAGTCACCCACATTCGACTTGATGACCCCTTTGGACAAGAAAACTTTATAGGGTGAACCACGGGCCGTGGTGTAGTAAAATCCATCTCGCTTGTCTGCCTTAGGACCCGTCGTAGCTTTGAACTGAAAGAGGTATTGAATCATAGTGAAGGTCGGAGGTGGAGCCCATTTTTGATAAAAATGGAAGCTAAAGTGGTCAAATTGGCGTAAGAATTTGGTGTAAGTTGGAATGGGGTTAGCTCTAAGTTGTTCAGAAGATCGATGAGGTAATTGGGTACTGGAAACCTAAACCCGGACTCTAAGTGCTAGCAACTGATCGCTATAAACCCCGGAGGGGGGTGAGCCGTATGATCATACTAGATCGGTACCATAACCTGGCACCCCAAAGGGAGATCATACTTTTGAGCTATGACGACGAGCTCTTTGTGGGGAATGGCAGAGCTGTGCCTAAAGAAAGGTTCGCGAATAGGGGAATCTTCCCACCTTGATGGCTCTGATGCACTTTCGCCGCTTTGAGAAGTGGCGCTTGGAGAATCTCTAACTTGTTGAGTAGATTCTCCCTCAGAATCCTCATCGTCAGCCCCTATTTGATGGTTGCGGCGTCCACGACTTGACATCTATAAAAGAAGCAAGAAGATTAGGTTATTGATAGCAGACCAGACTTAAAAAGCATAATCTTCTTGAATCCCTTTTTTCTAAGCGTCAAGTCATGTGCCTAGGGGAGCTGCTTATAGTAAAAAGAGTTCTAGGTACGAACTCATCAAAACCCAAAAAAAAAAAAAAAAAAAAAAAAAATTCTCTTTTTGTGTAGGTATCCCAGAGATATCCTGAGCAACGACAAATGATGGGTGATATGTGTATCCTCAATCAAAACAAACATTGCCTTTTTTTTAGCTCAGATTTTTCAGAACTCTTTCAAGCCAGAAAAATGAAGAATCACAGAATGTTCAAGCAAGGACAAAAACCAGACCTAGAAAAAATAAAAACAATACCATATATATAAGAACAAAAACAGGAAAATCGAAAATAGATGTATGAACTTACTTCAGATACGGTGGAAGTTGGCGACTCTGAAAGAAGAACGGTGAACAGCGACGATAGAAAGCATAGAGACAGTTGGAAGATGAAAAGATGTCTGGTTTTTTGAAAATGATAGGAAAAAAGAAAATTAAGAGTCTCTGTCATCATATAGCTGCCAAGCCCTAGCCGTTGGATCAAGACAGTTGTATAACCGCCTCAGATTTGACGACGTTGCGTGTTTCTTAGGATTTTGTCATTATGCACAGTTAGTTGAAAGACATGCATTAAATGCATGCAGCGCGTGATGTGACCTATAACTACCATCTGGGGTAGTGCCACGTGGCCTGGCAATAAAGCAGAATTTGAAAAGTGGTGTAACTGTTCCCGCCAAGGGTGCTCACGTACAGACTTATAACTCCTGGTTCATAAAATGCACCAAGAGTTAAGGGGCTTATGTTATGGGTATTTTTACGATCAAACCAATTAAGCCAAAGAAAGTCCAAAGTATGGACTCAGTGACCCGAAGACCCAAGAAACCCAATAATCTATCCATCTCTATGATCGTCCGCCTGATCGCTAACTTATTCGTTTTTCTGCCCGCAAATCTACTCGTATACCAACTCGTCCGACTGATCGTTAACCTATTCACTAATCAGCTCGATAACCTACTCGATAATCCATTCGCCCATGTGCTCGTCCTTCAGAACGAATATGAGCCCGTTTATTTGATTAATCAATCTGCTTGGCCCTTACTCTCCTAATACGGTCAGTTCAGCAAAACCCTACTCGTTAACCAGCCTGATAGGACATCCTTCTTGCCAAGGTGCTCGCTTCAGTCACATCTATCGGTGTAAGCCAACAGAAGTCAAAGCTCTTAAGAAGGTTACAGCTCAGGGCGTGTTATGCACGTCAATCCTGTCAGAGATTACAGCCTAGATTACGGTGATCTCACCTAACCTACACAGGTTAGCCGCCTAAACTCATACTTTGGGTAGAATAAACCTAGCGTCGCCAGCCGTATTAAATGCAATACAGGAGCATTAAATGTAATTCAGGCGCATTAAATATAACTCATCATTACAATATTGATTTACCATAGATTATTTTATTACGTTTTACTGTAGCTCCTCCCCTTTTCTATAAATAAGGGAGGACTCCCTTTGTAAAAAATAGAGAAAATCTTTGAGTGTCATTACTCTACTAAAATAGTGAAAGAGTGAACAGTGGACGTAGGTATTTTTTTTCGGCTGAACCACTTAAAAACCTCCTGGTTTTCTCTTTCCTTCCCTGACCTCATCTTCTTCGCTTTCTACTTTGTTTACCATACTACAACAATAACCCAAAACTGTAGCTTGGGCCGTAAATGAACCTAGTCGACTAAATCCAGACGTCGACAGATTGATATTAATAATCATCCTTAAAAAAAATTCAAATATCCTAATCTAAGAGTAAGAGTAGTTATTTGATCAAATAATCAAACATTATTACGGTGTCTACATAATAAAATTAAGGTGGTGGGTGTTTTATATATATATATATATATATATCTATTTGGGTTATTATCATTTTACTCTTTAGAATTGAAAATAATGTCAAACCATCACTGGTTTTGAAAATATTAATTAAAAAAATCCAACCGTCAATTGAAACAATAAATCGGTCAAAAAAGTAACAGTACTGTGAATTCTGAAGATATAATCGTTAATGTCTTTATTAGAACAATTGGATTGAATTAAAAATTTAAATAAAAAAATCATTAAAAAAATTGAAAACCTAAATTAAAAAAAAAAAAAAATCATCTCTCTCTCTCTCTCTCTCCTTCCTCTTCTTCTTCTTTTTCAATCTCTCAAATCATCATTAGATCTGAAAAAACCACATTCACAGGTCTTTTCATCAAAACTGGAAAAACGCTTAGCAATCCTTGGCTCAAAATCACCAAACTGCGACGGAGTGAAGCCAGGCTTCAGGTCCGTCAGCTCAAACACACCTACCACCCGTGTTTTGAAAAGTCGTCGTCATCGTTGAAGCTCTCTAGATATCAACTAATGCTTATACGGCGGCAAAAATGGAGATAGAACCTAAAGGTCTCTATCACTGGTGACTTCACCATGTTCATTCTCTCCGACTCTGAGAAGGAGAAAGACTGGATCGATTCCATTAGCTACTCCATCCAACACTCGCGATCTCCAAAAATCGATCGGTGCTTGTGTGTGTTTGATTTGGCTATGATTGGGGCTTTGTTAAAGCTCTAGATTTCTTGCTTTTCATCCACCACTTTGTTCTCTTTGATCTGTGTTGTCCTTTATATACTTCTCTGCTGCTTCCAGCTAAGTTTGAATTTGTTGGCTCTATCTGTTTCGATGCATTTAAGACTAAAAAAATTGATGGTGTTTGGTTATAGAGAAATTGATGGAATTTTTTGTTCTTGAGGTTTGAATGGATTTGTTTGTTTGTTTTTTTTTTTTTTTTGTTTTCTTTTGGTGTTTGATTGTAGAGAAATTGATAGAATTTTTTGTGATTAGTGGTAGATGAAGTGTTTTATTTTTATTATATTTTTGCTAGAAAACTTTGATTGTGATTTCAAGATCTTGAACGTGACTCAGATCCTCAGAATTCACAGTACCATTACTTTTTTTCATTTGTCCTTTATTTTTTAGTTTTTATAGTGTTGGTAGATTTGAGTTTGAACCCAAATCTTCAACATTATATGGAAGATTTGGCCTTTCCCGTATCCCTCTTTGGACTCGAGAAAGACTCCGTGGCACCCCGAAAGAATTCCCACAAACCCTAGACTCAGTCCTGAGGAACCCCGTCAGGGCACCTAAAAATCTTTCTACTAGATATTTGAACTTCTTTTACAAAGTGACTATAACAAAAAATTTTCACTTTTTAAAAAAAATTTCGACAGCATGCCGTCTATTTTCTAAACTATACTACCCTACAAGTTTCAAATACAATTTATAAAAACATTTCTATAAAATCAATTTTTCAACTTTCATAATCTTTCGCTCATTGCTCACAACACAACCACAAACAAGTAAATAAAATCTGAAAACTGAATTTCATAAAATTTTAATAAAATATTTTTAACTAATGCATCCATTATTTCTTTAAAATATTTACAACTATGTACATCAATATATACATGATCAAAATAACAAAATATATACATGTAATAGGTATCGTCCTATACATACGCCTACACGTCTGACTCAACCTCGTTGGCTGGACGACTACCTCCTACACTTGTGGGAGAATTTTTAAGATAAACATTTAAAGAAAATTATGAGTTTATACTCAATGAGTGGTATAATCTTTATAAACTAAATTTTTGATTCTAAAATTTCTAAATTTTTCTAAAGACATTTTATAAAACTAAAAGTATTTTTCTAAAAAATATTTTTCTAAAATATTTTCTAATTCTCGCCTGAATAGCAATCCAAGAAAGATCTACTCTTAGCGTTGTAGCATATAAAATCTAGCTAACCACTAGAAGAGGGAATTTACCACGTATAGTCGCCTAAAGCGGGTTCACGCTGCGGACCGACTACACTACCCTATATGTGTATACAGATCACTCATGCTTCGCTCACACAAGAGTCGACTAGACTCAAATCTCACTTACTAACTTCCTCTCATCTACCGTATCACGCATAGGGTATTCGGTCAGGTACTAAACTGGGGCTAGGGTAAATCATAGGCTATTAAATTTTTTTTTTTCTTAATACACTAAAATATTCTAAATCTCAAGGCAATAAGTCTAAAATCTTTAATTCTAGCACATTCTCATATATATAAATAATAAACTAAAATCTTTATACTAGAATTATAATATAAATTCAATTAATAAATGAATAACTATTTATAATAAATTCTTTTAACTTTAAAATAAACTTTAAGAAGATATAAATTTTAAAAACTCATGATTCCACTCACAACACGTCATCGGATAAAATTCGATCATTCTCTGAATGCCTCTGGAACTCTCTACTATTACCCTAAAACATTAAATATCCATTTAGGATCACTTAACTCATTCAAATAACATTCAAAATCAATAAAAATCTCATTTATCTCTATTAATACCCTTTAACGTTTAAACTTTCGGATCTCAATTTCTATTTAATCGGGGTTTTCAAAATCCGTTTTCTCTACATGACTCCTACTTATTCTTTCCTAGGAATACCTCAGAATACTCAATCTCATCGTTGGAAACTCGGAATGAAAATCGACCGGATTCGCTTACTAACGAAAATCACTTTTCTCTCTGGACTTTCGACAACTTCAAAAATCAATCCTCTAGTGTTCTAACACTCAACTATAATTAAATAAACTGTTTCGAACATTAAACGAAAGCGTTTCGAAGGGTTTCGAAAAACGCCCTTCAACTAGTTCGTTTAACTCTAAAATCGATCATAAACTTTTTGTTTTCAAAATCTAACTTCAAAAAATTATTCCCTAACCTCTAAAACATTCATTTAATGCCTTAGAATCGAAAACGAAATAGAATTCTATAAAAACCCATTTTTTTACCGCGACTTTTCCTCTCTTTTTCTCTCATTTATCTTCCACCAATCACTCCAAAATCACACCAAAATCATCCTCACACATCCCTAAACTCAAATTCGAAAATCAAACCAAAATTATAAATGGGTTTCACAAGAACCAACAAGTTTAAAATAGAGATAACTTACCAAATAGGCAATCTTTTGGCTTTAAATTTGTTGAGTTTGCTAGATGAGATGACAAGGAACAACTTTCGTGAAGAAACTACTATGAAATTTGAACCGGATTCTTCTTTTCCTCCCTCTCTCTCTTGGCATCGCATAGCTCTCTCTTGGCTTCTCTCTCCCTCTCACCCGAATCTCTATTTTTCTTTTGTTTTCATGACAAAAATGTCTCAAATGAGATAAAATCAACATATATATACATATTAAGGTTCAATTACAAAAATGTTCCTCAAGAAAATTTCATTTAATAACCTCAAACTTTCAATAATCTTACTATGGCCCAATTTTAGATAATCATGAATCCTATTGGTCCACTTGGTGTATTCTAATCCACTTATTCTTCAACCAATCCATAGATGACACGTGATACAACCATAGTCATTAATGTTAAAAGTCACTTATCTCTTTTTTCGTTGGTTGAATTAAAATATCTTTTATTTTATTCCGTGAATTCACCCCGCTTGATTAACACGTAAATCATTTTTAATTACTTTGTGATCGTATCAGGATCAACCAAACGACATTCGACTTGCGATACGAAAATATAATAAATCTCACACTTCTGAAGACTATGATACGACCGTAATTCATTTAGAATAATTTTAATACCATAAAATAATGAATTTGGATGAGGGCTTACACAAACCCAGATCTTCAATTTGGTTTTATTTTTTTTGTTGGGATTAATATTAATATTTTAAAATTTAATGTCCACCATAGGACCATTGAGATTATTTTTTATAAAAAAAAATTATAATAAATTAATTATAATAAAAAATTAATTTAATTTAATTCAATTTAATAAATAATAATAGTTAATAAAGATTTTCTATATAAGAGATGAGCCACTCGCCTCTTATCTACAAGCACAAAGCAAACAAGAGAGTATTGCTAGCTTGTAATTTTCTCTCTGGTATCTCTACTTCACATTGTGGATCTTCCCCTACCGCCCTGGCCATTACACTTTCTCTTTCACTAACCTACCGCCGTCTGAGAACATACCCTCCCCTCCTTCGCCGCGCCCGCTACACCTCTTCACACTGACAGCTCAGCTTCTCTACACCACCAACTGTTCTCTTTCTCTCACAGTAGGGTGCGATTACTTTGGTCTTGAGGTACTAGTCTGACTCTTTTTGTGCAAATTCTTACCGTTGGTTCAAAGTTCCTTCCTTTCAAATCTGTTGGTGTACGATTTCTGGGTTTAAAGGTTTGGTTTTTGGTTATGTTTTCTGTTTTTGATTACTGGGTTCTGTTCTTTTTGCACTGGTTTTTAATGAGTATGTATATTTACTTGTGATTGTTCTCGTAAAAGATGAGTGGTGCTTTTTTTTTTTCCCAGTTTGGTTCTTTGGATCTGATATATTATGTTAAATGTGGTAGCGTTGTGGAGTAGAACTAGTTAGGGTAGTGATTTATGCCGAATTTAGTACAACAACGTTTGGATTTATGAGAATTCTAATATATTTGCATCTCATATTTATCATTGGCATTTAATGGATGTGTTACTGGCGTTGTTACTGTTGGTTTAGGTGGTTAATCAAATGATTAGATTTACTTGTTTAACTGTTATTGTTTTTCATTTGGTTGTTTTTTTGAAGTAATTGAAATGCATGAAACTGAAACTTGTAATGGTATGCTATGTTATGAAACTGAAACTGGAACTTGTTTAACATGTCCACGTGTTCAATGCTAGTGAACAGTGGACACATTTAACAGAAGAGAAAGTTTGCGAACCTTTCCTTTTGCAGTTATTTGTATATTTTATTTTGTTTGCTTACCAATATTCTTCAAGACATTACCTGGTGTCACCTTATGTTCTCCTTTGTTTAAATGAAAAATTGTATATACTGGCAGTTTCTTGTTTTAGCTTAGAATATTGAAGCTTGAAATCTTTGAGTAATTTTGTGCTTCCATAAAAATGAATTTGCTGAATCACGGTGATTATTAAGATTTAACCTATTACCATGTTTTGAATCTTCATTTGATGGCGATGAGTTTATCAATAAAGTGTAAAAAAAAGTAATAGATAATCAAAATTGTTATATTTATGATTTTTATTGGGTTTTGTTTGATTTTTATGCTCTTATTGATCAAGTGATTTTATTCTTTTTTGAAGATCTATTCAACATTGAAGCTAAGGTCTATGTTGTATATGGAATTGGTGGTTCCTGGCTAACAAACAAACATTTTGTTGAATTTTTGTGGGTTCGAATGGAGTGTGGGTTCCACCCAAACCCTTGGGTTTTGCACAACAATCGACTGCAAACTTCACAGATTTGGAATGGGAGGTGTTTGAAAGAAAAAGTATACAAGGTATAGCAACAACCGAGGGTAATAAAGAAATCGAAAATAGTGGATCTAAGCTAAATTGAAATACTATAATCACAAAGTCAAGTTCTTATGTTGTTGTTTAGAGACGGAGGTCCCTTTACTAGTTTATGAATATGTCAATAATGATAATTTATTTGATCATATTCATAACAAAGATAGGGCATCCACCATTCCTTGGGAAACACGACTAAGGATAGTCTCCAATTATCCATAAAGAAGTGAAGTCTACCAATATTCTCCTATATGATATATTCATTACAAAAGCGTCTGATTTTAGTACCTTCAAGTTGGTGTTAATGGATGTAACTCAATTATCTTTAATGGTCCAAGATACTTTTGGATACCTAGACCCTGAATATTTGTAGACTAGTCAGTGACCGAAAAAAGTGATGTATACAATTTAGAAGTTATCCTTATGGAGTTAATGATAGGAATGAAAGTAATTTCAAATTGATTAATCTAAATTAATCTAATTGATGTATACAGTAGACTGGAAAAAGTGATGTATATAGTAGACTAGCCAGTTGATTGAAAATAATGATGTATACGGTTTAAGTTTATGTTTGGTTATTTTTATTATTAAATTATAATTAGTAACTTTACCAAAAAAAAAAAATTAGAACAATATTTTACCCAAAAAAAACTTGGCTACCCGGGCTTAAGAGGAGCTGCACCTTAGCATGTAATAGTGGTAAGTGAATTGTCATATAACACATTATTAAGTTGGGATCTTTAGTATTCTTTGCATAATTATTGTATTATCTTTTAATCATCATTCGATTTTTCTATCTTCTTTTTTTTTGCACTTGAATGAGGGAGATTCAAACTCAGGATTTCCATTTTATGAAAAGCATGTTTATCACTAGACTATTCATGTGATGATTTTATTCAATCTTGCAAATATAAAAAAAGAAAAACACCATAAAGATTTGTTTATTTTGTGTTCTCTCTCGCACATGGCGGTGAACAAGCAACATAATTTCATTCATAGTCACACATCCTTAAAACAATTTAGGTAAAACCAATACCTAAATTGAACAAACTTTAATTTCACACAAGCCGCATGCCAACTTACAAAGAATGAGAAAACTTTGGGTAAATAATGTCATCACTAGGTCCATCACTTTCCTGTGCCCATCAAACCCCTTCCAACATTTACATAAAAATGTAAGTGTAAATATAAAAAGATGAAATTTTTTCTTATATATATGGATTGTCTTTCATCCAGATATAGATGATTTCCAACCGTATGGAAATTGCTTATCTAGGTCGTGCCACCAGTATACTACCAGTTTGATTTCAATTATCTTTTGGACGAGTGCCAATAACTTAAAAAATATATATAAATATATATAATTTAGGTGAATATTTTTACCTACTTGAAATGAGAAATATTTCACATGTAATATTACAAGTGAAATATTTTCACTTGAGAATATTTTAGACAAAAACACTTATTTGTTTTTTATTTGAATGAAAAGTGAATTTATCCTTCTTATAAATTTTTTTTCTTTCATTTAAAAACTAATTTTCACAAAATTTATTGTTGTACGATTTCATATTTGTGGAATACAATGGTTGACACAAGAGGTGCTAGTGTTAGTGCTTGATATTGGGGATTGGCTAAGGTACAAACAGGAAAGTTGTTTGTACTATATATCGCCCATTTAATTGCCAGTTGGCAGCCAAATGAGAAAGTTAAAACCTTCAGCAACCAGTTTCAATCGGTTGCTGCAGATAAAAATAATAATTTAATAATAAAAAATATTAAATAATATATAAATATATTATTTTATATTTGTTTTCAATATAAAATATATTATATTAAAATTAAAATAATATATAAATAAAATATTATATTATTTTAATAATTTTTTATTGTTAAAAATTTACATCAACGTGAAAGTTATTTATTTAACAACTTCAATGTTGTGGTTAATAAGCTGCTCAATATCAACTTGTTGAAATCAACGTAAAAATTGTTAGATCAACGAGTTCGACGTTAAAGCAATGTCCTAAGTTGTTGAAACTCAATAACTTGAAACGTATGACGTTAGCCTACGTCGAACTTGTTAGATCAAAAATTCCAACATTCATGTCAACAAGTTGGGTAACGTCAACTTGTTGACATCAACGTCGAAGTTATTGGTTCAACAAGTTGGACGTTGGAGCAACGTCTCCAGTTGTTAAAACTCAACAACTTCAGACATATGACATCAGTCTATGTCCAACTTGTTGGATCAACAATTCCAACGTTCATGTCAACAAGTTTGGCAACGTTAGCTTGTTGACATCAACGTCGAAGTTTTTGGATCAACAAGTTGGATTTTAGAGCAACATCCCAAGTTCTTGAAACTATATAAATAAAATATTATATTATTTTAATAATTTTTTATTGTTAAAAATTTACATTAACGTGAAAGTTATTTATTTAACAACTTCAACGTTGTGGTTAACAAGTTGCTCAACGTCAACTTGTTGAAATCAACGTCAAAATTGTTGGATCAACGAGTTTGACGTTAAAGCAATGTCCCAAGTTGTTGAAACTCAACAACTTGAAACGTATGATGTTAGCCTACGTCGAACTTATTGGATCAAAAATTCCAACATTCATGTCAACAAGTTAGGTAATTCCAACTTGTTGACATCAATGTCGAAGTTGTTGGTTCAATAAGTTGGACGTTGGAGCAACGTCCCCGGTTATTGAAACTCAACAACTTCAGACGTATGACGTCAGTCTACGTCCAACTTGTTGGATCAATAATTCCAACGTTCATGTCAACAAGTTTGGCAACATCAGCTTGTTGACATCAACGTCAAAGTTATTGGATCAACAAGTTAGATTTTGGAGCAACGTCCCAAGTTGTTGAAACTTAACAACTTCACACGTATGACGTCAACCTACGTCGAACTTGTTGGATCCACAATTCCAATGTTTATATCAAAGAGTTTGGCAATCTCAACTTGTTAACATTAACGTCGAAGTTGTTGGATCAACAAGTTGGACGTTGGAGCAACGTCCTAAGTTGTTGAAATTCAACAACTTCAGACGTATGATGTCAGCCTTTGTCGAACTTGTTGGGTCAACAATTTCGACGTTCATGTCAACAAGTTGGGCAACGTCAACTTGTTGATATCAATGTCAAAGTTGTTGGTTCAACAAATTAGACGTTGGAGCAACGTCTCCAGTTGTTAAACCTCAACAACTTTAGACGTATGATGTCAGCCTACGTCAAACTTGTTGTATCAACAATTCCAATGTTTATGTCAACAAATTGAGCAACGTCAACTTGTTGATATCAACATCGAAATTGTTGTATCAACAAGTTAGACGTTGAAGCAATGTCCTAAGTTGTTGAAACTCAACAACTTGAGACGTATGACGTCAACATACGTCCAACTTGTTGACTTCAACGTCAGAGTTGTTGACTCAACAACTTCGAGCTGACGTTGGAGCAACGTTTGGACTTATTGAAACTCAACAAAAATTGACGTATGACATCAGCATACGTCTAACTTATTGGTTCAACAAGTTCAATGTTCTACTTAACAAGTTGGCCAACGTCAACTTGTTCACTTTAACGTTAGAGTTGTTAACTCAACAACTTCGACGCTGGAACAACGTCTGGACTTGTTGGAAGTCAACAAAATGGACGTATGATGTCAGCATGCATCCAACTTATCAGTTCAACAAGTTCAACGTTCCCCTTAACAAGTTAGCCAACATCAACTTGATGACTTCAACGTCAGAGTTGTTGACTCAACAACTTCAACGTTAGAGCAATGTCTATACTTGTTGAAACTCAACAAAAATGGATGTATAATATCAACATAGCTCCAACTTGTTGGTTCAACAAGTTTAACGTTGTACTTAATAAGTTGGTCAACGTGAAGTTGTTGACATCAACATCAGAGTTGTTGACTCAACAACTTCGACGTTTGAGCAATATCTGGACTTGTTAAAACTCAACAAAAATCGACGTATGATGTCAGCATACGTCCAACTTGTTGGTTCAACAAGTTCAACGCTCCCCTTAATAAGTTGACCAACGTCAACTTGTTGACTTCAACGTCAAAGTTGTTGATTCAACAACTTCGATATTGGAACAATGTCTGGACTTGTTGAAACTCAACAAAAACAGACGTATGATGTCAGCATACATCTAACTTGTTGGTTCAATAAGTTCAATGTTCACTTTAACAAGTTGGCTAATATCAACTTGTTGACTTCAATATCGAGTTGTTGACTCAACAACTTTGACGTTGGAGCAAAGTCTGAACTTGTTAAAACTTACCAAAACAGACATATCACGTCAGCATATGTCCAACTTATTGATTCAACAAGTTTAACGTTGTAGTTAACAAGTTGACCAACATGAAGTTGTTGACATCAACGTCAGAGTTGTTGACTCAACAACTTCGACGTTGGAGAAATGTCTGGACTTGTTGAAAGTCAACAAAAACGGACGTATGACGTCAACATACATCCAACTTGTTGGTTCAACAAGTTCAACGTTCATCTTAACAAGTTGGCCAACATCAACTTATTAACTTCAACGTCAGAGTTATTGACTCAACAACTTTAACATTGGAGCCATGTCTAGACTTGTTGAAACTCAACAAAATGGACACGCATAACGATGACAAGATTCTGAGTGTATCCGGAGATCGACAACGTACCCGGCCTTATATACCCACTACCCAAACCATGTTAATAAAAAAATCCTAACAAAACTATCTCAACTCTATGGAATTTCTGTAGCTCCAATCTTTGTTGCCATTATTCCTTTGTCGCCATTGTTCCTTTGCCCCACTGTGTCTCTCTTTCACCGTCGTCACCATTCCTCTGCTGAACTACGCCTCTCTTTCTCTCCATCGACACTGTGTCATCTACTGTTTGCCCAATAGAACCTCTCCATCTATCTCCATCGCCGATGTGTCAGATGTTATATGTCTAAAACTTCTAAAATATGGTATAGCCGTCGTGCCTTAGTAGAATTTGATTTTTAGGTTGTCGATTTTTCATATCTCAATTTTTTTCGACTTTGTTTTCCTCCGTGTTTCCATTTCGGGGACATTAGTTTTGCTGTACGTTTCTCAAGTACATTGAGTAGCAGAACATCTCGGTCACTCTCTCTAGTAGGAGGTGGTTTTGTGCTTGAAGCAAACAGTTGTAAGTTGGTGCTCTGTTGCTCGTTTTTTAGAATTTTTATTAATATCAACTCAGCTCTAAGTTGGTAAACACGGATCTGATATGGGAAAATCGGGTATAGTGCGGGTCTCAGCAGACCCGAACAATACACGTATGTCCACCCGTATTTTTTCATGGTTATTTAGGTTTTTAAGGCTTTTTTCTTTATAGGTTAAAGGTTGATTTCTTATGTGCGGTTTGAATGGTTGAAGTTTATTGTGTTACATTTTACTGTCAGTGTTGCATAAGGTTTGTAATGGGAAAAAAAAAATATTGGGTATTTTTGGATTGAAAGATGGAAACAGTTAACTTATAGTGTAAAAGTGGCATGTAAAACGGTTGGGTGTGTGTTGATTGTTTTTGGAGGTTGTATGCCTGTGGTTTGCATGCATGATTGATGTATTTGAAGGCTATTGATGTTATGTTACAACTGCTTATGTGTGTATATATATCAATTCATATAAAAATGTAGCAACCGTTCATAGATATACTTTAGTGTGGCTTCGTTAACATCAACAACAAGGTTACTTCACATGAATGGCTGAACTATCCTAAATATATAGATATATATATATATATATGAAGTCTTGATTCTAATATTATTTTGTGTTGGTTTCTTGATTTTTTTTTTTTTCTTATACATAAGGTTCACAACTTCTATTGCAACTATTGGTTGAAGCAAATTTAACTCAAGGTGGTTCTGGTCTTAATCTCTCTTTGATTATTGATATTTGAGAATGTTCGCAGTTTGTTTATAGAAATGAACAAAAGTGAAAGGTTTCAATCAAGATGTCATATCTATATATATATATTGCACTGCTACATGTCAATAGATTTAGCATGTTGCAGTTTTTTAAATACGTACTGCAATTATTAACTTGTGGAAAATTGTAGATTTCATATCAGTTTGACTTGGCCCAGTGTTGGAATAAGGTCAAGGTGTTTGTTATGGATATATTATTTGGTTGTCAATTATTCACTTGGATAATGTTGATGTTTGCGGTGGAGTAGTAATAATTGGATTTATGACCATATTATATGTGATTCTTATTTATACATTCTAGTTATATGTTCATTTATGTAGAATGCTATTAACCTAGATTTAATCATGCCATTTTCAAACAGTTTAAAATTTTGTTTCCTAATTTATATAAGGAAATTGGTTTTCAATTTGGTATATAAAATGTTAATTTCCTAAGTTGTTTAGGAGTGACAATTTCGTTTTAAATCATAGGATTATATGATCTACAACTTTCGAGCGAATGTAGTTTATATAATATAGATTGCGATTATCGATTTCTTAATATTCATCACGAATTGTTCATATAACGCAGTTTATGGATTTCACTGTTTTTTATCAACAATTATAGGGTCAATAGTATAGCTGTTTGTGATTACAAACAATGTGAGTTTGGTTGAGAATTGTTTTTCTATTCCTTCATCAAAGATGATTTGACAAATGGCTCTTGGTTGACAAACGTTTTCGATGCAAATTGTATGTTATGAGAAATATATTGTATTGTATGGGTGTGCATGTGGTAAGCTTGTGTATTCGATTAAGAATAGGCTTGTTCAAGGCAAGCCAAGGTGATTGTCTGTGTGACCGGTTGGTATCAAGCATGGGATTTGCATTTGTGGCACTACGACATTGTATACAGATTTATGTCGCACAAGTTGCTGTCATATTTGTGTTAAGGTTGGGATAGTGTTTTGCCATCATATGTCCAATCAATAAATTCTAAAATGGCAAATTTTTATAAATTCTAAAGCACAAGCTTTCCACCGGTTGCACTCACATCATGGTATAGTCACGTACTTATTCCAATATTGGTGCGTGGCTACACTACCTTTTTAGTGTGGCCAAACTCTTATTCCAGTGCAAACCTTTCATTGATAATGGATACATAGCTGCACTGACATCTTAGTACGATCATGTACTTACTCCAATGTTGGTGCAAGGCCGCACCAGTGTTTTAGTGTGGCCGTGCACCCATCCCAGTTCAAGCATTGATAATGGGTGCACGGCTGCACTCGTATCCTAGTGTGGCCGCGTACTTACTCAGTTGTTAGTGCGCGGCAAAACCAATGATTTAGTGAGGCTGTGCACCCATCCCAGTGCAAGCATTGATCATGGATACAATGTTGCTGCACTCACATCCTAGTGCGACCAAGTACTTACTCCAATGTTGGTACACGGTCACACCAGTGTTTTACCGTCGCTGCGTAGCCATCCCAGTGCAAGCATTGATAATGGGTGCACAACTACACTCACATCCTAATGCGATCACGTACTTACTCCAGTGTTGTTACATTGCCGCACCAGTGTTTTAGCGTGGCCGCACACCCATCCTAGTGTAAGCTTTAATCATGGGTGCGTGGTTGCGCTCACATCCTGATGCGATCACATACTTACTTTAGTATTGGTGCATGGCCGCACCATTGTTTTAGTGTGGCTGCACACATATACCAGTGCAATCCAATTTAATTTTTAATTTTAAAATGTAGAAAAATATAATAATAACATAAATTGAATTATGTTTTAAATACAACAAATTAAATTGAATTATTTTTTTTTTATAAATTAACTTAAATTGGATTAAAATATTATTTAAATACGTTTTCTATAAAATAATTTAATTAAATTTATTTCTTAAAAGTATTTTTTATTCTATATTTTATATAGTATTGAAAATATAAAAAATAAAATAAAATTTTAATGAACTTTAATAAAATTTAAAAATTTTCATATTTAATGAAATGATAAAAAGTTACCTTTACAATTTAACTTTTGAACAAAATGTATAATGAGACTAAAATATAGTTCACAGAACAGTACAATAAAAATTGAGTTATTCCTCTTTAATCGAGCCTCATTTCTCCAACCAACAGTTGTGAGACTATGACACTATATTCATATGAAAAATATGGTGAATTTATTCATTTATTTACTTTTTAAACAAGCTTCAACTATATTTGAAATTAAAACATGAAACTTGAATAGACTTCAATGGGTTCTATAAAACGAGTTCGATATATATTCTTATTTTTGGTGCATTCACACGATGTTAACTTGCGCATTTGTAAGTCAATTCTACTAGAAATAAAGAAACTCAAATAAGACAAAAGATACATTATAAAATCAACCTCAAAAAAACATTGGGCTCCTAATACTGATATTACATTGCCACAAATTATTGTTCAGAAATATATGCCTAGTTTTTATTGAAAAAAAAAAAATCACATAAACATTAAATATAGCCACTTTTTAGTTAAATTCTTTGCAAAATTGAGTGAACCATAAATTGTATGTTAAACATGAAATCAAGAAGAATCTTTATACTATCGCCACTCATAGTGAAAATATATATATATATATATATATATATGTAAAATATATAATAAGGCCAATCAAAATTTTATCAACAACATTCCCTATATCAATTTTGTTGATAATAAAGCCCATAAAAAATTAACGAACACGAAAATAATATAAATAAATTTATTACTGATAAAAAAATTAATATGTAATGTAAGTTAAACTTTTGATATGATTTTGAATGAACATCTAACTCCATTTAAATTTCAAAACTCTAAGATAAATTAACACTTTAATTTAATCTTTTTTTTTTTCATCAAATTTACTCATCATCTAAACAAATTTCAATTCTTTCATAAATATATCAATATTTTGTAATTAAAATATCGTCTGAAAATGCATTGATTGTCTAACAAAAATTCAAATCCATTTAAATAAAACTTTAAGGTTTTTTTTATTTACAATTTTAACATTTAATACAACTAAAAATATAAAAATACATAAAACCACGTTCTTTTTTACATGTTTTGAATACCATTATTCCATAACTCCATGTTTCATAACTTGAAACATTTCTTTTTCTCTTTTGAAATAATTTAAGCACATTTTTATCGCTTAATAGAATTTGTAAAATACACAATAAAAATTTTACTTACCAACTAGAATTTTACTGACCCCATTACCTACATCAATTTTATTGATATTATGAATTTCAACCCATAAAAAATTAATGTAAAAGAAAATAATATTTTCTCATTTTTATGTTAATAAATCAATCTCGAGATTGTAACAATTTTTCCATTAAAATAATGATTATCACACATTAACACCAAAACCCCATTCTCATAATCTTTGAAATAACCGTAAATAATACAAAATCTAGCCATTAAACATTCTTAAACCAAAAAATATATCTTGTGCTTCTACAATTGCTAGAGATAAAGAGGCCTTAAAATTTTTAAGACCTGAAAGTATTTGTTCGTTTTAAATTTCGAATAACCACACCAAGACCAACCAATTTTCTTTCCACACAAATTGTAGTGTCAATATTTAATTTAAAACATCCTTAACTAAGTAGTTTCCATTAGATAAGAGCTCAAACACTTGAAATCTTTCAGACTAAATTAGAACTATGAAAATCCATAAGAAAAGAAATGGATTAGTGACAACATCTTTAATTGGAAGAGGAAAACAATGAATAACCCCTATTCCTTATATACCAGTTTCTTCATAAAATAATAATCAAAAGCTCAAATCCATCGCCTCCTAACATTATTGTTTCTTTAATAACTGATTTCTCACATCTAAATGAGTGAAAAACAATTACTAAAAATAATAAAACTTATCATAATGGATATTTAAGTGAAACCCACCAAATATCCCTAAACAACACTCCATATGGAAAATGCTAATATAAACTCTTATCAACAGTAACTTGCCTCAAAATAAGAATCACATGCGTAAATTTTAATTTAAATACTTATCAAAATATAAAATTCAAGTAACTTATTCAACTTGTTTGTTATATACAATAAAACCAAGCATACACAATTTTGAAGATTTGCAATGTCGCCACACAATAGCATATACCTTTGTCCATCTATGTTTATAAATCACTATATTGGTGTATTTAAAAAGCTATTTGACCAATTTAAGGATTGAGCAAAACAAGTTTACATATAAATCAATTATCTTAACACGTCAACAACATTCAACATCAAATTCAACACCTCAGTTCACAAGTTCTCCAAGATGTATCAAGCATTGAAAAAAAAAAAAACGAATAACTTCATATGAAACCTAAAATTATCCTTTCCATACAAATATTTTTCCAAATAGAATCTACATTGTTACTCTCACAATGATGAACCAAAAATCACATTCTTATAACTGAAGCAAAATGATTACAGTTTGGGCACCAAGGGTAATTTATTTTCTCTTTTCTCATTTAATTATATTTTGTAACCTTTACATAGTTCGCATGGAATTATAATGCTACTAATTACAATAACAAATAAACCGTTAACACAAAGTATCATAAAAGTCAAACCAAGTAACAAACAGTTATATCAAAATCGTATAGCTTCTAACACCTATTAAAAAAATTTTAGTAGATGCTTTTTGTAACAATCATTGAACACACATGATGGAGTTACAATAAAATTCTCACGAATTACCAGCTTGCTATCTTTCAGAGGTGGCCCAACAGTAAACACATCAAACGTTACCTATGACAACAACAACATTCTGTCATTTAACAAACTACAAATAATAAAAGAACTCTTTGTTTTTGCTATAAAGATTGACAGATAAAATCAAGTAATATGTCCACAAAGCCAAAAAAATATATGGGAAGCTACATGATTCTCTAGGACCCAACATGCACATATATAAAACCAATAGGAGAACTGGCCAAGATCCATGAAATCTTACTTATATCATCTATAAATGCACCAGATCTCAAGTGTTAAATTATACCATATTCCGAATTTTCATTTAAACGAAGTGACTAACATAAACATAACAAAACCTTGTTAAGAAGTTCAGCGTCCTGCATCTTTTGCAACATTCATCTATCAATTAACATCTTATTCGCAACCTCTACCTTTTTAGTTTTCACAATCATCTCTTCGAGCTGCACTCTAATTTGATGGTTCTCACTCACAACCAAGTCCAAAGTTTTAATGTTCTCCTCCAAGTTCGCCTTCAACTGAGAACCAGTACGTGCATAACAATAGAAACCAGATTTAAACACACTACATTGACTTAAATTAGTATCTTGATTTCTTAGTGATGCAAAATGAATTAGAATTTCAATGTTAGCTGCTATATTTCTGAATCACAGTAGCAAATCAATAATGTTTGGAGATCATATAATCCAACTAGAACATCTTATAATGAACATACCCAGTCTTTGGTGCTACAGCTCCTCTCAACTTCATACTCCATTCCTACATAAACTCTAACTACAGTTCCTATTAAAGCATAAAAGAAATCATCAAAGTTATTTGTCCGCCAAATTCAGATTACATGTACAACCTGTTTTAGCAAGTACTTACATGCAATACGCACATACTTATACTAACTTACCCAATATACACCTTCTTTACACATCTTCTACAACTGCAATGACAACTCTATGAGTTAGCAAGATCAATAACTTATATATCATGTGTATGCATCAAAGTTTGAAGTCCACCCCTAATACTATCAATTGAAAGTAAAACAATGGAATATTTAAGCTCATAAAAGTTAAGACTTTCCATGAAATAACAAGTTATATCAATTGAAGGAAAAATTGATTTTTGAATTTAATACGAAAACGTGGATTTAAAAAAAAAAAATTCAAATAAAAACACATTCAATCGATGCTAATAATAATAATTCAATAATTAGATTAATAAGATTGAATCTTACCTTGCATGAAATTGAATTAATTCTTTTTTATTTGCAGATTCTTCACCACCCGATCTTCCTTGTTATGATTCTTTACAAAAAAAAATTGTGTGTGGGTACAATCTAAAAGAATTAAATCATGAAATCTTTTTAATTAATGGAAGTTTTTGGTTCATGTAGCCAAAAATTCTCTCTTTTTTTTCACTTTTTTTTTTACCAATATAAAACACCTTTTTTTTTTTATATAATGATAAGTTAGAGTTTTCTAATTTAATAAGGAATACAATTTCCTAATTAAATTAGAAAACTTAATTCAAATCCAATATGAAATCAAATTTCTTATTGGTTTAGAACTCTTTACTTTTAATTTAATTTGAAATCTAATTCCTATTAAATTAAAAATTCTTTAATTTAATTTAATATGGATTCTAATTCCAATGAAATTAAATTACTATATCCATTAATTAAAAGATTTTTCATTAAATTAAATGATTCTAAATCATAAATAATTTAATGACATCATTTAAAAATGAACTCTTAACCTCTACAAATAATTAAATAATTAACGAGTAATTAAATAATTACTTATATTTACATAATCAAATTATTTAAATTATTTATGAACGTATTCATAAAATTGTATATACACTTATAATTAAACAATCCAATTATATTCTTCTCTTTGTTTCTTTATATGGTTATGAGCTAGTAAGAGGACCAAATGAACCTACAATTTGAGCTCCAATAATATCGAAATTAGTAATTAAAATTTTTAATTAAATAATTCACTATAATTAACCTCAAAGTTACTCCATTAAAAACTTAAGATTGCACTCTCAAAATTGTTGATGTTTTATATAATCTAAATTTTCAGTGTCCATCGATTTAATCTTTCATATGGTTCGATTTTCCACGAGTTGTTCATAATCAGAGTTAGGTCATTAAAGTCCGTTATAACTCTCTAATTATATCTTATTCCATTAAGTACCATTGATTCTCTAATGAAAAATATATTCATAACAACTTATAAATTTATCTTTCCATTTATTTACAAATAGAAAGTCGAGTGTTCTTATTGTTCAAGACTCAAATCAACACTTAAGAGAACTACTCATATATTTCTCGTAAAAATGAGTGGATTCCACTATTATGTAGAATGTTCGCAGCCACTTATTAAATCACATCTCCAAAGTACGAAGTTTATTGACTGTAAATCTATAATAGTCTCACCCATGTAAATCAAAAGATATGACTCAACAAATAGGAATCCATAAAACACTCAGGATTAAGATCAATTCATATATGATCATCTAGTTGATAAATATGAATTTCTATATTTAACAGATATTAATAAAAAATTCATTTTATCATGGTCTAGTCCTATATAATCTCTATTATATAAGGTGTTTCCATTTTCATGTCGCTACATGAACGATCCTAGATAAGATCATTATATCAAATACAAAATGGACCGCCGCTGTAGATTTATCACAAGCAAAATATCTAGCTTTGTTTACTTTCTACGGACTCTTTAGATTACTGACCTCAAACTAAATCATCTTATATATAACACTTATATATTTAGTTTGAGACTACATATGTAACCATGGATGTTACATGATATTTGTATGAAACAAACATTTAATAAATGCACAAAAATTTAACAAAATAAATATATTTTATTCTTTAATTTAAATATTTACAAATTACAAGCTCTTAGGGCATATTACCCTAACAATCTCTCATTTGCCCTTAGAGTAGATGAGACATGTCTCGTAATCCTAGACCCTCTAGATGACTTTCAAATACTTTAGCCGTTAAAGTCATTGTAAACGGATCAGCATGGTTGTCTTGTAAAGCTATTTTTATCACCGACACATATCCTCTATGTACTATCTCTCTAATGAGATGATACTTTCTTTTTATATGTTTTCCTCTCTTATGGCTTCTTGGTTCTTTAGAATTAGCCATTGCACCACTATTATCACAGTAAAGTGTGATTAGCTTATCCATATTTAGAATAACTTTTAAATCTATCAAGAACTTACGGAGCCAAATTACTTCTTTAGCTACTTCACAAGCTACTACATATTCAGCTTCCATAATGGAGTCAGCGATGCAAGATTACTTAACACTTCTTCATACTATAGCTCCACCACCTAAAGTGAATACTAACCCAGACGTAGATTTTCGAGAATCCTTGTCTGATTGAAAATCAGAATCTGTATATCCTATTGGAATCAAATTCTCGCTAGAGTGCACAAACATATAATTTCTTATTCTTCGAAGATACTTGAGAATACATTTTACTGCTACCCAATGATCCAATCCTGGGTTAGATTGATAACGACTAATTACTCCCACTAAATAACATATATCAGGTCTCGTGCATAACATAACATACATGCGACTGCCTACTGTAGAGGCATAGGGAATTCGTCTTATATCATCAATCTCTTGAGGTGTCTTAGGACATTATTCCTTTGACAAGTGAACTCTGTGCCGAAAAGGTAAATAACCTTTCTTGGAATTCTACATCGCAAAGCGTACAAGGATTTTATCAATGTACGATGCTTGAGACAATGCTAACAGTTTGTTCTTACGATTTCGTATGATTTGGATCCGAAGAACATAACTAGTCTCTCCCAAATCTTTCATTTGAAATTGATTAGCAAGCCAGTTCTTTACATCAAATAATGCTCCAACATCATTCCCAATAAGAAGGATATCGTCGACATAAGTACGAGGAAAACCACTTTCTTATCAATGATACGCTTGTATACACAAGGTTCATCGACATTTTGCTCAAAACCATAAAACTTGATCGATGTATCAAATCTAATATTCTAAGATCGAGAAGCTTGCTTAAGCCCATAAATGGACCTTTGTAACTTACAAACCTTTTGCTCTTAACCTTGAATCACGAATCCCTCTGGTTGCATCATATAAATGCTTTCATCAAGATTGTCATTCAAGAATGTAGTCTTAACATCAATTTGCCATATCTCGTAGTCGAGACATGCGGCTATGGATAGATGAATGCGAATAGACTTAAACATGGCTACTGGCGAGAAAGTTTCTTCATAGTCAACTCCCTCTTTCTAAGTATACCTCTTTGCCACTAGTCGAGCTTTGAAGGTCTCCACCTTCCCATCCACTCCTCTCTTTCTCTTGTAGATCCATTCGCAACCTATGGGTTTTACCCCATCTGGTTGATCCATAAGTTTCCCAAATTGAGTTTGAGTATATAGACTCTATCTCGAGATTCATAGCTTTAAGCCATTCTTCCTTATCAGAATCTTCTATTGCATTATGATATGTCAATGGATCATCTATACACTCATTGGAGATAGAAATTTGTGCTTCTTGGATTTCTTTGTAACGGACTGGTAGTCTAATAACCCTTCCACTACGAGGAGATTGTAGATGATTCTGATGGAAGTCTGTCGATGCTTAGATGTGGTCTTAACTATGTTATTCTCAACAACTGTTGTTGATTGAATACTGGTTGAACCAGGTAATAACTCCTCAAGTACAACCTTACTTCGAGGTTTATGTTCTTTTATATAATTATCTTCAAGAAACGTAGCATTTATCGATACAATTACTTTATTATCTTGAGGATCATGAAAGGATCCGCTTCTAGTTTCTCTGGAGTAGCTTGCAAATATACAAACTTGTGAACGTGGTTCTAGCTTCCTAGTCTTATTTTTCAGCACATGTGCTGGATACCTCCATATGCAAAAATGTTGCAAACTAACTTTGCGACCATTCCACAACTCTAAAGGTGTTTTAGGAATAGACTTAGAAGGAACTACATTCAGGATATATACTATAGTTTGTAGTGCATATCTCCAGAAGGAACTAGGCAAATATGAGAAACTAATCATGGATCTCATCATATCCCACAAGGTTCGATTTCTTCTCTCTGCAACACTATTTTGTTGTGGTGTTCTATGAGCTATGAGTTGGGATATAATCTCATTCTCAATCAAGTAATCCTTGATCTCATCATATCCCACAAGGTTCGATTTCTTCTCTCTGCAACACTATTTTGTTGTGGTGTTCTATGAGCTATGAGTTGGGATATAATCTCATTCTCAATCAAGTAATCCTTGATCAATGTACTCTCCTCCACGATCTAATCATAGAGCTTTTAATGTTATACCTAATTAATTTTCAACTTCAGCTCTAAATTCTTTGAACTTTTCAAAAGTTTCAGACTTCCGTTGCATTAGATAAACATACTCATATCTTGAATAGTCGTCAATGAAAGTGACGAAATATTCATAACCACCTCTAGCTTTAACATTCATTGGACCACAAATGTTTGAATGTATAAGCTCTAGTGGTTCTTTAGCTCTATAACCTTTTATCTTAAAAGGTCTCTTAGTTATTTTACCGTCTAGACAAGATTCACAAACCGATAAAGTGTTAATCATTAACTCACTTAAAGTTTCGCTCTTTACTAATCTATCTATTCTGTCAATATTAATGTACCCAGGTCTTAGATGCCAAAGATAGGTATTATCGTTGGGAGAAATCTTTTGCCGTTTTGCTTTTGGTTTTTCAACTTTGAACAATTCAGCATTGATTAGTGAATTACGTGTTAACAATCTTAATATGTATATGTTGTTTTCTAATATTCAAATCATTTCTAGAAATAATAACTTCTTTATTACTAAAAGAAATTGAATAATTATGTTCCAACAATCTAAAAACCGAAACCAAATTTCTTCTAAAATTCGAAATATAATAAACATTGTTCAAAACAATAAAACAACTATTTGAAAATTGAAGTCTAACTTCTCCCACTACTTTAGCTGAAACGACATCCCCAATGCCAACTCGCATGATAACTCACCCTCATCAAGTTCCCTTCAAGAATCAATCAACTAAAAAGAAAAGTAAACATGATTAGTAGCTCTTGAATCAATTATCTAAGTGAATATATCATTCTCCACTAAACATGATTCAATGACGAGTAAATCATATTTACATTTCATTTTCTTTTTGTTCTTGAGCTCTTCGAGGTACTTTGGACTGTTCCTCTTACAATGTCCTTCCACAGCACAATGAAAATATTTTCCTTTGGATTTGGAAGTCTTAGAGCCCTTCTGCTTCTTCTTTGTGGTAGCCTATTTCTAGGGCTTTGCCTTAGCCTTACTGGTGGTCCTTTTCCTCTTATTTTTATTAGAGGTGAAAGTTTCAGTAACATTTGCTTCACCAAACTTAATCTTATCCTTATTCATGAACTCATAAGTTGTTAGTTCATTAAGAAATTGAGTGATATTATACTATAATTTGTTCATAACATAATTACTCTTGAACTACATAAAACTCTTTGGAAGAGTTTGTAGTATCATGCTTACTTGGCTAGGCTCATCAATCACCCCACTATGATTTTTGACTGTATTAAAATAGGTCATCATATTCAAGACATGCTCTCGAACTAATGTCCCTTCCCTCATCTTAGCAGTCATAGTAGTACAAACAACTTCGTGTCGCTGCTGCTTAGAAGGTTGCCCAAACATCCCTTGTAATGACAGCATCAACTTAGATGTTGTTGCTATGCTTCTTAGCAAGCACATCGGACATTCCTGATAACATGTAGTAATGGGCCTTTTCATTAGCCTTAACCTAGTTTTGGTGAGTTTCACGTACATTATGTGCAACATTTGCCGGTGGCACAAAAGGATGCTTCTCCATCAGGACAAGCTTTAGGTCCTCATAGACCAAAATAGTGTTCATGTTATTTTTTCATTTAACATAGTTATCCTCATTCAATTTATCATTGGCAAGTATAATAATTAAAGGTGATGGCATTGCTGAAATAAATAAACAAAATATTTTATTTAAAATTGCATTCACACGAATATTAATAAGTTTTTTGCATAAAATTAAACGTGATGCATGATAGACGAATAATAAATCAGAAATATCCTAAAAAGAATTACTATGCCACAATAATCTAACATGCCACAAATAAATGCCACCTTAGAGTAGGTCAAATAGTTGTATGTTAGATTGAGGAAATCTCAATTAAATATATAACAGAATAACTCTTATTTCTATATAATTTAACTACCGCTTATTTCAGTCAAAGAATTAAATTATCAATTAATTAATTCATTTATGAGTGTAACTCATCATTTCAGATCTCTCAGACTTAACTTGAGAATTGTCAGCCTTAGGGTAGGTTAATCCCAAAATACATCCAAAAATCATATCCATTAAAAAGTCAACCTTGATATTGACCTAAATGGATACCACCCTTAGGGGGATGAAAACAAAACCGTCTCGAAGTGCCATTCAAATCTCACGGTGTTGAACTAATGATGGAGACCGTGGGATATATTGTCATATATCCTTCTCCTACTCATTATTCTAGGATTAGGGTTTTCTACTTATTATTCCTAGTCATTATCTTAGATTATTAATGACTAAGAAGTATAATTTAAGTTACTAGGAATTAGTGTATTATTAGAATCAACATCGTATTAATACCTAATAAATTACCGGATTTTTAACTCTTAAAATCTAATTTATTTTTAAGGATCTAATCTAGATAATCTAAACTCTTTAATTATGAAGATTAGATTTAATGTGAAATTACCCAATTTGAACTCTTAAGATCCAATCCACATTATAAGTCAATTATATGAAATATATCTTTTAATCACATTAAAACTATATTTTTAATTGGTTTACTAATCTAAATAAATTAAACTCTTTAATTAAATTATATTAGAAACAATGTGAATTATCCAATTTTAACTCTTAAAATCTAATCATATTATGAATACCAATTATTGAGATATATGTTTTTAATCACATTAAAATTAATAATATATTTCTAATTTGTTAACCTAGAATTTTCAATTAAAATCCTAATAAATTATGAAATTGGTATTTTATGTATTATTATTTCTATTTTAACTAATAAACTATTTAATAGGAAAAATAAATAATAATACATGTATATATGTCATGTTATAATGCAACGAGTAGGCACTCTTTATCCTATATGACATATTTTATGATTAAACATATTATCAACAAATTATTCAACCATCACATGATAAACAATTTAAATAAATAACATGTGATTGATCGGGTTTGTTGACTTTAACAATGTAAAACTAATATTTCAAGATTACAAAACTTAACTAAGGCATTCATTGACCTTCACTTGTAGTCTTTATAATCTTCAAGAATTACATAGACTTTATTGGACTCAAAATTAATCTAATTTAACAATCAAGAACATCCATCAAATGGATTGGGCTAGAAGCCTATTTTTTTATTTTTGAACCCAATAAAAATTATCCAAAACAAGTGGACAATTTTTAATAATATTTACAATTGAAACGAAAACCCGAAATTCGAGAAAAATTGAAATTGGACTGAATGTGGGCTACTTGGAAACAGCCTAACTACTGTCATAGTAGCTTTTGGGTTGCCTGAAAAACAGCCCAACTACTAGCACATGGCAACAGTTTTTGGGCTGCCAGAAAACAGCCCAACTGTTGGCTCATGGCAGTAGCTGTTGGGCTGGCTTAAAATAGCCCAGCTGCTGCCATATGGCAGCAGCTATTTGGGCTGCCAAGTAGCAGCAGCTTTGTGCATCACATGCCAGCTGTTGCCTGGTGTGCAGCCCACATGCACACAATGTGCATGCTGATTGCTTCTTTTAAAAATTGGAGAAAATATATAAAATAACCTATTTTTTAGAGTCAATTTGAAAATTAACCCTTTTTTTTTAGGTTAAAAAAATCTCAACCTTGAAGTTGAGATTGATTTAAATTAACACTATGACTCACAACCTGGAAGTTGGGATTCCGAACCTAGAGGTTGAGATTCTTTACTTTAAGGTTGAGATTTAAAAAAAAAAGGTTATTTTTCAAATGGGTTATTAAAAAAAGGTTAGATTTCAATTAAACCCTAAAAATTGATACCCGCTACAAAATAAACTGGTTCAAAACTAGTATATTATTTGCAGTTGTACCACGCCTACAGAAGCGCACACAGTCCGTCAATTCAATAGTTCAATAACAGTTATGCCGTTTCACACAGTCCTTCGCAATTAATTACTCGGAAAAATAAATAAATAAATCCTAAACCTATAAATTTACAATGAAAAAAAAAATTACCACAACCGGTTTACAAATTTAATCAAATTAAATTAGTCAAAGAACCATACAATTAACGATCAATCCATGGAAATCTCATCCATCAACATGAATAAATAAAAATATGCTCTTCAATAATTAGTGTCTGCTACATAACATACAACAAATAATAATCAAAAGGAACTTCACTAATTATTGAATCAATTATTAAACTAGCGAACAGTGGCGAATCCATTTGAGGGGGGGGGGGGGGGGGGGGGGGCACGTGCCCCCCCTCAAATTTAAAAAACAAAATTGCTAAGTTTACTATACAAAAGAAATAATTAAAAAAAAAAAAAAAAACTAAACCACTGTTGCAGTCTGCAGCGCTGGTGCGTATGCTGACTGCACAACATCCACCTTTTGTTCAACGTTCCTTATGTCTCTTTTTTCTTTTCTTTTTAATTGTTTATTATTTTTATTTATTTTCTCCATTTCTAATAAAATTAACTTGCTGTCATATTTTTTACTTCAATGAGACTTAGTTTTTTTACTTTTAATATTTTTTCTACTCCTAATTAATTAATATTTTCATTTTTCAATTTTATTCTTTTAATTCTCTTCTATATAAATACCCTTTATTGTGACAATTTATAATTTTAGCGAATAATTTTTTTTTTCTTTTTTTTTCTCATCTTTATTTGGCATCTCTTTATTTTCACTTTGACATCTTATGACTTATCAGATTAGTTTCCTAAATTAATTACTTTTTTAATTAATTTGTTTTTTAATAATTTAAATTTAATATATATTTCATCGATAAATCCTAAAATTTTAAACTTTAAATTATTGTATTAAAATTATCTATGTATAATGTATTGTCATCATTCAATTATATATATATATAAGTAATATTGTTATTGTTATGATTCAATTATATATCTATGTAATATTGTTTACTTTATAATTTTATTTTATTTAGAATCAATAAATTATTATTAAATTTTTTTAAAATTTTTTATTATGTTTTTTGCTATGAATATTGTGAAGACTGAATTACATAATCGAATGAGAGATCAATGGTTAAATGATAGCTTACTTGTGTATGTGGAAAAAGATATTTTTGACAAAATTGGTAAAGTAGTTATCATGAAACGATTTCAAGATATGATACCTCGTCGAGGAAGATTATAATTTTATATAGTTTATTTATTTTTATTTATTTTAATAATTTCATTGTGATTTTTAAACATATGACTATTTGTTTTGTCTAAATATAATGTATGTTTTATTTTATTTAAACTATATAGCTTTATTGAATATTGTTTTATATAAAAACATTACACATTTAGTATATTTTTAATTTTTGATATTTTTATTATTTTATTTATGTACCCCACCTGAATAAATTTTCTGGATCCACCACTAGTAGCGAAACCGGGCTTTGATACCAATTGAAGAAAAAATTGATTTTTGAATTTAATGTGGAAACATGGATTTAAAAAAAAATAAAATAAAATAAAAACACACTCGATCGATGCTAGTAATAATAATTCAATAATTAGATTAATAAGATCGAATATTACCTTACATGAAATTAAATTGACCTCTTTTGATTTGCAGATTCTTCATCACCTGATCTTCATTACTATGACTCTTCACAAAAGAAATTGTGTGTGGACACAATCTCAAAGAATTAAATCACGAAATTTTTTTAATTAATGGAAGTTTTTGGTTTATGTAGCCAAAAATTCTCTTTTTTTTTTTTTACTCTTTTTTTTTTACCAATATAAAACACTCTTTTTTTTTTTTATAATGATAAGTGAGAGTTTTCTAATTTAATAAAGAATACAAGTTCCTAATTAAATTGGAAAACTTAATTCAAATCCAATATGGAATCAAATTTCTTATTGATTTAGAAACTCTTTACTTTTAATTTAATATGGAATCTAATTCCTATTAAATTAAAAATTCTTTAATTAAATTTAAGATAGATTCTAATTCCAATTAAATTAAATTACTATATCCATTAATTAAAATATTTTTCATTAAATTAAATTATTATAAATCATAAATAATTTAATGACATCATTTAAAATTGAACTCTTAACCTCTACAAATAATTAAATAATTAACAATTAATTAAATAATTACTTATATTTAAATAATCAAATTATTTAAATTATTCGTGAATGTGTTCATAAAATTATATGTACACTTATAATTAGACAATCCAATTATATTATTCCTTTTGTTTCTTTATGTGGCTGTGAGCTAGTAATAGAACTAAATGAACCTACAATTTGAGCTCCAATTATATCTAAATTATTAATTAAACTTTTTAATTAAATAATTCACTATTATTAACCTTAAAGTTACTCCACTAAAAACTTAAAATTACACTCTCAAAATTATAGATGTTTTATACAATCTGAATTTTCAGTGTCCATCGATTTAATCATTTCATATGATTCGATCCTCCACGAGTTGTTCATAATCAGAGCTAAGTCATTAAAGTCTGTTATACCTCTCTAATTATATCTTATTCTATTAAATATCATTGATTTTCTAATGAACTATATATTCATAACAACTTATGAATTTATTTTTCCATTTATTTATAAATAGAAAGTCGAGCACTTTTATTGTTCAAGACCTGAGTCAATACTTAAGGGAACTACTCATATACTTCTCGCAAAAAGAAGTGGATTCCACTTTTGTATAGCATGTTCCTAGTTATTTATTAAATCACATATCTAAAGTACGAAACTTATTGACTGTAAATCTATAACAGTCTCACCCATGTAAATAAAAAAATATGACTCAACAAATAAGAGTCCATAAAACACTCAGGATTAAGATCAATTCATATATGATCATCTAGTTGATAAATATGAATTTTTTTTATTTAACGGATATTAATAAAAAATTCATTTTATCATGGTCTAGTCCTATATAATCTCTATTATATAAGGTGCCTCTATTTTCATGTCGCTACATGAATGATCCCGGATATGATCATCGTATCAAATACAAAATGAACCGCAACTGTAAATTTATCACAATCAAAATATCCAGTTTTGTTTGTTTTTTATGGACTCTTTATATTACTGATCTCAAACTAAATTCTCTTATATATAACACTTATATACTTAGTTTGAGACTACATAAGTAACCATAGATGTTACATGATATTTGTATGAAGCAAACATTTCATAAATGTACATAAATTGAATAAAATATATATTTTTTATTATTTAATTTAAATATTTATAAATTACAAACTCTTAGGGCACATTACCCTAACATCAACTTAAAGACAACAAGGAAATCTATTAATTTTTGGAATGGACTAATCTAAATGATTTGAAACAAACTTGTTACACATGCTAATTTAGCCAGACAATGGACTAATCTATTTATTCCTGCACCAAAATCCTCTACCTAGTAAGCCAAAAACACACAAGACTAAAACCGCAAGAAAAACCTTGTTTGAGTCAACTCCTCCAAAATCAGTCTGAGATCCTCTCTCTCATAACGAAGCTTTTGGAGCTTTGACCTTCACCGCTTCAACCACAAGTTGTTTCAATATTGATGATGATTTACGACCTCTTTGGTTCCTCTCTTCTTTCTCTATACCTACAACCACAAAATGAAAAAAGGGATAAAGAATATGAGGTTGCTCCAATATTGATAATGATTTACAACCTCTCAAGTTCCTCTCTTCCTTCTCTGTTTCATGTGTTCCAATAATACAATGAGAAGGGTATGGAGGCTCAAGAATATCAGGATAATGAGAATCAAGAAAAGCAAAAATAGACTAGTTTTTGTCACAGAATGCTTTGGCGAGCCTCATTGCCTCATCCACCAGTTTACAACCTCTCTACATCCGCAACTTTTGTGATGCAAACCATTCGGATCGACTTCAAACAGCAATTAGATCTAGGGTTTTTGTTTTTCATCTTCTGGTTCTGATGACAGGGTAGAGAAAAGGGACAGAGGGTATTACTTCTTTAATCGGTTCCCCACTTCTAATCATTTTTAACTATTTTTTATTTTTTCTTATTTTCTCACCATTGGATCATCATCCAACAGTTCACCTCTATTTTTTTCTTTAATTCGTATGATACGAACGTTTTTTAAGTTTGTATCATAGCTGTGTCCCTAATATTGATATCATTTTCATATGTATCATTCTTTGGAAAGACAAGTGCTTTTGTTATTTTCAGCTATGTTCTCACTTCACCGACATATTTCCGCTTCATTATTAGAACTTTTTTTTTTTTTTTTAATGTCTCATTGGACTCACATGTTGACATGCCATAATTAATTGATAAATATTTCAACTTGTGCCTCCATAATTTATGTGACAATTTAATTCACGTTATCAATTATGCACTTATAAAGTTTAATTTTAGTTGAATTAATCTAATTTTTGTTTCCAACGGGCTTAAGTTTATGTTTAGTTTCTTGTCTTTTATTAAATTTTGATTATTGAACTATTAAATTGATGTAAAAAAATTATTATTAAATTATAATTACTACCTATCTAAAAAAAATTAAAACAATTTTTCACCCAAAAAGCTTGGCCTACCCAAGCCAAAGAGGAGCTCCACCTTTACCCATGATAGTTGTAAGTGAAATGAATTGTCATTGATGTATTTAATGTCATATAACACATTATTAAGTTGAGATCTCTAATGTAAAGATAATTATTGAATTATCTTTTAATCATCAGACGACTTTTCTAATATCATTTCTGTCTCTTTTTTTTTTTTTTTCCCATAATTTTAATAAATGAATGGTAGCATTTTCAATCTTGTAACATTTATTAAAATTTGACAACAAATTTGACAGCTATCTTATATCTTAAAGATTACATACAATCTCATTTATGTGTACTAGCTCGCTTCCCTTCTTTTTATTCAGCTCTTTTCCCTTCTAGAAGGTTCAATTTTAGAATTAGTACTTGTAATGGACAAAAAAATGGCTTCATCATGATCAACCACGGTAACTTTTGTCTTGGGTTTCAGTCTTTCTAGACATATTACAGGTCTTGTACAAAATTGCCCTTCTATATAGAGAGAAACTTGAGTAATTGCGCTAAGTGGCTATTTAAAAATAGTAAGAATTTTATATCAATGTTGACATGTTACTAATCGTTTTATTATAGGAATTTAAGTTTGAATGATGTATGAGAGAGATAAAATGTATAAATCTTGATCATTTATTTTTCAAATGACGATATATAGACATATTATCAAAATATTAATTAAAAAAAGTAGAAAATCATTACTCATTAAGAAAACTTAGTAATTGTTCGAACATCTTTCAATATGATTGTATTAAGTGGCTATTAAAAAAACTTGAGCGGAATGGGATGCAAATACATCTTTTACCCCCTCGGCACAATCAGAGAGGGAGTTGCATAGTGTGTCATTGCAGCCAAAACATTCAATTTTTATAGTAGGATCAAACTTTACAAACATTTAAATGTAACAAACCGCATTGTAGGGATAGCTCAGTTAACTCTAACCACATTGATAAATAAATTTTTTAAACTTTATTATTGGGATGTGTATCCACCCATTAATTGGTTTGTCACATAACTAAAGAAAAGATTTTGACTTTAGAGAGAGTGGCGGTCCCATTGATTCTATTCAAAGATAAAAATAGTGTTTGTGCGCTGCTGGTTTGCATGGCTTGTGATTATTACTTATTTTGTATTGATTTTGGTTAAATTTTACGTACATGCAATGTTATAAATACATAATATTACAATTCATAACCTAAAATTATTATGCGAACTATGTAATCACAAATTACAAATATGAATTTTAACAAAATGTACCTAGTAGACGTGATTCATAAAAGTGAACTTGCTGTGTAAGAGATCATTACAAAACGATACAAGTATTTTTTATCTTTGTCATAGTCATGCATATACATGCTACTTGCATGTCTTGCCCTTTTCATACACGTAATAAATTTTTCTCATAGACTCAAGTGTTTGTGTGTGAGTTGGAATATAAGAATGGATATGCATACATCGCTTGAATCATATAAGTGTGTTTATATTAGTCTTCTTGATCTCTGACTTTCACAAACATCGCTTGAATTTGGTTAAGGTGATTAAAACCTTAAAATTTGAGTTCATTTTCTCAGTTGAGTAGAGAATTTGTAAGCACTCCATGATGGAAAAATAACAAAATCAAACGATTTGATAATGAGTAAAATATTCTGAGGTAAACATTTTATCTAGCTCAAAGTCAAAATCGCTAACTTAAATATCACTAGACAAGCAATGAGACTTGTAACGGGGATTGTTACAATTTAATTGATTAGCAGTTAAAATATTCACAGAGAATAGAACAACAGTGGACAAAATAATTTGAATATAATTTTCAAGAAATTATTTTTTCTTGAATATAATAATTAATTGCTAGTTAATATATAATATTAATCATGTCACCCAAGAAATATGCTATCATTTCTTTTTTTTTTTTTTTTAATTACTGATACCAAATTAAAATATTATTGGAACCAATTGAAATAAAACTATAAAGCGTGATCCGAATTTTTGTTTTAAAAAATGAGAGTGGACTATTTACACTGAGGCAAATCCACTTTATGCGTATACTGTCATTTGTTTAAAAAAAGAAAAGAAGAAGAAAAAGAAACAAGCTATCATATGTCATTCTAAACCGCCCGCCAAATCACATTAAAAACCAGGGACGTGCTGCGATTTATACCTTGTCTTTTTCTACTGTCAAGCTCACTCAAAACCATTGCACCACTGGTTTTCTAAATCCATAAGGGGTAAATTGCATAAACGTTTAAGGTTTGGTATAATTACATAAAAATGATGATTTTGGAAAACTCGTACTAACCTCCCTTGAGATACAAAAAACTTAGCACAAACCTCCCATATCATCATTCAACAGCTGTTAAATCTTTATGATCAACAATCAAAGATAGAAAAATTTAAAAATTAGTATGTACTGATATAATATATATATATACTAGTAACTTCATATACAATCATACAAAGCGGAGACATTATAAAATATAAGAGAAACACAATGATTAAACCACTATAAGCATTTCCATATTAGCATATTCACAATCTTGTGAATGTTTGTAGATGGTCGTTGGTTTCGTTGGTTAAAGTGCTAACAGTCAATGCCAAGAGACATGATTCTACACGTGGTAAATACAATTTCCCTATTAATTATGTGGATAGACCCCTTACCTTTGTGAGGACTAATACCTCCCGTATAGAACTAGCTCACCGGATTGCGCTACTAATATTTTTATCCTGATTAATTTTGGTAATCCCCTAGATCAGCCCAAATCTGACCAAAAAAAAAAAAAATCTTGTGAATGCTCACCTATCACTTGATTTGACAACTACAAAGTAGATTAATCGATGCACTTTTTGGATTATGCCTCGCAAAAGGGGAATGAATAATAAAATGGTCCCAAAATTTCACCACTTGTCATAAGTATGAAATGTGTTGAGTTCATAAATTTTGAACATTGACATATCAAATAGGGGCTTTAACTAGGTTCACAAGTGCTTTAATTCATGAATAATATAGGACATTGCCTTTCCATGATTTCCATGACAATCCCTTGGCTATGCAATTACCCTTTAATGTTGAAACTTTGGAATTCATAAATACATTTTGGTCTTATATGGCAAGGTTGTGCACATTTCCCAAATATATATTTCCAGCCATCAAATTGTTTAATCAAATATAAATTTTCCCGTGCCTTTGCTGCAATGGCAAAGGCACTGCCAGGGACCACTCTTGGTCCTTGGTTCGAGACACCACAGTCACATTTATGGTTGTACTTTTCCTCACTTGTGTGTAGGTCTCCTTTCATCTTTATGTGGGTTGCCCCCTCTCATATGGGAACCATCTTTCGGGTCGATGCCATCAGTGTCTGATTCTGTTTAATCTTAATTATTTCATGAGTCAGTTTCATCAATGTAATGTAATAAATATATATATTTTTTCTCAAATATTAGTATTACTTGGAACTTTGGTGACAAGTAAATAATAATTGATAAGGTAAATGAAGTAGCACAAGTATGGAATTTCAAATTGTTTTCTTTCTCTATATGGTCCCATACTCCCACCACAATAAATTAAACTTCTAAAACATTTTTAAAAAATATTACATAGCACCGGAGGTATGTCTTAACTATGAGTAGAGAATTCAATTTTCATGAGCATACAAATATCTAAAACCTATTAATTACTCTTTTTTTGACTTTTAAATTCAAAAATTAAAAAAAAAAAGAGAAAGTGTCATACGGTAATATCATGTAAGTGTGAAGGGTTTATTATTAACTTTTCCCAATTTTTTTTGTTAACAATTAATTAATTACAAATATACTTGAATTTTCAATTTTAATTAAAATTATAAAATAAAATTTTTCCTTAAAAATATTTACATTTAAAAGAAAAGGTTAAAGGCCACTTAACCTTACCTTAGAAAAGATTTATTTTTAGTTAAATCACAATTCTCCACTAATTGCTATTAGTGCCATCCATACAAATATATTTCACAACTCTCACTAGGCTCCTTTTAATCCATCTTTCTCCACTTTTCACACTTCTTTATATTAAATGTCTATCATTTACAATAATTTATATGAATACATGCATTCTTAATTAAATTATTCTCTGCTCATATGAAAATAACATATTTTTGGCACACATGGTGATTAAGAAATAATGTTTGAAGAGTTTTAAAATTTATTTGGAGTAGGTTTAGGAAAATATTATTTTGTGCATTAATACAAAATCCTAATCAACACCAAAAAATAGATAAATTAATTTATTTATAAACATTTTGTACAGTCATTTAACTTCAAATTACTTTTACAATTTCATTTATTTCACTTATCAGACATTTTATATAAGAAGAATCATAAAAATTATATATATGCTCACTGTTAATGTCAAAATCTGGTCAGATAATCCAGATCTCTAATCAACGAGATTCTTTTTGGGCCCAAGCTGCAATCCACAGAAAATAAGAGAAAGAAAGGAGAAAACAGAGGCAGAGGAAGAAGAAAACGAGAGAAGAAAGAAGAAAAGCACACAAGATCTACGTGGTTCGGCCAAAGGGAAGGCCTACGTCCACGACGCCGACGTCAGCTTCAGTGAGGGGCGCGACAGTCACTGTTATTACTGTTCATTTTGTTACGGCTGTAGAGAGAGAAAACAGTAAAGAGAGAGAGAGAGCTAGAAAGAACCAGCCCCTTTACAATGAAAATCACTCATATTTATCGGGAGAGAGAGGAGCTACAGTAATAGTATAACTTAAATAGGAAAGCATTAAATGCATATTACAATTTTCAAAGTCTTCTGTCACAAAATCTGAGTCGTCTAACATGGTAGGTGAGATCCCCGAAAATCGCGCTGCTAACATTCTGAGAAGGGCTTGGCGCGTGCACGTCACGCTGTCCACGAGTTGGGGTGGTTCTGGGCAAGCAGATCTGAGCGATCAAATTCGACGGACAGGCTGACGGATAGCGATCAGCGCCAGCGGTCAGTAGACAGAATCAGCGGTCAGACTGTCAGCAGACAGGATCAGCGGTCACACTGTCAGCAGTCAGATGTCAACGAGCAGCCGGGCGAGTAGATCTGGACATCTTGTTGCCGCTGGTTGCTGTTAGAACTTTTTGACAGTAAATGTAAACCTCAAGAACACATCCATTAAAACAACAACTTTGAGAACGCAAACGGCATCAACCGGGAAACCCTACTTGCCACGCTATAGAGCATGAAAATCCCTTTCCGAAAACATATTATAATAGGCAACCTGACATCCGAGCACAAAGTTATGTCTGTTTCTTTAGACCAGTAACTTGGGTCTTTGTCTGTTGGGACGGTTTTAGCAGGTTATCTTACTGGGCCTCTGGGCTTTTACCAGCCCACTTACAGTAGTCTAAAAAGTACATATAACACTCACTTTATCACTCTTTCACTACTCCGCTTTATCACTCCAAACAACACTTGTCGCAATCTACATGTCATACCATAACACAAATCCAAAGGAGTTGTTTTCAACAATGACCACAATTTTATTTACTGATTTTTGTCTATTTTTCCCCATATCCTAGCTGGATTGAATGACATGTTTTCTTCGACGCTACCGACCAATAATGGTCCACAAAGAACGAGAAAATTTCTGAAAGTTGTGTGTGTGTAAAGATCATAAATGAAAGCTAAAAACCAAAGCAAGACAAGTTCCCAAAATTGTGTTTCAGTGAGTATAAAGATCACAAACAAAAACTGGAAACCAAAGCATGCACATGCAAGTTTCCATAGTTGTGCGTGTGTACCTTTATTAAAGCAACAACCATTAGTTGGGACAGTGTTTAGAGAGCAAGAGAAACGCAATGAAAGAGAGATGGTAAGAGAGAAAAATTAGAGTGGGATTGGTTGATTGAGAGAGAGAGAAAGAGAGTGTGACATTTCACCAAAACCATTTTTTATTTTTTCGATTATTGGGATTGGCCTAAGATACAACTGGAACCTACCGGGATAGAACACTGATGACATCACCTGAAGAGCTACTTTCATATGAAAGGGAATACTCCACACGAGGTGAAGGAGCTACCCATACAAATTGGTGAGGGGAAGAGTTATCACTAGATATAGAACCATACTTCTCATGATATGGGGCTGTGATGTTGATAAACTTGATACCAGCGAAGCCAACAACCAACTACATTTCACCGAAACCATTGTACATCAAAGCTAACATTTACACCTTCTCTCAAAAGCAGGGAAAACGCATTACCTCTCAAAGAACAATTATTGTTTTCAAATTTGCTTAATCATAAAGAAAAGTAGTAATTAATTCCAATTTTTTTCTTGTTTCAAAAGAAAAAAAAAAATCATGTTTGGGAATTGAGTCTTAAGATTGGTACGTGATAAGTGATTCTTTTTCACATTTTTTCTCTGTTTGGTTGCTATGCAACAGAATTGGAGGTATGATTTATTCCAATAAAAAAAGAATTAGAGTTATGATGGCTCGATACTTGACAGGTCACTAAGTGCTCAGAAAATTACGAACAAACTTAGAAACATGACTGGTCCAAATTTCAAAAGGCCAAGTGAGTAATGCAGAAAAACATCTGGAAAAACAAGGCCACTTGCGCATCTCGTACAAAAATAGGCAGTTGCCAGAGAATGGTGTTGGAACTATATCAATATTAGAAAATGCATGCATATTTCTGTTTTTACTTGCTATTCCTCCACTCGAAATGACTACAATCTCCTCTTGTGCCTTGCCCAGTGATCTTGAATATTTTCTTTGATTCTATTGACAGTTGAGCTCCATTGTCATGCCAACTGCCTTGCTAATATGGGATTCAATCCTCTTGAATGGTTTGTTTCAATTGTAATGTGTGTACTTGACCAACAACATTGCTCATTTTTTTTTTTTTTCAATAATGATGAATAGGTTGTAAGTCTTGTATTCTTGTGATGATGAAATTGTTAATTTGAGTTATGTGTTCTCTTTTTGACATTTAAATTTGTAACAGTTAAAATTACCAACAATAATGACATATTTATATTAATCAATAATATTACAAAGTTTCTTTTGTTAACAACAGGTGTTTTGAGTTAGATAAATGTACCGGAGATCTTAATCAATAGTTTTAAAATCTGATATTCTATCATGTTTTTGAAGTAATAGATTCTTAGAAAAAGATCTAGATATATGTATATATATATATATATATATATATATATCGATACAATTTTAAATTTAAAACAAAACTAGACATTACAAATATATGATTTGCAAAAAAATAATATTTATATAAAACTGACATATTACATTAATACTTAAATTTAACTCTATAAAAAACTTTTTAAATTTATGATTATCCTGTGGTCCACTACGTCGACGAAATTACCTAAGCATTGGAGAGAGTCCTATTAAAACCATGAGTAACATATATCTAAAACTTTCATATAGCTTCATGTCTCGTTAGCTCATTTATGCTTGACTATTTGGTGCAAGACTTGTTTCTCATATCAAATCAATTTTAGGTGGAAAAATGTTGGTGGAGTGAGTGGACCTTTGCTGAAAATGGCAAAAGCACTTGTCTTTCCCAAAATTGATACATACAAAAACGATGTCAATATCATGCACTGACATGTAATGCGCTTTGCAAACACAGAATCTTACAACCTCACCAGATCCGCGAGGAATGAGGAAAGTAGTTTGGATAAATAATGGTC
Organism: Dimocarpus longan; assembly: GCA_022984855.1. Lineage (NCBI taxonomy): Eukaryota > Viridiplantae > Streptophyta > Magnoliopsida > Sapindales > Sapindaceae > Dimocarpus > Dimocarpus longan. The sequence continues at coordinate 34,755,988 of CM041014.1, read as the reverse complement.
TTGATCTTGACACTAGTGAAGCTCTCAATGTTCTAAAGGGTGCAATTGTAACATCTCACCGGTTACTTACAGTTAGCAAGGTCATTACTATACTCCTCTTTTTGGAGTGTTTTTTTTCCTCCATACAACTCACAAGTTCTCATACTTCTTACATCGTAGTACTTTTCATGCCGATGTTATCTCTGTTAAATTGCAGGGCTATTCATGGGAAATAAACCACTGTTCAAGGTGGTTATGGCTTACACGAGCTATTAAGTAGTCGAAAGGCTGTTTTGGATGGTATGCATTTTGAAGTTTTAACTAGGGATTTTACGTTGTTGTCTTGTATGACAAATGGAATGTCTGAGGTTAGCCAGGAAATACTTACGATCTAACCTTTGTGAATAACTGTTCCAAACATGAACAAATGATACTAAAATGACTTGGTCACATGTGAATGACTGTTCCTCATGTCCCATTATGAATTAGAATATAGTTATAATGTGAAAGTGTAGAGGGTGTTTTAGCTGTTCTGCAACTAATTTATGTTGACTTGGTCAGGAATCACGAACAGCATCGATGTAACTGAGTGGAATCCGTCCCAAGATGCGCATCTTACTTCTCATTACTCTGCTGATGATTTCTCTGGAAAGGTAGTCTAACTAGGCCTTCCCATTTGGCTTGATTCAAGCAGCAACACCAGAGCTCATGGAAGATGATGTTCAATTTGTAAGTTATTTTTATGTCTACTTCATGAAATTTGATTTCCGAAGCGTCAGTAGTTGTGGTGGAGATGCCACTGTTAATGGTAGCTAATACAACACTAGTAACAACTCAGTTACCCTATGCCAAGCCTGGTTACCCCACTACGTAAAGAGACATTAAAATCTCATACTCATTTGGTACAAAGACTAGTTGTTAGCTAAATGACAGATAAAACTTTCTTAATCATTTGCAACGATACTCATTACAATGCACATCATCCAGGCTCTCACACTTGGATATGCACCCCTTGATATAACTTCTGTTACCCATCACACAAAGACAAGATACCCTCCATTCTTTAGGAAACACAGTCAAGGATAGTAGCAGAAACTGCTGGAGTGCTTTCTTATTTGCACTCTACAGCTGTTACGCCATTAATTTTTAGAGATGTGAAGTCTACCAATATTCTCTTGGATAATACCTTCACTGCCAAAGTGTTTGATTTTGGTGCCTTTAAGTTGGTGCCAATGAATATAAATCAAGTATCCACATGGTACTCTTTGGTACCTAGACCTTGAATACTTTCAAACCAGCTAGTTGACCAAAAAAAGTGATATATACAGCTTTCGAGTTGTAATTGTGGAGTTAATGATAGGAAAGAAAATAATTTCTTTTGATAGGCTTGAGGAGGAGAGAAATATGGTAAATTATTTTCTTCTCCGTTTGAATGGGGGAAGCTTCTTTCAAATCCTTAATAATAATATAACAAATGATGATAATACAAAATAGATAAGGGAAATGGTTGAGCCAACAAGCAGGTGTTTGAAAATGAAGGAGAGGAGAGGCCAATAATGAAAGAAGTAGTCATGAAATTAGAGGGATATATTGAGAGGATGCAAAAAGTGGAAATAAACATAGAAGAGACAAAACACTTGTCTTCGAAGTCAATATGCTTGTAATGATAGTGATGACAGCAATTCAACTACTGTGTATGATAACATTAGGAACCATATCATTAGGAACCATATACTTGTGGCTTTTGATGATGAGATAATTAGGAGAAAACTTGTAATATTTATGTTATGCCAAGTTAAATAATTTATGACTTTTGTAATATCAACTGAGGTATGTCTTTACCGCAGGTAGAGAATTTATTTTTCATGATCACACAATTGCTAGTATTACACGCCATTTGGTGGACGGTACTTTTAATGGATTAAAGGAATTCATTGAGGAGGATGGGGATGAGCAATATGGTGAAATCACAAAGAGGATTCATCATAAAGACATGATTTGCAAGGTATTGGAGCGCAATGAAATCCCACAAATAGAGGAGGGTTGTTATGAGGTTGATTTGGAGTTCAACAAGGTAGAAGACTTGGGGGTAGAAGAACTACCACTAGACCATTATGAGTTCTTTGCTTGAAAAAGAAAATTTTGATTTCATCCATATGAGAGAGGGAGATATTTTAAGAAGAGAATCAAAGGGTGGAATGGGCATAAGCTTTTGGATATTCATCACTCCACGGTAATACGGGCATATCTTTAAGGCTCGGGATAAAATCTATTGTAACAAATTTAAGTGTAGAGTGAAAATTTTATGTAGCAGACAGCCCGCCTCTTAAGGGCTCACCAGCTGTCCGGCTACGCCGCCTCTTGAGGGCTTTCCACATGGCAGGTATTGTCCTCTCCCCTTAGGGGTTTTTTATACGCCTTCAACCCCGCTCGAACTAGAAACCTAGGAGTTAAGTACTTAGGAAATGCAAAGTGTGTACCATCTGAGTTAGGGAGGCGTACGAAAAACTTTAGAGGGAAAGGACAGTAGCTGCCACGTAGCGAGCCCCCAAGAGGCGGCATGACCGGACAGTTGGTCAACCCCCAAGAGATGGGTTGTCTGTTACAAAAAATGTCATTCGTTTGTGTAAAGACTTGTGTAAACCGAAATGATACAATGGAAGAAGTCAAGCTAAAGATTTTAAATTCAATGTCAGTTGGGAGGCAACCAAAGAGTTTTTGCTTTTGAATTTCTTTTTGTTTATTGTGTTTTTAGTTGTATAGTTTGCTCTTTAGTTTTGTTTTATTTTGTAGTGGTACTTGAAAAAGGAAAGTATTGCAAGGTCAAGATTATATCTATACCAAGCCTGAGCTTGCGAGAGGAGTTTCTTAACTTCATTTTTACTATGTTCTCAAATTAATGATTTTACAAAACTTAGGATTGTGGGTATCTTATTTGTTTTGTTTTAGATTGTATATTTTGAGAAGTAGTTTATTTTTCTTCATGAATTATGAAATATCTTGAGTTAAGAATTAGATGTTTGATTGATGATGATAAGCATGCGAATTTCAATGAGATTATTTAGTTTAAATGCTTTGAAGATTTATATTTCTCATGTATACACATTCACGGCTACATTATTGACATTGTAGTGAACAAGATGCATGTTTGAGTAGTCTAAGATTTGTAATGGAGATTTCCCGTGTGAGTTAATTGAGCCATGGCATTTTGTTTTTGAGGGAATTTTCTTTGTACTCTTAAACACTCTTCGTATGTTCCTCAATCTGATTAGATTGACATGTATAGGTTTTGCATTATAGGACATAACATGTTTTGTATCCATAAACCGTTTGTTTTAACGAAAAGTTCGACGATTTTTGAAAAGGGATACTAGGTTCTGTGTACTTAAAATACTAAAATGTCAAAACAATTTTTCTTACCTGTATATGTGTGTACACCATTAGCCAAGTTGAAGCCAAACACGCAATAAACTTAATTTTTGTTCTTAACCTGCATAATTCCTTGTCTAAGTCCAAAATATTTTAATTTACCTTTTTAAAGTTTGGATTCATATGTGAGACTAGGATTTAGGTGAAAAAAGATGGGGGTAAGAAAAAAAAAATTTTGATAAAGTGAAAAGTGGTGAATGAAGAAAGTCTAGTGTGTGCTTACAAATGTCATATATATATATATATATATATATATATATATTTTAATGTAAGCATAAAAGGAAAAAAGTTAAAAAAAAAAAAAAAAAAGGAGTTGAAATTGAAAAGTAGTTAAAAAAGAGAAGAAGGAGCAACGAGGGCAGAAACAATTAATAGAGTTTAATGCCTAAATAATCAAGTTCTTAGAGCTCATATTGTTATATTAAGTTCATTTAAAGCTACTTTTTTTTTTTTTTTTCTGTCAGCCCTTCACCAATTTGGCCCTATTAGATTCATTTGAAAAGATCTAGTTGATTTCTTGATAAGTTGAACTATTTTATTGAATTGAACAAATGTCTAACAAGTTATTGAATTCCAATTCCTTCCATGAGGTTCATTGATTAAATATGGGTATTTTCTATCATTTGATCACATGCATCATAAAATTTAACATTTCATTGTGTATAACTTTCAGCTCGCATGTGTTGTAAGAGTGTTATTATTACTTGGGTTCTGAGAGAGTTTTAAGAGATATATCATGTGGGCTTAGAATCAAGTGAATGAATCCTAGGGCTTGAATGTGTATTTCTCGAAGTGATGGTGTTTTGAATGTGGCATTCACAAGACACCTGAGACATGAATTAGATTTACATTATTACACCACTTATTAATTGAGCATGTAAATTGTTATTGGTTTGCATTATAATTCAATTCTCTTGATTGTTTCATAATTTATGGAAAAACGTTTGTGGCATCATAGTTGGTAAACTCTTTAGAGACACAACTTCTTTTACTAGGTATACTTAGAGGTTTAAAGGCTTGTGAAATACACTAAATGTCATCATGTTTACCAATGGAATGGACTTCTTTTTGTTTTATGTTTTTTTATTTCTTTCTCATTTTTCGAATTTGCCCGAGGACAAGCAAAAGTTAGATCAGGATATTTGATTGTGCTAAAATATACGATTTTACATTCATTAACCTAGCATTTGTGATGAAAACTCAATGTTTTTATGTTTTTTAGTAAATATTTTTAGGTAAATCATGAGAGGTATTGCAAAATAAAATGACAACTTTTCGAGGTAATGAGCAAAAATGTAGAAGTTGAAAAGGGATAAAGGGTTAATTTATAATGGAAAGGGACAAAACAACTATGTTGCTTGCAGATAAAGCTTAGCAAAGACCAAATCAACTCAGTTATAAGAGAAACTTAATAAAAATCTTGGACGAAACTAAGCATCTCGAATCGAGAGAATCAAGCAAAGATTATCAGAAAAAATAATGCGATTTTGAATGATATTAATGTGTAACGCCCTGATTTTTATTTCCGCACGATCCGTATTCGTTGAAATAATAATTAAATTCGCTAAGTGAGATTAAATTCAAAATTGAGCGAATTAGTGCGATATTAATATATTTCGTTCGTTATTCCGAGAATTTAATAAATGTCAGAGATATTTTTCTCGATAACGGTTTTAATTATAGATTCAATAGGAATGATTGGGTAATGAAAAAATGTCATTGGTCAATCAAGAAAGCGCAAATGGAATGGAATTTCGTGGGATTTATTATGGGAACCAATGAAAAATTTCCAAAGATTTAAATGGAATTTAAATTAATTTATTTTATTTTTGAATTAGGATAAAATTTAGAATAAGTTTAAATAAGATGGTGGAAATGTGACTCATCAAGCTTGTCCAATGGTGTGATAACAAGTGTTAAGTGGATTTGAAATGCAATTGAGAAAAAGTTGGGGTAAAGACGTAATTTCAAGAAAGTGATTAATATAAATAAGTTGATTTTTTTTTTTTCATTTCCTTTCTTCTTCTCCTATTGCCGACCCTTTCTTTCTTCTATTCTCTTGATTTTCTTCTTCTTTTTACTCATCAAATCATTCATTTTTCATGTTTTATCCATCATCCATCCATTAAAGAGTTTAAATCCATCAAACTTCATCAATTTTTCAAGTTAGTTTTCACTAGTAAGGGTGCAATCCGAGGTAAGTAGTTGCGGGTCTTTGATTTTGTGTTGGATTTGGTTAAATGAGAGCTAGAGAGGGTCATGAGCATATAGATGATGTTAGATTGTATTTAGATTTGTTTATTTTGATTTTTATGTTGAATTTTATTCTCTCGGAACCCTAGGTAAGGGTGTGGGGCGTGAGGAAGGCTAAGGAGAAATAAAAATCTCTCATTGAAGGTGTAAGGAAGCTTAGAAGCAAGTCCAAGAGGTTGGTGTACTCGTATTTGAAAAATTTATGTTTATTAGTTTTGAATTTAATAAGTAAATTACTTTGAAAATTGTTTATTTTGTTTCTTTGAGATATTAAATGGTTTTGGGTGTTAATTATATACCATTGGATGAATTTATTTAATGAAAAATGATTTCGAAATAATTTTCGAAAATAAAACCCCCCTTATAATCGAATTTGATGTGTAAAATGTTCTAGGGTTATTTTCATCATTTCAAGCTCATTTACATATTATTTTAATGATGTTTGAATGATTGATTTGATAAAAAAGAAGTAGAACAAAAATTTGAATTTTTAAACCCCTTAACCGAATGCTCACCATAGACTAAACCAGGGGAATTTTCGTCTTTTTGCCCCCATTTTCATGTTAATTATATGGTGATCTGGTGATACATGTGATGACTTCGAAATTAGAAATTTAAAATTTAAGAATTGTTCTCTTTGGGGTTAATTTGAGGCATGAAAAATATGACAAATGTTTTATTATGATGTGATATGAAAACTAGGGACAAAATGATGATTTGGAACTGCCACGAGTGATGCCCTGAATAAATTCCAAAAATAGATTTAAATATATAATAAAAAGTTTACGCGATCAAAGTTTGGTTAAAAATTTGAATATTTTGTAATTTTGAAAAATTTAAAGGGACCCGAGTAAAACTAGTCACCAAGATTAGTAGTTGGTTACCCAATAGAGTGATTATTAGTAGTACTACACCGTTACGATTGCTCACAGACGTTGTATGATGGACTTTGAGAGGCACCGAGTGTCCGGTCCCGGAACGGAAACAGATTGTGATAGGCAGCCCGATGGGTAGTCACTGAGTGGCCGATGCCGAGGTCGTTGATGATTTTGGCAGATAGCTATCGAGTGGTCGATACCAAGAGACCCATTGCCGATCCATGATATTGTGATAGAATTTACAAAGGGCTTCAAAATATAATAAAGTTAATTTATAAATTGCATAATAATCAATTTCATAAGGGTAATGTTGTATTTGTGTTAATGATAACATGTTTTGAAAAGTTATATAGGTAATAGTTCACTTTGTGTAAGCATTTAATGTATGAGTTTTTCGAAAAATCGATTGTTGTGCATTGTTTGATTTATGATTGTATTTTAAAACTATAAATGTGATTTCACTATTATATACGTCCTAAGTCGTAAGGCTTAGCGCATTGGTTTTATCATGTGCAGGTAGTTGATTCGAGCCTGTAGATCAAGACCGAAGACGAAGCACTTGCAGATTCCCATTCATCACATTCGAGGTCCTTTTTTGTAATTATTAATTTTGTATCATGCGTATAAGTATGGGCTCCATCACAGTTGTGTATATTTTCTTAAAAGTGTAAATTTCGTAAATAATAACTTGTATTAAAGGTTATCAAAGTGTTGTAAATGATGTATATTAATTGTCAGAAAAGTTTATATTGCATTATTTTCGTAAAGTTTGAGATGTGAAAAATGATGTTGATTTTGTATATTGTGTATTGAAATGATTTGAAATCGGACGGGAGGTCCGAAATAAAAGTTGAGAAATGGATTTGTTTAGAAATGTTATTTTTTCTTATAAGTTTTAATTTTGAATTTTCAAAAAATAAAAAAAATTTTGCCGAATTTTCGTTAAAAATTAAATCAACTTTTGTTTTTTTAAAAGAATTTTAATAAATAGATTCGAAAATGTAAAAGGTAACATCCCTCACCTCGATCCCCGGTCTGACAGGGTAGTCGGGGTAAGGGTATTACACAATGTCGCAAATCTTAAGATTCTAACCATCAATTAAAAGAGAGAATCTTGCAGTTTGAACAATTAATTGGACAAGAAAATCTTGCAATTTTACTGGGAGTGTATCAGTGGAGTTTCTATTGAAACCAAGCATTGAGCCCAGCGATGAGGTAATGACCCTAGTAGTGGCAGCAGACTTATAGATGAGCCATCTAGTTAGTTACTTATAGAAGAGAAAGATGCTAGAGGATAAGCTAGAAGCACGTCGTCTGTGAACAAGAGCAGCGAGATACTGCGTATACGACGACATGCTTTACAAGAAAGACTTCTTGGCTCCTTTACTACGATGCATTGATGAGCTAGACTACACCATAATTTTGAAAGACATCCATGAAGGACACTGTGGCAACCATGCTGGAAGGCTATCCCTAGCTCAAAAAGCACTCAGACAAGGGTTTTACTGGTCGACTATAAAGCAAGATACTATCAACCTGGTGAAAAAGTGTGACAAATGCCAAAGGTTCTCTAAGATTCTTCGAGCTCTACCAACCTACTTATAGCAAATTATCAGTCTATAGCCCTTTGTAATTTGGGATATGAACCTGATAGGGCCTTTTCCAATAGGTCGGGGTAGGTATAAATATGTTGTGGTTGTAGTCGATTACTTCACGAAATAGGTAAAGGCAAAGGAACTGGTTGAGATCTCCACAACAAAGATAAAAAAGTTTGTGTGGGATAATATCATCTATAAATTTGGTGTTCCTCAGCAGCTCGTGATAAACAACGGAACCCAGTTCACTAGTGAACAGTTCCTAAAATTTTGCAGCAATCTCGGCATCACTAAAAGCTTCTTGGCAGTAGATCACCCCCAAACTGATGGCCAAGTAGAGGCGGTCAACAAGATCATTAAGCATACCCTAAAGACCCAGCTTGAAGCTAGGAAGGGAGTATAGGTAGATGAGCTACAAAATGTGTTATGGGTTTACAGAACAACAGCTCGCAGCGCCACTAAAGATACCCCTTTCTCAATGGTCTATGGGTCTGAGGCCATGATTCCTGCTGAGTTCGAAGTAACTAGCCACCGGAGACCACGTTTCAATCTTGAAGAGAACAACCAACTTCTGGCCACTGTTCAGATCTCCTCGAAGAAGCTAAAGAAGTAGCTTGCTTGAGAATGGTCATCTACCAGTAAAGAATGGCCAGACATTACAACAAAAGGGTCCAAGTTCGAAAATTTAAGCCATGGGATCTTGTCACTACAACAAAATGAGTCAACCATATGCCTGGTATGGTTGACTATCCATACCGGGTGGCCGCCCGGTGTGGTTATTGACAGTATGAATACTGGCAATTTCCATACCGAGCTATCCATACCGGGCATAACCCGATATGGATATATTCAATTAACGGGTTAACCCATGGGTTGACCTGTGACATTACTAATATCTATACCGGATAGGGCCCGGTATGGATACTATTATCCATACCGGGCGGGCGCTCGATATTGATATTGGTAAAATTTAAAAAAAAAATAAAATTATAAAATATACAATTTTTTATTACAATAAAACAAACAACGTATAGAAACAGTAAAAATTTATATAATTTAATATATAAACATCATTTAAATCACATAATTAAAAATTAAGGTACATGGTAAAATTATCCAAAATTCAAAATCTATCCAAATTAAGCATGATCATTCCTTAATTACTTTACATTGACTAACCACTAAATGATTATCAAAGTACATTGTAAGACAGAACCATTCAGACTTTTAAGTTTATATCACCACTATAACACTTACGCACAGAGAAAATAAAATATAAAAGAAATAAAAAAAAAAAAAGTTGAAGCTCACCAAACCCACAAAAAAGCGCATTACAACTGCTCCTGAACTCACTGAAGCATACTGCATCCATGTTCTTCTAACAGCCATCCATACCATTGGCCAAGACAGACATTAATTTCAGATCTCCAAAAATCCCAACTTCATTGACAAGCCATGGCTCCAGAGTCTGAACATATGACCATCCAAGTAAATAAGTACAATTTAAGTATTTATTTAGCAAAATTCTGAAGTTGCAGAAGCAAAGGATAAGAGCTATTACTTCACGATAAGCAAATGATGTTATGTGTTTTCCATCAACTGTTGTTTGGATCCCCTTTAATCCCACTCTAAGCGTGGCAACAAAAAGAGAACCTTGCTTAAAGGGAAATAACTTTTGGTTTTAACTCCTTCCTGTGCCACCGAAGACCTCCCTGAATTACTAAAATGCATGCTACAGTTATCTTCTTTACCCATCAAGTTGTTGCACTGATCTAACTCATCCACTGAAACATAAAACTGACATAACTATGGTACAGTGTAACAGAGTAGACATCAATAAATTATGGCCACCCGCTTGCACTTTGTTAGACTTAGCAAGGCAATACATTTCTTATCTAGATACGATAAATGACTTTTAACAAAGTCTCAAACACCCGTTGAAACTTATGCAACTACTGTAGTTGCATTAGCCTAAACCAATTTCGACATCTTAGGCCAATACTCAGTTAGCAAGTCTACACTGGGTACCTCAAAAAGTATTAAAGGTTCTATTACAATTTTAAACTTGACAAAATTTCTAAATAAATAAACTTGACAAAGTTCCAAATACTTAGCATTAGTTGTATATGAAAAAATTAATCTTGGTCAAACATAAATGTAGCTACCTGTTAATTCAATCCAAAAATTGCCAAGAAGACCATTTGGAATACCAATAATTGTAATAGAAGAACCCTCAGTTAATCCACAAGGAATCTGCATTTTAAATTCGCCACTGTCAATATCTCAACTTCAAACCAAACCACTAAAATAGACACGACAAATGTAAAAACACAAAAACATGTAGTAGGAGATAGAGACAGGTCATTGTACCTTTCTTGATTAAGTGACCTTTGAGCCAAAGCTCACCAGTTCGATTCTCCGGGTCCACAATCTTGGCCTCCATGCTCGGTGACAACATCCTAGCCGTCCCATACCTCCTGCTATCATCCAACAAGTCCGTCGACACTCCAATCGTGGTTGACTCGATCATACCATACCCCTGAAGAATACTGACTCTTGGACCCCTCTATCACTTCCTTGCTCTCATCCAACGTCTGCTCTTCTTCATCTACCTTGAAACAACTGACGATGGTCTGTATCATCGCTGTCAACTTGCAGTGAAAGGAGCATGATAGGGAGGTTTGAGTCCATGATTTTGAAGACGAGCTCAGGGATGGTGAAGGCGATGCAGGTTTTGAATCGTCGATCTGCTTGGCGATTTCTCGTGGGGTGTTGAGAGGCTTGGCGATTTTGAAGACGAGCTCAGAGATGGTAAAGGCGATGCAAGTTTTGAATCATCGATCTGCTTGGCGATTTTGAAGACGAGCTCAGGGATGGTGAAGGAGATGCAGGTTTTGAATCGTCAATCTGCTTGGCGATTTCTCGTGGGGTGTTGAGAGGCTTGGTGGTGGTGATGATGACGTCGCCGAGAGACATGATGGCGAGGCAGACAATGAGGAAGAAGATGGGACGGCGTGAGAGGTGGCTAGGGTTTGTAGAGAGAAGATGAGAGTAAGAGACAGAGAAAGAAAGAAAAATGGAGGGAGAGGGTGTTGGGTGGGCAAAAAAATGAGTAGATTATCCATACCGGGCGACCCACCCGGTATGAATAATCCATACCAGACGAAACCCGCCGGGTATGAATAAATGGATTATCCATACCGGGTGCCCGATATGTATAATCATTTATTCATACGGGCGGGTTTTGCTCGGTATAAATAATCAAAAATTTTATTATTATTTTTTTAGTTTTAATATTCATATCGAGCCTTTACCAGCCCGGTATGGATAATTTATGTTATCCATACCGAACACTGTGAGGTTCGGTATGGATATTTAAAAAAATAATTAAATAATTAATATCCATACTGGACATTTTAATGCCCAGTATGGATAAAAATTATCCATACCGGGCCTTTAATGCCCGGTATGGATAATTTTTATTCATACCGGGCCTTTAATGCTCGGTATAGATATTGCGGTATTAATACCCTGTTTTCTTGTAGTGTGTGCTACGAGAGATTCTACCTGGAGCCTGCAAAGCCATTGATAGCACGCTGGGACTAAACTAGGAATGACCCTATGTCATCTATGAAGATCTTAAGAATGGAACCTACCACTTAGCAGACATGAGAGGGACTGCTTCCGCGAGCATGGAACGCAATACATCTACGACCATATTATCAATAATTATTGTACTAATTGATATATTTTCGTAAATAGTGGTTGTATAAACATAATGACAAGCTCCATGATTTTCATATATTATCACTAACAAAAATTGATAGTGTATTTCTGGTGAAGTGTGCAGCTACGAAAAGCATGGATTTACACGACGACGGGCTTGTGCACCTAATTGCAACTCACTTACAGTTTTTCCCTAGACTGCACCAGACACTTCACAACTCGACCCACCTCGCTATGCAAAGATCAACTTGACGAATAGGGGTTATACACCTAAAAAACCTACAAGATTAAGGGTTCTACTTCGAAAGCTACCCTACGGGGCTAGAAGGTTAAATGAGCATTAGAGCCTACGGGATATGGGACGTACCTTCCCAACGAACTCGACCTACGGGTGTCTTAAAGCATTATTGATCAAAACGTGCATCTTAACTCCGCTCATATGTAATCGGTGTCACACTTCAAAATATACTATAAATGCTCGGGTTACAACCCTATAAGCACAGCCTAGGTCCCGTCACCTCCTCAACTCTCGCTATAGATGCTCGGGTTCTAACCCTGTGAGCGTAGCTTGAGAGAACAATATGCTGTACAGCTCGGATATCGACCCTGTGAGCACATACTGTCGTAGATGCTTAGGTTTTGGCCTTATGAGCGCAATTCACTGTATATGCTCAGGTTTCGGCCTTGTGAGCACAGCTTGTTGTAGATGCTTGGGTCCCTACCTTGTGAGCACGACAAACTGTAAAGGCTCGAGCCCCTACCCTTTAAGCATAGCTCTTACAAAGTTAGAGAATAGCTAAGGTAGTTTACGAGCAGCACCTCATTTATACTAGTCAGTCCCTTCTTGACTCATACTACTTTGCAAATCTTTATTAATGTTGTAAATGTTATTGTTGCACAGTTATGCGAGTTGATTTACTCATTATTGGTTAATGCTTATTGTTACGTGAGCAGAATCGCTTTTTATTATGAGTTATTGTTTGTCAAGTAGGAGGCTAAGTTATTGATTCACCCGCTAAAGATCTTCTTCTTCTTCTTCTTCTTTTTGTAGATTATGTGTTTTATCAGAATTGCCTACTTAAATTCTTGAAAGCGCACTCACCACCCGTAAGCTTATTTTCTATGGTCTGAGAGGCATCTATGCGACTGGTTATTACTTATCATTATGATCGAGCAAGTTTAGCTAACTCTCTCAAACAAATTATTTGTTTAATCGTTTTATTATCTATTCCATTGTTTATACATGGTCATGATTCGTTAATGCTTATTGTTACGCGAGCAGACCCGCTTTTTATTATGAGTTATTGTTTGTCAAGTAGGAGGCTAAGTTACTAATTCACCCGCTAAAGATCTTTTTCTTCTTCTTTTTGTAGATTATATGTTTTATCAGAGTTGCCTACTTAAATTCTTGAAAACGCACTCACGACCCATAAGCTTATTTTCTATGGTCTGAGAGGCATCTATGTGACCGATTATTACTTATCATTATGACCGAGCAAGTTCAGCTAACTCTCTCGAACAAATTATTTGTTTAATCTTTTTATTATCTATTCCACTGTTTATACATGGTCATGATTCATTTAGATTATGCAAGAGATGCATATGAGGTTTAGGAAAAGTAAGGCCAATCGGCTAAGATCTCATAGTGCAAGGAATAAAAATATAAAAAAAAAAAGAAAAAAAAGAAATCACTATCAATGTTTAAAAGTAAGCCTTACAAAAGGAAGAAGAATAAAAGAAGCTATTTCCTACCGGGCTTGTCACCATAAGCTTCCTTTGATGATGCATCATGTGCCCTAGAAGCACTTGATTGTAATGAGCTCGGGGGAGGTCTTGGTTTTACTGAAGAGACAGTGTCCGGAGTAAGAGCCGATGAAGTTAGGCCTTGGACAGTTAGAGGCTTCCCCTTCTAAGTAGCCCAAGTAGCTTGATCAGCATACTTCTTTACCTCTTTTACTGCCTCTTCGCCATAGAAGGAGACATCTAGTTCTAGGTAAAACTTCCATAAAGTGTACAAAAACGAGCTTGACGTCTTTTCAATGGCGTCTTTGTAAGCCTACTCGAGACGGGATTCAGCCTGGCTTAGTAACTCTTTGGTGCGGACAAGATCTTCTTTTATTGCATCTATGTTGTGCATCACCAGTTAAGCTTTTTTCTTAACATCTACAATCCACTTCTTCTGAAAGATGGCCTCCTGTGTTATCCTATTGACATCCTCGGTAGCCTGTTTAAACAAGGAGATGATAATATCCCGAAGCTTCATTTCACGAGCTAAGGCCTCCTCCGCTCTATCTCTTTGCTCCTTGGTGCCCTTAAGTCTCTGTTCAAGCTCGTGCGCGACTTTCTTGGCCTTCTTGGATTCCTTATGAAAGTACTCTGCTTCCCCCTTTATCTTTTTATTGTCGCTCTCGAGCTTCTTGTTCGCTTCCTCTAGTGAAGCCTTCTCTTGTGCCAAGTCGAGGAAGTCTTTGTACATCTTCATCAAGCCCAAAGCAGATTGAAGCGAAGATACGTCATTGACAAATATTGAAAGAGAAAGCAAAAGGTTAATAGTTAAGATGAATGCTTACCAGCAGCAAATGTCAGGCAGAATACCCGACCAGATTCTCGCCACGAATATGGTTTTGATAAATACCCAGCTTGTTGGGGTCCAATAGTTACAACATTCAGTCTAGGAGGTCGATGAAGTATTCCCCAGCGTCAAAATCCTAGCCCTGTTTCCATAGCGAGCTCCTTACATTTGGTTTTCTGGCATTTTGGTAGGAGTTCAGCAATCTCCTTCCCTTTATCCGTTGCCTTTAGCTGCCCGTCGGCGATTTGCCTGAGGCTTGTATCACTCCGCTTGGGGGCTCCCTTGTTGGGGTAGTATCTCTTGAAGGTTTCCTCCCCACCATTTTGTATCACACTCATTGTCTTTGTGAAGTCGCTGCCATTTCAGGTTGAGAAGATGACCCCGTAGTAGCTTTCGAGGTGGTCTACATGCTCGGTTCCATGGAAGGCATGCTCACAAGTCCAGTAGCGCATGTTATTTGGACCTCTGGATCCTCCGGCTCGGCTCCTGGCCAAAGTGGTGGAGACACAAAGTGAAGTTGCACCATCATCGCAAGCTTCCTCGAGGTCGGGTCTGACGCTCCCTCTTTAAAAACTTCAAAGACTGAGGGGACCTCTCTCTTCTTTCGGATTCCAATGTCCTAATAAATGTTCAAGAACTTGGTCCTAACCTTCAGTGCAAGCCCATACTCTAGCAAGGAAGAATTATTGGGGAACTGATCGTCTAGTGAACTCTTAACTTCGAAAAATTTCTAAAGAACCTCTACCTCTTCATCAGTGAGTTTGAGCGAACTCTTAAATACGTCTATACATGAGAATAAAAGTCAGTAAATGCGATAATAAAGATACATGCAAGAGCATACAGCAGTGAGCTAGAAATTTACCGGGGTAAAGAGAAAAAGAAAAATTTTCAAAATCGAACAAAGATGAGCAAAACGCGTAGAACCAGCGAGTCTTGTAGTCACCCACATTCGACTTGATGACCCCTTTGGACAAGAAAACTTTATAGGGTGAACCACGGGCCGTGGTGTAGTAAAATCCATCTCGCTTGTCTGCCTTAGGACCCGTCGTAGCTTTGAACTGAAAGAGGTATTGAATCATAGTGAAGGTCGGAGGTGGAGCCCATTTTTGATAAAAATGGAAGCTAAAGTGGTCAAATTGGCGTAAGAATTTGGTGTAAGTTGGAATGGGGTTAGCTCTAAGTTGTTCAGAAGATCGATGAGGTAATTGGGTACTGGAAACCTAAACCCGGACTCTAAGTGCTAGCAACTGATCGCTATAAACCCCGGAGGGGGGTGAGCCGTATGATCATACTAGATCGGTACCATAACCTGGCACCCCAAAGGGAGATCATACTTTTGAGCTATGACGACGAGCTCTTTGTGGGGAATGGCAGAGCTGTGCCTAAAGAAAGGTTCGCGAATAGGGGAATCTTCCCACCTTGATGGCTCTGATGCACTTTCGCCGCTTTGAGAAGTGGCGCTTGGAGAATCTCTAACTTGTTGAGTAGATTCTCCCTCAGAATCCTCATCGTCAGCCCCTATTTGATGGTTGCGGCGTCCACGACTTGACATCTATAAAAGAAGCAAGAAGATTAGGTTATTGATAGCAGACCAGACTTAAAAAGCATAATCTTCTTGAATCCCTTTTTTCTAAGCGTCAAGTCATGTGCCTAGGGGAGCTGCTTATAGTAAAAAGAGTTCTAGGTACGAACTCATCAAAACCCAAAAAAAAAAAAAAAAAAAAAAAAAATTCTCTTTTTGTGTAGGTATCCCAGAGATATCCTGAGCAACGACAAATGATGGGTGATATGTGTATCCTCAATCAAAACAAACATTGCCTTTTTTTTAGCTCAGATTTTTCAGAACTCTTTCAAGCCAGAAAAATGAAGAATCACAGAATGTTCAAGCAAGGACAAAAACCAGACCTAGAAAAAATAAAAACAATACCATATATATAAGAACAAAAACAGGAAAATCGAAAATAGATGTATGAACTTACTTCAGATACGGTGGAAGTTGGCGACTCTGAAAGAAGAACGGTGAACAGCGACGATAGAAAGCATAGAGACAGTTGGAAGATGAAAAGATGTCTGGTTTTTTGAAAATGATAGGAAAAAAGAAAATTAAGAGTCTCTGTCATCATATAGCTGCCAAGCCCTAGCCGTTGGATCAAGACAGTTGTATAACCGCCTCAGATTTGACGACGTTGCGTGTTTCTTAGGATTTTGTCATTATGCACAGTTAGTTGAAAGACATGCATTAAATGCATGCAGCGCGTGATGTGACCTATAACTACCATCTGGGGTAGTGCCACGTGGCCTGGCAATAAAGCAGAATTTGAAAAGTGGTGTAACTGTTCCCGCCAAGGGTGCTCACGTACAGACTTATAACTCCTGGTTCATAAAATGCACCAAGAGTTAAGGGGCTTATGTTATGGGTATTTTTACGATCAAACCAATTAAGCCAAAGAAAGTCCAAAGTATGGACTCAGTGACCCGAAGACCCAAGAAACCCAATAATCTATCCATCTCTATGATCGTCCGCCTGATCGCTAACTTATTCGTTTTTCTGCCCGCAAATCTACTCGTATACCAACTCGTCCGACTGATCGTTAACCTATTCACTAATCAGCTCGATAACCTACTCGATAATCCATTCGCCCATGTGCTCGTCCTTCAGAACGAATATGAGCCCGTTTATTTGATTAATCAATCTGCTTGGCCCTTACTCTCCTAATACGGTCAGTTCAGCAAAACCCTACTCGTTAACCAGCCTGATAGGACATCCTTCTTGCCAAGGTGCTCGCTTCAGTCACATCTATCGGTGTAAGCCAACAGAAGTCAAAGCTCTTAAGAAGGTTACAGCTCAGGGCGTGTTATGCACGTCAATCCTGTCAGAGATTACAGCCTAGATTACGGTGATCTCACCTAACCTACACAGGTTAGCCGCCTAAACTCATACTTTGGGTAGAATAAACCTAGCGTCGCCAGCCGTATTAAATGCAATACAGGAGCATTAAATGTAATTCAGGCGCATTAAATATAACTCATCATTACAATATTGATTTACCATAGATTATTTTATTACGTTTTACTGTAGCTCCTCCCCTTCTCTATAAATAAGGGAGGACTCCCTTTGTAAAAAATAGAGAAAATCTTTGAGTGTCATTACTCTACTAAAATAGTGAAAGAGTGAACAGTGGACGTAGGTATTTTTTTTCGGCTGAACCACTTAAAAACCTCCTGGTTTTCTCTTTCCTTCCCTGACCTCATCTTCTTCGCTTTCTACTTTGTTTACCATACTACAACAATAACCCAAAACTGTAGCTTGGGCCGTAAATGAACCTAGTCGACTAAATCCAGACGTCGACAGATTGATATTAATAATCATCCTTAAAAAAAATTCAAATATCCTAATCTAAGAGTAAGAGTAGTTATTTGATCAAATAATCAAACATTATTACGGTGTCTACATAATAAAATTAAGGTGGTGGGTGTTTTATATATATATATATATATATATATCTATTTGGGTTATTATCATTTTACTCTTTAGAATTGAAAATAATGTCAAACCATCACTGGTTTTGAAAATATTAATTAAAAAAATCCAACCGTCAATTGAAACAATAAATCGGTCAAAAAAGTAACAGTACTGTGAATTCTGAAGATATAATCGTTAATGTCTTTATTAGAACAATTGGATTGAATTAAAAATTTAAATAAAAAAATCATTAAAAAAATTGAAAACCTAAATTAAAAAAAAAAAAAAATCATCTCTCTCTCTCTCTCTCTCCTTCCTCTTCTTCTTCTTTTTCAATCTCTCAAATCATCATTAGATCTGAAAAAACCACATTCACAGGTCTTTTCATCAAAACTGGAAAAACGCTTAGCAATCCTTGGCTCAAAATCACCAAACTGCGACGGAGTGAAGCCAGGCTTCAGGTCCGTCAGCTCAAACACACCTACCACCCGTGTTTTGAAAAGTCGTCGTCATCGTTGAAGCTCTCTAGATATCAACTAATGCTTATACGGCGGCAAAAATGGAGATAGAACCTAAAGGTCTCTATCACTGGTGACTTCACCATGTTCATTCTCTCCGACTCTGAGAAGGAGAAAGACTGGATCGATTCCATTAGCTACTCCATCCAACACTCGCGATCTCCAAAAATCGATCGGTGCTTGTGTGTGTTTGATTTGGCTATGATTGGGGCTTTGTTAAAGCTCTAGATTTCTTGCTTTTCATCCACCACTTTGTTCTCTTTGATCTGTGTTGTCCTTTATATACTTCTCTGCTGCTTCCAGCTAAGTTTGAATTTGTTGGCTCTATCTGTTTCGATGCATTTAAGACTAAAAAAATTGATGGTGTTTGGTTATAGAGAAATTGATGGAATTTTTTGTTCTTGAGGTTTGAATGGATTTGTTTGTTTGTTTTTTTTTTTTTTTTGTTTTCTTTTGGTGTTTGATTGTAGAGAAATTGATAGAATTTTTTGTGATTAGTGGTAGATGAAGTGTTTTATTTTTATTATATTTTTGCTAGAAAACTTTGATTGTGATTTCAAGATCTTGAACGTGACTCAGATCCTCAGAATTCACAGTACCATTACTTTTTTTCATTTGTCCTTTATTTTTTAGTTTTTATAGTGTTGGTAGATTTGAGTTTGAACCCAAATCTTCAACATTATATGGAAGATTTGGCCTTTCCCGTATCCCTCTTTGGACTCGAGAAAGACTCCGTGGCACCCCGAAAGAATTCCCACAAACCCTAGACTCAGTCCTGAGGAACCCCGTCAGGGCACCTAAAAATCTTTCTACTAGATATTTGAACTTCTTTTACAAAGTGACTATAACAAAAAATTTTCACTTTTTAAAAAAAATTTCGACAGCATGCCGTCTATTTTCTAAACTATACTACCCTACAAGTTTCAAATACAATTTATAAAAACATTTCTATAAAATCAATTTTTCAACTTTCATAATCTTTCGCTCATTGCTCACAACACAACCACAAACAAGTAAATAAAATCTGAAAACTGAATTTCATAAAATTTTAATAAAATATTTTTAACTAATGCATCCATTATTTCTTTAAAATATTTACAACTATGTACATCAATATATACATGATCAAAATAACAAAATATATACATGTAATAGGTATCGTCCTATACATACGCCTACACGTCTGACTCAACCTCGTTGGCTGGACGACTACCTCCTACACTTGTGGGAGAATTTTTAAGATAAACATTTAAAGAAAATTATGAGTTTATACTCAATGAGTGGTATAATCTTTATAAACTAAATTTTTGATTCTAAAATTTCTAAATTTTTCTAAAGACATTTTATAAAACTAAAAGTATTTTTCTAAAAAATATTTTTCTAAAATATTTTCTAATTCTCGCCTGAATAGCAATCCAAGAAAGATCTACTCTTAGCGTTGTAGCATATAAAATCTAGCTAACCACTAGAAGAGGGAATTTACCACGTATAGTCGCCTAAAGCGGGTTCACGCTGCGGACCGACTACACTACCCTATATGTGTATACAGATCACTCATGCTTCGCTCACACAAGAGTCGACTAGACTCAAATCTCACTTACTAACTTCCTCTCATCTACCGTATCACGCATAGGGTATTCGGTCAGGTACTAAACTGGGGCTAGGGTAAATCATAGGCTATTAAATTTTTTTTTTTCTTAATACACTAAAATATTCTAAATCTCAAGGCAATAAGTCTAAAATCTTTAATTCTAGCACATTCTCATATATATAAATAATAAACTAAAATCTTTATACTAGAATTATAATATAAATTCAATTAATAAATGAATAACTATTTATAATAAATTCTTTTAACTTTAAAATAAACTTTAAGAAGATATAAATTTTAAAAACTCATGATTCCACTCACAACACGTCATCGGATAAAATTCGATCATTCTCTGAATGCCTCTGGAACTCTCTACTATTACCCTAAAACATTAAATATCCATTTAGGATCACTTAACTCATTCAAATAACATTCAAAATCAATAAAAATCTCATTTATCTCTATTAATACCCTTTAACGTTTAAACTTTCGGATCTCAATTTCTATTTAATCGGGGTTTTCAAAATCCGTTTTCTCTACATGACTCCTACTTATTCTTTCCTAGAAATACCTCAGAATACTCAATCTCATCGTTGGAAACTCGGAATGAAAATCGACCGGATTCGCTTACTAACGAAAATCACTTTTCTCTCTGGACTTTCGACAACTTCAAAAATCAATCCTCTAGTGTTCTAACACTCAACTATAATTAAATAAACTGTTTCGAACATTAAACGAAAGCGTTTCGAAGGGTTTCGAAAAACGCCCTTCAACTAGTTCGTTTAACTCTAAAATCGATCATAAACTTTTTGTTTTCAAAATCTAACTTCAAAAAATTATTCCCTAACCTCTAAAACATTCATTTAATGCCTTAGAATCGAAAACGAAATAGAATTCTATAAAAACCCATTTTTTTACCGCGACTTTTCCTCTCTTTTTCTCTCATTTATCTTCCACCAATCACTCCAAAATCACACCAAAATCATCCTCACACATCCCTAAACTCAAATTCGAAAATCAAACCAAAATTATAAATGGGTTTCACAAGAACCAACAAGTTTAAAATAGAGATAACTTACCAAATAGGCAATCTTTTGGCTTTAAATTTGTTGAGTTTGCTAGATGAGATGACAAGGAACAACTTTCGTGAAGAAACTACTATGAAATTTGAACCGGATTCTTCTTTTCCTCCCTCTCTCTCTTGGCATCGCATAGCTCTCTCTTGGCTTCTCTCTCCCTCTCACCCGAATCTCTATTTTTCTTTTGTTTTCATGACAAAAATGTCTCAAATGAGATAAAATCAACATATATATACATATTAAGGTTCAATTACAAAAATGTTCCTCAAGAAAATTTCATTTAATAACCTCAAACTTTCAATAATCTTACTATGGCCCAATTTTAGATAATCATGAATCCTATTGGTCCACTTGGTGTATTCTAATCCACTTATTCTTCAACCAATCCATAGATGACACGTGATACAACCATAGTCATTAATGTTAAAAGTCACTTATCTCTTTTTTCGTTGGTTGAATTAAAATATCTTTTATTTTATTCCGTGAATTCACCCCGCTTGATTAACACGTAAATCATTTTTAATTACTTTGTGATCGTATCAGGATCAACCAAACGACATTCGACTTGCGATACGAAAATATAATAAATCTCACACTTCTGAAGACTATGATACGACCGTAATTCATTTAGAATAATTTTAATACCATAAAATAATGAATTTGGATGAGGGCTTACACAAACCCAGATCTTCAATTTGGTTTTATTTTTTTTGTTGGGATTAATATTAATATTTTAAAATTTAATGTCCACCATAGGACCATTGAGATTATTTTTTATAAAAAAAAATTATAATAAATTAATTATAATAAAAAATTAATTTAATTTAATTCAATTTAATAAATAATAATAGTTAATAAAGATTTTCTATATAAGAGATGAGCCACTCGCCTCTTATCTACAAGCACAAAGCAAACAAGAGAGTATTGCTAGCTTGTAATTTTCTCTCTGGTATCTCTACTTCACATTGTGGATCTTCCCCTACCGCCCTGGCCATTACACTTTCTCTTTCACTAACCTACCGCCGTCTGAGAACATACCCTCCCCTCCTTCGCCGCGCCCGCTACACCTCTTCACACTGACAGCTCAGCTTCTCTACACCACCAACTGTTCTCTTTCTCTCACAGTAGGGTGCGATTACTTTGGTCTTGAGGTACTAGTCTGACTCTTTTTGTGCAAATTCTTACCGTTGGTTCAAAGTTCCTTCCTTTCAAATCTGTTGGTGTACGATTTCTGGGTTTAAAGGTTTGGTTTTTGGTTATGTTTTCTGTTTTTGATTACTGGGTTCTGTTCTTTTTGCACTGGTTTTTAATGAGTATGTATATTTACTTGTGATTGTTCTCGTAAAAGATGAGTGGTGCTTTTTTTTTTTCCCAGTTTGGTTCTTTGGATCTGATATATTATGTTAAATGTGGTAGCGTTGTGGAGTAGAACTAGTTAGGGTAGTGATTTATGCCGAATTTAGTACAACAACGTTTGGATTTATGAGAATTCTAATATATTTGCATCTCATATTTATCATTGGCATTTAATGGATGTGTTACTGGCGTTGTTACTGTTGGTTTAGGTGGTTAATCAAATGATTAGATTTACTTGTTTAACTGTTATTGTTTTTCATTTGGTTGTTTTTTTGAAGTAATTGAAATGCATGAAACTGAAACTTGTAATGGTATGCTATGTTATGAAACTGAAACTGGAACTTGTTTAACATGTCCACGTGTTCAATGCTAGTGAACAGTGGACATTTTTAACAGAAGAGAAAGTTTGCGAACCTTTCCTTTTGCAGTTATTTGTATATTTTATTTTGTTTGCTTACCAATATTCTTCAAGACATTACCTGGTGTCACCTTATGTTCTCCTTTGTTTAAATGAAAAATTGTATATACTGGCAGTTTCTTGTTTTAGCTTAGAATATTGAAGCTTGAAATCTTTGAGTAATTTTGTGCTTCCATAAAAATGAATTTGCTGAATCACGGTGATTATTAAGATTTAACCTATTACCATGTTTTGAATCTTCATTTGATGGCGATGAGTTTATCAATAAAGTGTAAAAAAAATTAATAGATAATCAAAATTGTTATATTTATGATTTTTATTGGGTTTTGTTTGATTTTTATGCTCTTATTGATCAAGTGATTTTATTCTTTTTTGAAGATCTATTCAACATTGAAGCTAAGGTCTATGTTGTATATGGAATTGGTGGTTCCTGGCTAACAAACAAACATTTTGTTGAATTTTTGTGGGTTCGAATGGAGTGTGGGTTCCACCCAAACCCTTGGGTTTTGCACAACAATCGACTGCAAACTTCACAGATTTGGAATGGGAGGTGTTTGAAAGAAAAAGTATACAAGGTATAGCAACAACCGAGGGTAATAAAGAAATCGAAAATAGTGGATCTAAGCTAAATTGAAATACTATAATCACAAAGTCAAGTTCTTATGTTGTTGTTTAGAGACGGAGGTCCCTTTACTAGTTTATGAATATGTCAATAATGATAATTTATTTGATCATATTCATAACAAAGATAGGGCATCCACCATTCCTTGGGAAACACGACTAAGGATAGTCTCCAATTATCCATAAAGAAGTGAAGTCTACCAATATTCTCCTATATGATATATTCATTACAAAAGCGTCTGATTTTAGTACCTTCAAGTTGGTGTTAATGGATGTAACTCAATTATCTTTAATGGTCCAAGATACTTTTGGATACCTAGACCCTGAATATTTGTAGACTAGTCAGTGACCGAAAAAAGTGATGTATACAATTTAGAAGTTATCCTTATGGAGTTAATGATAGGAATGAAAGTAATTTCAAATTGATTAATCTAAATTAATCTAATTGATGTATACAGTAGACTGGAAAAAGTGATGTATATAGTAGACTAGCCAGTTGATTGAAAATAATGATGTATACGGTTTAAGTTTATGTTTGGTTATTTTTATTATTAAATTATAATTAGTAACTTTACCAAAAAAAAAAAATTAGAACAATATTTTACCCAAAAAAAACTTGGCTACCCGGGCTTAAGAGGAGCTGCACCTTAGCATGTAATAGTGGTAAGTGAATTGTCATATAACACATTATTAAGTTGGGATCTTTAGTATTCTTTGCATAATTATTGTATTATCTTTTAATCATCATTCGATTTTTCTATCTTCTTTTTTTTTGCACTTGAATGAGGGAGATTCAAACTCAGGATTTCCATTTTATGAAAAGCATGTTTATCACTAGACTATTCATGTGATGATTTTATTCAATCTTGCAAATATAAAAAAAGAAAAACACCATAAAGATTTGTTTATTTTGTGTTCTCTCTCGCACATGGCGGTGAACAAGCAACATAATTTCATTCATAGTCACACATCCTTAAAACAATTTAGGTAAAACCAATACCTAAATTGAACAAACTTTAATTTCACACAAGCCGCATGCCAACTTACAAAGAATGAGAAAACTTTGGGTAAATAATGTCATCACTAGGTCCATCACTTTCCTGTGCCCATCAAACCCCTTCCAACATTTACATAAAAATGTAAGTGTAAATATAAAAAGATGAAATTTTTTCTTATATATATGGATTGTCTTTCATCCAGATATAGATGATTTCCAACCGTATGGAAATTGCTTATCTAGGTCGTGCCACCAGTATACTACCAGTTTGATTTCAATTATCTTTTGGACGAGTGCCAATAACTTAAAAAATATATATAAATATATATAATTTAGGTGAATATTTTTACCTACTTGAAATGAGAAATATTTCACATGTAATATTACAAGTGAAATATTTTCACTTGAGAATATTTTAGACAAAAACACTTATTTGTTTTTTATTTGAATGAAAAGTGAATTTATCCTTCTTATAAATTTTTTTTCTTTCATTTAAAAACTAATTTTCACAAAATTTATTGTTGTACGATTTCATATTTGTGGAATACAATGGTTGACACAAGAGGTGCTAGTGTTAGTGCTTGATATTGGGGATTGGCTAAGGTACAAACAGGAAAGTTGTTTGTACTATATATCGCCCATTTAATTGCCAGTTGGCAGCCAAATGAGAAAGTTAAAACCTTCAGCAACCAGTTTCAATCGGTTGCTGCAGATAAAAATAATAATTTAATAATAAAAAATATTAAATAATATATAAATATATTATTTTATATTTGTTTTCAATATAAAATATATTATATTAAAATTAAAATAATATATAAATAAAATATTATATTATTTTAATAATTTTTTATTGTTAAAAATTTACATCAACGTGAAAGTTATTTATTTAACAACTTCAATGTTGTGGTTAATAAGCTGCTCAATATCAACTTGTTGAAATCAACGTAAAAATTGTTAGATCAACGAGTTCGACGTTAAAGCAATGTCCTAAGTTGTTGAAACTCAATAACTTGAAACGTATGACGTTAGCCTACGTCGAACTTGTTAGATCAAAAATTCCAACATTCATGTCAACAAGTTGGGTAACGTCAACTTGTTGACATCAACGTCGAAGTTATTGGTTCAACAAGTTGGACGTTGGAGCAACGTCTCCAGTTGTTAAAACTCAACAACTTCAGACATATGACGTCAGCCTACGTCCAACTTGTTAGATCAACAATTCCAACGTTCATGTTAACAAGTTTGGCAACGTCATCTTGTTAACATCAACGTCGAAGTTTTTGGATCAACAAATTAGATTTTGGAGCAACATCCCAAGTTGTTGAAACTATATAAATAAAATATTATATTATTTTAATAATTTTTTATTGTTAAAAATTTACATTAACGTGAAAGTTATTTATTTAACAACTTCAACGTTGTGGTTAACAAGTTGCTCAACGTCAACTTGTTGAAATCAACGTCAAAATTGTTGGATCAACGAGTTTGACGTTAAAGCAATGTCCCAAGTTGTTGAAACTCAACAACTTGAAACGTATGATGTTAGCCTACGTCGAACTTATTGGATCAAAAATTCCAACATTCATGTCAACAAGTTAGGTAATTCCAACTTGTTGACATCAATGTCGAAGTTGTTGGTTCAATAAGTTGGACGTTGGAGCAACGTCCCCGGTTATTGAAACTCAACAACTTCAGACGTATGACGTCAGTCTACGTCCAACTTGTTGGATCAATAATTCCAACGTTCATGTCAACAAGTTTGGCAACATCAGCTTGTTGACATCAACGTCAAAGTTATTGGATCAACAAGTTAGATTTTGGAGCAACGTCCCAAGTTGTTGAAACTTAACAACTTCACACGTATGACGTCAACCTACGTCGAACTTGTTGGATCCACAATTCCAATGTTTATATCAAAGAGTTTGGCAATCTCAACTTGTTAACATTAACGTCGAAGTTGTTGGATCAACAAGTTGGACGTTGGAGCAACGTCCTAAGTTGTTGAAATTCAACAACTTCAGACGTATGATGTCAGCCTTTGTCGAACTTGTTGGGTCAACAATTTCGACGTTCATGTCAACAAGTTGGGCAACGTCAACTTGTTGATATCAATGTCAAAGTTGTTGGTTCAACAAATTAGACGTTGGAGCAACGTCTCCAGTTGTTAAACCTCAACAACTTTAGACGTATGATGTCAGCCTACGTCAAACTTGTTGTATCAACAATTCCAATGTTTATGTCAACAAATTGAGCAACGTCAACTTGTTGATATCAACATCGAAATTGTTGTATCAACAAGTTAGACGTTGAAGCAATGTCCTAAGTTGTTGAAACTCAACAACTTGAGACGTATGACGTCAACATACGTCCAACTTGTTGACTTCAACGTCAGAGTTGTTGACTCAACAACTTCGAGCTGACGTTGGAGCAACGTTTGGACTTATTGAAACTCAACAAAAATTGACGTATGACATCAGCATACGTCTAACTTATTGGTTCAACAAGTTCAATGTTCTACTTAACAAGTTGGCCAACGTCAACTTGTTCACTTTAACGTTAGAGTTGTTAACTCAACAACTTCGACGCTGGAACAACGTCTGGACTTGTTGGAAGTCAACAAAATGGACGTATGATGTCAGCATGCATCCAACTTATCAGTTCAACAAGTTCAACGTTCCCCTTAACAAGTTAGCCAACATCAACTTGATGACTTCAACGTCAGAGTTGTTGACTCAACAACTTCAACGTTAGAGCAATGTCTATACTTGTTGAAACTCAACAAAAATGGATGTATAATATCAACATAGCTCCAACTTGTTGGTTCAACAAGTTTAACGTTGTACTTAATAAGTTGGTCAACGTGAAGTTGTTGACATCAACATCAGAGTTGTTGACTCAACAACTTCGACGTTTGAGCAATATCTGGACTTGTTAAAACTCAACAAAAATCGACGTATGATGTCAGCATACGTCCAACTTGTTGGTTCAACAAGTTCAACGCTCCCCTTAATAAGTTGACCAACGTCAACTTGTTGACTTCAACGTCAAAGTTGTTGATTCAACAACTTCGATATTGGAACAATGTCTGGACTTGTTGAAACTCAACAAAAACAGACGTATGATGTCAGCATACATCTAACTTGTTGGTTCAATAAGTTCAATGTTCACTTTAACAAGTTGGCTAATATCAACTTGTTGACTTCAATATCGAGTTGTTGACTCAACAACTTTGACGTTGGAGCAAAGTCTGAACTTGTTAAAACTTACCAAAACAGACATATCACGTCAGCATATGTCCAACTTATTGATTCAACAAGTTTAACGTTGTAGTTAACAAGTTGACCAACATGAAGTTGTTGACATCAACGTCAGAGTTGTTGACTCAACAACTTCGACGTTGGAGAAATGTCTGGACTTGTTGAAAGTCAACAAAAACGGACGTATGACGTCAACATACATCCAACTTGTTGGTTCAACAAGTTCAACGTTCATCTTAACAAGTTGGCCAACATCAACTTATTAACTTCAACGTCAGAGTTATTGACTCAACAACTTTAACATTGGAGCCATGTCTAGACTTGTTGAAACTCAACAAAATGGACACGCATAACGATGACAAGATTCTGAGTGTATCCGGAGATCGACAACGTACCCGGCCTTATATACCCACTACCCAAACCATGTTAATAAAAAAATCCTAACAAAACTATCTCAACTCTATGGAATTTCTGTAGCTCCAATCTTTGTTGCCATTATTCCTTTGTCGCCATTGTTCCTTTGCCCCACTGTGTCTCTCTTTCACCGTCGTCACCATTCCTCTGCTGAACTACGCCTCTCTTTCTCTCCATCGACACTGTGTCATCTACTGTTTGCCCAATAGAACCTCTCCATCTATCTCCATCGCCGATGTGTCAGATGTTATATGTCTAAAACTTCTAAAATATGGTATAGCCGTCGTGCCTTAGTAGAATTTGATTTTTAGGTTGTCGATTTTTCATATCTCAATTTTTTTCGACTTTGTTTTCCTCCGTGTTTCCATTTCGGGGACATTAGTTTTGCTGTACGTTTCTCAAGTACATTGAGTAGCAGAACATCTCGGTCACTCTCTCTAGTAGGAGGTGGTTTTGTGCTTGAAGCAAACAGTTGTAAGTTGGTGCTCTGTTGCTCGTTTTTTAGAATTTTTATTAATATCAACTCAGCTCTAAGTTGGTAAACACGGATCTGATATGGGAAAATCGGGTATAGTGCGGGTCTCAGCAGACCCGAACAATACACGTATGTCCACCCGTATTTTTTCATGGTTATTTAGGTTTTTAAGGCTTTTTTCTTTATAGGTTAAAGGTTGATTTCTTATGTGCGGTTTGAATGGTTGAAGTTTATTGTGTTACATTTTACTGTCAGTGTTGCATAAGGTTTGTAATGGGAAAAAAAAAATATTGGGTATTTTTGGATTGAAAGATGGAAACAGTTAACTTATAGTGTAAAAGTGGCATGTAAAACGGTTGGGTGTGTGTTGATTGTTTTTGGAGGTTGTATGCCTGTGGTTTGCATGCATGATTGATGTATTTGAAGGCTATTGATGTTATGTTACAACTGCTTATGTGTGTATATATATCAATTCATATAAAAATGTAGCAACCGTTCATAGATATACTTTAGTGTGGCTTCGTTAACATCAACAACAAGGTTACTTCACATGAATGGCTGAACTATCCTAAATATATAGATATATATATATATATATATGAAGTCTTGATTCTAATATTATTTTGTGTTGGTTTCTTGATTTTTTTTTTTTTCTTATACATAAGGTTCACAACTTCTATTGCAA
The DNA here is from genome assembly GCA_022984855.1 of Dimocarpus longan. Taxonomy (NCBI): domain Eukaryota; kingdom Viridiplantae; phylum Streptophyta; class Magnoliopsida; order Sapindales; family Sapindaceae; genus Dimocarpus; species Dimocarpus longan. Next base: position 34,726,679 of record CM041014.1, on the reverse strand, counting down.
CTATTGGTTGAAGCAAATTTAACTCAAGGTGGTTCTGGTCTTAATCTCTCTTTGATTATTGATATTTGAGAATGTTCGCAGTTTGTTTATAGAAATGAACAAAAGTGAAAGGTTTCAATCAAGATGTCATATCTATATATATATATTGCACTGCTACATGTCAATAGATTTAGCATGTTGCAGTTTTTTAAATACGTACTGCAATTATTAACTTGTGGAAAATTGTAGATTTCATATCAGTTTGACTTGGCCCAGTGTTGGAATAAGGTCAAGGTGTTTGTTATGGATATATTATTTGGTTGTCAATTATTCACTTGGATAATGTTGATGTTTGCGGTGGAGTAGTAATAATTGGATTTATGACCATATTATATGTGATTCTTATTTATACATTCTAGTTATATGTTCATTTATGTAGAATGCTATTAACCTAGATTTAATCATGCCATTTTCAAACAGTTTAAAATTTTGTTTCCTAATTTATATAAGGAAATTGGTTTTCAATTTGGTATATAAAATGTTAATTTCCTAAGTTGTTTAGGAGTGACAATTTCGTTTTAAATCATAGGATTATATGATCTACAACTTTCGAGCGAATGTAGTTTATATAATATAGATTGCGATTATCGATTTCTTAATATTCATCACGAATTGTTCATATAACGCAGTTTATGGATTTCACTGTTTTTTATCAACAATTATAGGGTCAATAGTATAGCTGTTTGTGATTACAAACAATGTGAGTTTGGTTGAGAATTGTTTTTCTATTCCTTCATCAAAGATGATTTGACAAATGGCTCTTGGTTGACAAACGTTTTCGATGCAAATTGTATGTTATGAGAAATATATTGTATTGTATGGGTGTGCATGTGGTAAGCTTGTGTATTCGATTAAGAATAGGCTTGTTCAAGGCAAGCCAAGGTGATTGTCTGTGTGACCGGTTGGTATCAAGCATGGGATTTGCATTTGTGGCACTACGACATTGTATACAGATTTATGTCGCACAAGTTGCTGTCATATTTGTGTTAAGGTTGGGATAGTGTTTTGCCATCATATGTCCAATCAATAAATTCTAAAATGGCAAATTTTTATAAATTCTAAAGCACAAGCTTTCCACCGGTTGCACTCACATCATGGTATAGTCACGTACTTATTCCAATATTGGTGCGTGGCTACACTACCTTTTTAGTGTGGCCAAACTCTTATTCCAGTGCAAACCTTTCATTGATAATGGATACATAGCTGCACTGACATCTTAGTACGATCATGTACTTACTCCAATGTTGGTGCAAGGCCGCACCAGTGTTTTAGTGTGGCCGTGCACCCATCCCAGTTCAAGCATTGATAATGGGTGCACGGCTGCACTCGTATCCTAGTGTGGCCGCGTACTTACTCAGTTGTTAGTGCGCGGCAAAACCAATGATTTAGTGAGGCTGTGCACCCATCCCAGTGCAAGCATTGATCATGGATACAATGTTGCTGCACTCACATCCTAGTGCGACCAAGTACTTACTCCAATGTTGGTACACGGTCACACCAGTGTTTTACCGTCGCTGCGTAGCCATCCCAGTGCAAGCATTGATAATGGGTGCACAACTACACTCACATCCTAATGCGATCACGTACTTACTCCAGTGTTGTTACATTGCCGCACCAGTGTTTTAGCGTGGCCGCACACCCATCCTAGTGTAAGCTTTAATCATGGGTGCGTGGTTGCGCTCACATCCTGATGCGATCACATACTTACTTTAGTATTGGTGCATGGCCGCACCATTGTTTTAGTGTGGCTGCACACATATACCAGTGCAATCCAATTTAATTTTTAATTTTAAAATGTAGAAAAATATAATAATAACATAAATTGAATTATGTTTTAAATACAACAAATTAAATTGAATTATTTTTTTTTTATAAATTAACTTAAATTGGATTAAAATATTATTTAAATACGTTTTCTATAAAATAATTTAATTAAATTTATTTCTTAAAAGTATTTTTTATTCTATATTTTATATAGTATTGAAAATATAAAAAATAAAATAAAATTTTAATGAACTTTAATAAAATTTAAAAATTTTCATATTTAATGAAATGATAAAAAGTTACCTTTACAATTTAACTTTTGAACAAAATGTATAATGAGACTAAAATATAGTTCACAGAACAGTACAATAAAAATTGAGTTATTCCTCTTTAATCGAGCCTCATTTCTCCAACCAACAGTTGTGAGACTATGACACTATATTCATATGAAAAATATGGTGAATTTATTCATTTATTTACTTTTTAAACAAGCTTCAACTATATTTGAAATTAAAACATGAAACTTGAATAGACTTCAATGGGTTCTATAAAACGAGTTCGATATATATTCTTATTTTTGGTGCATTCACACGATGTTAACTTGCGCATTTGTAAGTCAATTCTACTAGAAATAAAGAAACTCAAATAAGACAAAAGATACATTATAAAATCAACCTCAAAAAAACATTGGGCTCCTAATACTGATATTACATTGCCACAAATTATTGTTCAGAAATATATGCCTAGTTTTTATTGAAAAAAAAAAAATCACATAAACATTAAATATAGCCACTTTTTAGTTAAATTCTTTGCAAAATTGAGTGAACCATAAATTGTATGTTAAACATGAAATCAAGAAGAATCTTTATACTATCGCCACTCATAGTGAAAATATATATATATATATATATATATATATATATAAAAATATATAATAAGGCCAATCAAAATTTTATCAACAACATTCCCTATATCAATTTTGTTGATAATAAAGCCCATAAAAAATTAACGAACACGAAAATAATATAAATAAATTTATTACTGATAAAAAAATTAATATGTAATGTAAGTTAAACTTTTGATATGATTTTGAATGAACATCTAACTCCATTTAAATTTCAAAACTCTAAGATAAATTAACACTTTAATTTAATCTTTTTTTTTTCATCAAATTTACTCATCATCTAAACAAATTTCAATTCTTTCATAAATATATCAATATTTTGTAATTAAAATATCGTCTGAAAATGCATTGATTGTCTAACAAAAATTCAAATCCATTTAAATAAAACTTTAAGGTTTTTTTTATTTACAATTTTAACATTTAATACAACTAAAAATATAAAAATACATAAAACCACGTTCTTTTTTACATGTTTTGAATACCATTATTCCATAACTCCATGTTTCATAACTTGAAACATTTCTTTTTCTCTTTTGAAATAATTTAAGCACATTTTTATCGCTTAATAGAATTTGTAAAATACACAATAAAAATTTTACTTACCAACTAGAATTTTACTGACCCCATTACCTACATCAATTTTATTGATATTATGAATTTCAACCCATAAAAAATTAATGTAAAAGAAAATAATATTTTCTCATTTTTATGTTAATAAATCAATCTCGAGATTGTAACAATTTTTCCATTAAAATAATGATTATCACACATTAACACCAAAACCCCATTCTCATAATCTTTGAAATAACCGTAAATAATACAAAATCTAGCCATTAAACATTCTTAAACCAAAAAATATATCTTGTGCTTCTACAATTGCTAGAGATAAAGAGGCCTTAAAATTTTTAAGACCTGAAAGTATTTGTTCGTTTTAAATTTCGAATAACCACACCAAGACCAACCAATTTTCTTTCCACACAAATTGTAGTGTCAATATTTAATTTAAAACATCCTTAACTAAGTAGTTTCCATTAGATAAGAGCTCAAACACTTGAAATCTTTCAGACTAAATTAGAACTATGAAAATCCATAAGAAAAGAAATGGATTAGTGACAACATCTTTAATTGGAAGAGGAAAACAATGAATAACCCCTATTCCTTATATACCAGTTTCTTCATAAAATAATAATCAAAAGCTCAAATCCATCGCCTCCTAACATTATTGTTTCTTTAATAACTGATTTCTCACATCTAAATGAGTGAAAAACAATTACTAAAAATAATAAAACTTATCATAATGGATATTTAAGTGAAACCCACCAAATATCCCTAAACAACACTCCATATGGAAAATGCTAATATAAACTCTTATCAACAGTAACTTGCCTCAAAATAAGAATCACATGCGTAAATTTTAATTTAAATACTTATCAAAATATAAAATTCAAGTAACTTATTCAACTTGTTTGTTATATACAATAAAACCAAGCATACACAATTTTGAAGATTTGCAATGTCGCCACACAATAGCATATACCTTTGTCCATCTATGTTTATAAATCACTATATTGGTGTATTTAAAAAGCTATTTGACCAATTTAAGGATTGAGCAAAACAAGTTTACATATAAATCAATTATCTTAACACGTCAACAACATTCAACATCAAATTCAACACCTCAGTTCACAAGTTCTCCAAGATGTATCAAGCATTGAAAAAAAAAAAAACGAATAACTTCATATGAAACCTAAAATTATCCTTTCCATACAAATATTTTTCCAAATAGAATCTACATTGTTACTCTCACAATGATGAACCAAAAATCACATTCTTATAACTGAAGCAAAATGATTACAGTTTGGGCACCAAGGGTAATTTATTTTCTCTTTTCTCATTTAATTATATTTTGTAACCTTTACATAGTTCGCATGGAATTATAATGCTACTAATTACAATAACAAATAAACCGTTAACACAAAGTATCATAAAAGTCAAACCAAGTAACAAACAGTTATATCAAAATCGTATAGCTTCTAACACCTATTAAAAAAATTTTAGTAGATGCTTTTTGTAACAATCATTGAACACACATGATGGAGTTACAATAAAATTCTCACGAATTACCAGCTTGCTATCTTTCAGAGGTGGCCCAACAGTAAACACATCAAACGTTACCTATGACAACAACAACATTCTGTCATTTAACAAACTACAAATAATAAAAGAACTCTTTGTTTTTGCTATAAAGATTGACAGATAAAATCAAGTAATATGTCCACAAAGCCAAAAAAATATATGGGAAGCTACATGATTCTCTAGGACCCAACATGCACATATATAAAACCAATAGGAGAACTGGCCAAGATCCATGAAATCTTACTTATATCATCTATAAATGCACCAGATCTCAAGTGTTAAATTATACCATATTCCGAATTTTCATTTAAACGAAGTGACTAACATAAACATAACAAAACCTTGTTAAGAAGTTCAGCGTCCTGCATCTTTTGCAACATTCATCTATCAATTAACATCTTATTCGCAACCTCTACCTTTTTAGTTTTCACAATCATCTCTTCGAGCTGCACTCTAATTTGATGGTTCTCACTCACAACCAAGTCCAAAGTTTTAATGTTCTCCTCCAAGTTCGCCTTCAACTGAGAACCAGTACGTGCATAACAATAGAAACCAGATTTAAACACACTACATTGACTTAAATTAGTATCTTGATTTCTTAGTGATGCAAAATGAATTAGAATTTCAATGTTAGCTGCTATATTTCTGAATCACAGTAGCAAATCAATAATGTTTGGAGATCATATAATCCAACTAGAACATCTTATAATGAACATACCCAGTCTTTGGTGCTACAGCTCCTCTCAACTTCATACTCCATTCCTACATAAACTCTAACTACAGTTCCTATTAAAGCATAAAAGAAATCATCAAAGTTATTTGTCCGCCAAATTCAGATTACATGTACAACCTGTTTTAGCAAGTACTTACATGCAATACGCACATACTTATACTAACTTACCCAATATACACCTTCTTTACACATCTTCTACAACTGCAATGACAACTCTATGAGTTAGCAAGATCAATAACTTATATATCATGTGTATGCATCAAAGTTTGAAGTCCACCCCTAATACTATCAATTGAAAGTAAAACAATGGAATATTTAAGCTCATAAAAGTTAAGACTTTCCATGAAATAACAAGTTATATCAATTGAAGGAAAAATTGATTTTTGAATTTAATACGAAAACGTGGATTTAAAAAAAAAAAATTCAAATAAAAACACATTCAATCGATGCTAATAATAATAATTCAATAATTAGATTAATAAGATTGAATCTTACCTTGCATGAAATTGAATTAATTCTTTTTTATTTGCAGATTCTTCACCACCCGATCTTCCTTGTTATGATTCTTTACAAAAAAAAATTGTGTGTGGGTACAATCTAAAAGAATTAAATCATGAAATCTTTTTAATTAATGGAAGTTTTTGGTTCATGTAGCCAAAAATTCTCTCTTTTTTTTCACTTTTTTTTTTACCAATATAAAACACCTTTTTTTTTTTATATAATGATAAGTTAGAGTTTTCTAATTTAATAAGGAATACAATTTCCTAATTAAATTAGAAAACTTAATTCAAATCCAATATGAAATCAAATTTCTTATTGGTTTAGAACTCTTTACTTTTAATTTAATTTGAAATCTAATTCCTATTAAATTAAAAATTCTTTAATTTAATTTAATATGGATTCTAATTCCAATGAAATTAAATTACTATATCCATTAATTAAAAGATTTTTCATTAAATTAAATGATTCTAAATCATAAATAATTTAATGACATCATTTAAAAATGAACTCTTAACCTCTACAAATAATTAAATAATTAACGAGTAATTAAATAATTACTTATATTTACATAATCAAATTATTTAAATTATTTATGAACGTATTCATAAAATTGTATATACACTTATAATTAAACAATCCAATTATATTCTTCTCTTTGTTTCTTTATATGGTTATGAGCTAGTAAGAGGACCAAATGAACCTACAATTTGAGCTCCAATAATATCGAAATTAGTAATTAAAATTTTTAATTAAATAATTCACTATAATTAACCTCAAAGTTACTCCATTAAAAACTTAAGATTGCACTCTCAAAATTGTTGATGTTTTATATAATCTAAATTTTCAGTGTCCATCGATTTAATCTTTCATATGGTTCGATTTTCCACGAGTTGTTCATAATCAGAGTTAGGTCATTAAAGTCCGTTATAACTCTCTAATTATATCTTATTCCATTAAGTACCATTGATTCTCTAATGAAAAATATATTCATAACAACTTATAAATTTATCTTTCCATTTATTTACAAATAGAAAGTCGAGTGTTCTTATTGTTCAAGACTCAAATCAACACTTAAGAGAACTACTCATATATTTCTCGTAAAAATGAGTGGATTCCACTATTATGTAGAATGTTCGCAGCCACTTATTAAATCACATCTCCAAAGTACGAAGTTTATTGACTGTAAATCTATAATAGTCTCACCCATGTAAATCAAAAGATATGACTCAACAAATAGGAATCCATAAAACACTCAGGATTAAGATCAATTCATATATGATCATCTAGTTGATAAATATGAATTTCTATATTTAACAGATATTAATAAAAAATTCATTTTATCATGGTCTAGTCCTATATAATCTCTATTATATAAGGTGTTTCCATTTTCATGTCGCTACATGAACGATCCTAGATAAGATCATTATATCAAATACAAAATGGACCGCCGCTGTAGATTTATCACAAGCAAAATATCTAGCTTTGTTTACTTTCTACTACGACTCTTTAGATTACTGACCTCAAACTAAATCATCTTATATATAACACTTATATATTTAGTTTGAGACTACATATGTAACCATGGATGTTACATGATATTTGTATGAAACAAACATTTAATAAATGCACAAAAATTTAACAAAATAAATATATTTTATTCTTTAATTTAAATATTTACAAATTACAAGCTCTTAGGGCATATTACCCTAACAATCTCTCATTTGTCCTTAGAGTAGATGAGACATGTCTCGTAATCCTAGACCCTCTAGATGACTTTCAAATACTTTAGCCGTTAAAGTCATTGTAAACGGATCAGCATGGTTGTCTTGTAAAGCTATTTTTATCACCGACACATATCCTCTATGTACTATCTCTCTAATGAGATGATACTTTCTTTTTATATGTTTTCCTCTCTTATGGCTTCTTGGTTCTTTAGAATTAGCCATTGCACCACTATTATCACAGTAAAGTGTGATTAGCTTATCCATATTTAGAATAACTTTTAAATCTATCAAGAACTTACGGAGCCAAATTGCTTCTTTAGCTACTTCACAAGCTACTACATATTCAGCTTCCATAATGGAGTCAGCGATGCAAGATTACTTAACACTTCTTCATACTATAGCTCCACCACCTAAAGTGAATACTAACCCAGACGTAGATTTTCGAGAATCCTTGTCTGATTGAAAATCAGAATCTGTATATCCTATTGGAATCAAATTCTCGCTAGAGTGCACAAACATATAATTTCTTATTCTTCGAAGATACTTGAGAATACATTTTACTGCTACCCAATGATCCAATCCTGGGTTAGATTGATAACGACTAATTACTCCCACTAAATAACATATATCAGGTCTCGTGCATAACATAACATACATGCGACTGCCTACTGTAGAGGCATAGGGAATTCGTCTTATATCATCAATCTCTTGAGGTGTCTTAGGACATTATTCCTTTGACAAGTGAACTCTGTGCCGAAAAGGTAAATAACCTTTCTTGGAATTCTACATCGCAAAGCGTACAAGGATTTTATCAATGTACGATGCTTGAGACAATGCTAACAGTTTGTTCTTACGATTTCGTATGATTTGGATCCGAAGAACATAACTAGTCTCTCCCAAATCTTTCATTTGAAATTGATTAGCAAGCCAGTTCTTTACATCAAATAATGCTCCAACATCATTCCCAATAAGAAGGATATCGTCGACATAAGTACGAGGAAAACCACTTTCTTATCAATGATACGCTTGTATACACAAGGTTCATCGACATTTTGCTCAAAACCATAAAACTTGATCGATGTATCAAATCTAATATTCTAAGATCGAGAAGCTTGCTTAAGCCCATAAATGGACCTTTGTAACTTACAAACCTTTTGCTCTTAACCTTGAATCACGAATCCCTCTGGTTGCATCATATAAATGCTTTCATCAAGATTGTCATTCAAGAATGTAGTCTTAACATCAATTTGCCATATCTCGTAGTCGAGACATGCGGCTATGGATAGATGAATGCGAATAGACTTAAACATGGCTACTGGCGAGAAAGTTTCTTCATAGTCAACTCCCTCTTTCTAAGTATACCCTCTTTGCCACTAGTCGAGCTTTGAAGGTCTCCACCTTCCCATCCACT